>OY992882.1:10148678-10526178 GCA_963921405.1 Cepaea hortensis
TGGTAATTTGTTTTCCTCTCAGTCCATTATTTTCTCTAGTGCCATCAGATGTTTTTCTGCTTATCTGTTTATTGTCCAGGTTTCACATGCATTCATGGATAGTAAATTAATTCACTAACAGGGTCATGCACAACCAATATATTCAAAACAGGTACACCATCCATCCATCCATCGTGTGCCATACAGATAAGCGTGGGCAGTCATGTCCTGCCATCTCACTCGATCACCATAGTCGTGGATCAGCTCTGTGTTCCTGTCTTGACCATGCCATGTGGCCAAGCCATCTAGGTATTTACTTCTCGGTCTTCCACTTGGTCTCTTCCCTTCGATCTTGCCAGTTGTCACCAAGTTCTCCAAGTCATTTCTTCTCATAACATGACCAACAAATTTTGACTGTCTACGTCTAATAACTCTAATCAGTTTACGATCTTCATTTGTTTCTTGAAGGACTTGTTCATTGGTTTTTCTGTCTGTTCCATGGTATTCTTTGCATTTTCCCCAGAAACCACATTTCCACAGCCATCAGATGTTTTTCAGCTCGACTGCTCATTGTCCACGCTTCACATCAATATAAAAGTACAGGTTCTATGTAGCACTTCAACACTCTTTTTCTTGTTTCAATTGATATATTTTTATTGGTCAGTATGTTTTTCATCTTGCAAAATTGCACCTTTGCAATGGCAATTCTTGTTCTAATTTCTTCAAGGCATCTCTCATCAGATGTTATGACTGTTCCGAGATAAGTGAACCGATTCACTTGCTTAAGAATATGCCCATTTACTCGTATATCTATATCGTATATCTACTAATATATGTGAGGAGCAGCTGGCCGAGTGGCTAAAATGCTGGACTCTCCTTCGGGAGATCCGGGTTCGATCCCTCTGTAAGGCGTGGGATTTTTTTCTGTCAGGGGCAAAAAGAAAATCCTAACCTGCACAGTTCGCGGCGACTGCACTAGCCAGGTGGCCTTAATTCCTCAGGCTCAAAGACCCCTCTGCCATACACAGCAAGGTACTATATTGGCAGTAAACAACAGTTTGACAGTAAATGACTCGTATATCACATTGTGGTATTTCCTTCTTCCCAGTGACGACCATAATCTGTGTCTTCTTACTATTCAATTCTAACCCTAGTTGTTCACTGTGTGCAACAACCGCATCTACTAAATTTTGCAGGTCCTGTTCATTGTCTGCAATCAAGACTGTATCATCTGCATATCTAATATTATTGATGTATCGTCCCCCAATGTTGATTCCTTCCATATCTTCTATAATTCTGAAAATATTTTCACTGTATAGGGAAAACAGATCTGAAGACATTTCACATCCCTGTCTCACACCTCTTTTAATCGGCTGATATTGACCTACATCATTATCAATTCTGATGACAGCTTGTTGCTTCCAATATATGTTTTTTACAAGCCTAAGGTCTTTTCCGTGAAATTCGTGTGGATAGTGTTTTTCCTTTGGATTATGTGATGTTATTTCGTGTTCGTTAATTGGAAGTGTTCAAAAGAAGCCACGGAAGGCAGGTGGTGGATGAAATTATGAGGGCAGCCGACAGATATTTGTTGGTTATGGTCTCGAGTTTCGCGACGGCAAGCTTTCTCTCTTTCGAGAGACAATAATTGCGGTCACCCGGCCAGTATGGTCACTGCCATAGAGGAAAGCAACGGCAAACTACCTCTTTGAAATTGCCTAGTTTATTATGATTCGCTTAGATGACAGAGGAAATTTTACACTTAATGGAAACAAGAAGACTCAACAAAAATAATCCTGCCAAGTATGAAGAAATTCACAGACAAGTCAGAATATTATGTAGGAAGGCAAAAGAATCATGGCTTGAGGAAAAGTGCTTAGAAATTGAAAAACAACACAACAGTCAAAATACCAAATTAGTGCACAAAAGAGTTCAGGAACTTACTAATAAAAGAACAAGTACATCAACAGGCTGTCTAAAAACTAAAGATGGCAAAGTCATAATAGAAAAAGATCAGATTCTACATGTATGGACAGATTATGTGAAAGACCTGTATAATGATAACAGAGAGGAACAGTATGCTATTAGATTTAATAATGAAGGACCAGCAATTTTAAAGATGGAGGTTCAAAATGTTCTTAAGCATATGAAAGCTGGCAAGGTCCCCGGTGCAGATAACATCACAACAGAAATGATTAGAGCTCTAGAAGAATTTGGACTAGAGCAAGTCACTAGACTGCTGAACACATTATATGATACTGGAGATATACCTTCTGAATTATGTAATTCTGTATTTATTGCAATCCCAAAGAAATCAGGAGCCTTAGAATGTGATCAACATAGAACAATTAGTATAATGAGTCACATCACAAAGATTTTGTTACGAATTATCATGCAAAGAGTGAGGAAGAAAATACAACCTGAAATAGGGGAAGAACAATGTGGTTTTGTAGAAGGAAAGGGTACAGTAAATGCTGTGTATATGCTGCGAACAGTTATTGAACTGCTTTAGAAGTAAACAAGGATATACATCTTTGCTTTATTGACTACACAAAGGCTTTTGATAGAGTTAGACATGTCAACATTGTGGATATGCTTGCAGATCTACAAATTGATGGGAAAGACATTAGACTTATAAAAAACATATATTGGAAACAACAAGCTGCCATAAGGATTGATAATGAAGTAGGACAATACCAACCTATTAAGAGAGGTGTTAGGCAGGGATGTGTAATGTCTCCAGATCTTTTTTCCCTATACAGTGAAAATATTTTCAGAAATGTAGAAGACCTAAATGGAATCAGCATTGGAGGACGAAACATAAATAACATTAGATATGCAGATGATACAGTATTGATTGCAGACAATGCACAGGATCTGCAACAATTAGTAGACGCTGTGGTTGTACACAGTGAGCAGCTGGGGTTGGAATTAAATTGTAGGAAGACACAGGTTATGGTCGTCACTAGGAAGAACGAAGTACCACAATGTAATATACAAGTAAATGGGAATATTCTTCAACAAGTGAATCGGTTCAATTATCTCGGAACAGTCATAACATCTGATGGCAGATGCCTTGAAGAGATTAGAACAAGAATCGCCATTGCGAAAGTAGCCTTTAGCAAGATGAAAAACATTCTGACCAATAAAATGATGTCAATTGAAACGAGAAAAAGAGTGTTGAGGGGATACATAGAGCCTGTTCTTTTGTATGGATGTGAAACTTGGACAATGTGCAGTCAAGCAGAAAAACATCTGATGGCTGCAGAAATGTGGTTTCTGAGGAAAATGCAAAGAATACCATGGACAGACAGAAAAACCAATGAACAAGTACTACAAGAGACAAATGAAAATCGTAGATTGATTAGAGAAATTAGACGTAGACAGTCAATTTTTGGACATGTTATGAGAAGAAATGGACTGGAGAACTTAGTGACAGCTGGCAAGATCGAAGGGAACAGACCAAGAGGAAGACTGAGAGGAAAATACCTGGATGGCTTGGCTACATGGCATGGACGAGACAGGAACACTGAGCTGATCCACGACTCTGGTGATCGAGTGAAATGGCGAACCATGACCGCCCACGCTTTCCGGCATGGCACATGATTGATTGATTGAAGGTCTTTTCCATCTCTTGATGAAATGTTTTCTAAGGGAACTGCAGGGACAAGTCACACTGCCCATAACTCCTTGAGTTCTAGAAGGTCATGGCAGCAGCTTCCTGTTAGCGCTGAATGTTGGGTGGCACTCACCAAACCCGACACCCAACATTGTGACAACAGCTTCAGGCAGAGGAGCACAATTGGGAGGGTACAAGCCTTATCCTAGTGCAAGGAAATACAACCTAAAGACTAAATGTCATGGCAGGGCAGACTTGGCCCTAAGCCTTGGTCGGCAATTGGCCTAGGATCAAAGCTCCGACAGGCGATAGTTAGAGCATTGCCTCATGTCTTACCGACTCCGGTTGTAGTCATTATGTCTTTTTTTAAAATACAACATAACAAACTATCATCAATCAAGACGGACAGGTGCCAACAACAGCTAAATATATACAATAAACATATACACAGAAATAGTGCTCATAAAGATCATCAAGTGCAGGAAACTGAAACATGTCACCCATATCACATGTCATGTGACTTAGAAAGAACAGTAATGGAAGACACGGTTCCTGGAATAAGAACCAGGGGTCGGCCAGCATGAAGGTGGACACGGGACTGGCAAAGGTACAAATCTTTACAGAGGGCTGTGATGGGAACTGCATTCTGCACAGCATATGCTGCATGATGATAATGATGATGATGATGAAATATATACACCATGTATTAAAAAATGTAACAAGTGGAAGTCTCTGTGGTGAACTGGTTATGCCACCTGCTTTGCGCTCCGAAGGTCATGGGTTAAATTCCGGGCTATGTTCAGTTCACAAGTGTAATTTTTTTCGAGATCGTGCTTTGTGCGACACTTTCTGCAGCTATATTGCGGAAAGAGACCAAGCCATATGGGATCAAAGCTGGTTCAACGAAGCCAATCCTCTGGTCCTTTAAACCCCTTTAATGTAATAAGTAATGTCATACATGGCATGCTGATTGGATCACATGAAAATCACATGTAATAAGTAATGTCATATATGGCACGCTGACTCAATCAATCAATAATGTGCCATGCACGCTGACTAGATCACATGAAAAACAGAAAATCATACATGGGACACATGATGAACAAAAACTAAAACATGGTCATTCTTTGTGTTAGAAAAAGTTAAGAGGACAATTGTACAATTCACCCATGCCTTATAGCTGGTCCTACATCACAAACAAGACACAAGCAGAGAAAGCCTACCCACCTGTAGAATCTCCGAGATGGGGTACAAAGCTACCTTTCCATTGGCCAGGCCTGCTAGCACCAAAGGATCATCTACACGACTTTAGAAAGAGAAAAACACAAATTACATCACCACACAAAAGACAGCTTTATTTTAAGAAATAGAAATTACATATCTTCTTTTGAAAGAGACTAATACACAAAGACAACCTACCATAAACATCAGAAAGAGACTAATACACAAAGACAACCTATCATAAACATCAGAAAGAGACTAATACACAAAGACAACCTATCATAAACATCAGAAAGAGACTAATACACAAAGACAACCTATCATAAACATCAGAAAGAGACTAATACACAAAGACAACCTATCATAAACATCAGAAAGAGACTAATACACAAAGACAACCTACCATAATCATCAGAAAGAGACTAATACACAAAGACAACCTATCATAAACATCAGAAAGAGACTAATACACAAAGACAACCTATCATAAACATCAGAAAGAGACTAATACACAAAGACAACCTATCATAAACATCAGAAAGAGACTAATACACAAAGACAACCTATCATAAACATCAGAAAGAGACTAATACACAAAGACAACCTATCATAAACATCAGAAAGAGACTAATACACAAAGACAACCTATCATAAACATCAGAAAGAGACTAATACACAAAGACAACCTACCATAATCATCAGAAAGAGGCTAAGACAACCTATCATAAACACTAAGATGCAAAGGTTCATAGCATTCATTTGAAATATTTTTTTTTCTATTTGAATGTCAAATGCACAATACATAATGATGTATGAAAGATGAGTGGTTGGAAGGGCCAAATGTAAGAGTCCTACATGCCTAATTTGTGACCATTTAAAAATAAATTTTGTTTGTTAGTTCTCTCTCTCTCTCTCTCTCTCTCTCTCTCTCTCTCTCTCTCTCTCTCTCTCTCTCTCTCGCACATACACACGCATGAACGCACACACACGAATAAAGAGAGATATATATTATATAAAAGAACACCATGACACACTTTTTAAAATATGTACGTAATGGCAATATACAAGGGGCTCGCCATAAGTCTTTACCCTGACTATCAAGGATTAAGAGGAGAAAGTGGACACTGGGCACATTCAAAGCTCCTCATATCTGCAATTCATACATGAAGTATGCATTTGTTTCTTTAATGGGGTCTCTAGCCATAGTGCATGGTGCAGCATACCCTATTACCAGAACTCCAACAATTTGTCAGAACAATGGGGGAGTCACAGGCCAGGGTTGTGATAAAATTACTTGATACACAGAAAAACACCTACACAAATACACATCTACGCTCTGTATGCTTCAATTAAACATTGCTATAGACCCCTGGGGGGGATTTAGGATTTCCAGGGGGTAATTAAGATTATTTCAAGATAGCATTACTACAAGAACCGATTACTTGATATTGTTTTTCCCTCCGTATTTTACGGCTCTGTACTTCACGTCCTTCTGAAATTTATTTTATAACGTAAGTGGACTCGCAAATCACGTGTTATGTAGATGTCTAGACTTGTTCTAGTATGTGTTATTAAATTTAGCTTTCAGTTTTACATATACTGTGTAGGGGCGAGGAGAATTTATAGGAGGAAATACGAAAGAGGGGGAATGACATTCTGAAAACATGGTGAAGGGGTGCAAAAAAGGTTCAGAACCACTGCAGACGGTTTAAGTGTGGCAGCTCAAATGTTGCTAATCTGCCATGATCAGAGAGACTGTCCTCAGAATGCAATAATGAAAATGCAGTAAGAGTGAAGGAAATGACAGTTGGCGGAGACAGTGCTGTAAACCTGAGTAAAAGAACATCTAAAAGAATGTTACAGAAGATTTAACATGAGAAAAGTGTGCTCCTGATTTTGCACCTGCTGACATATGAACAGTCGAGAGCTGTCGAGAGTTGCTAAAAACAAGTGCCAGTCAGAAAATATTTTGATAACCATGGTAACAGTACAACAGACTTGAATTCACCATTACAACACATGGTGAAACATGACCCTAGACTTGAATTTACCATTATGACACATGGTGAACCATGACACTCAATCCAAAAGTTCCAAAATGTAATAGAAAACCCCAGGTTCCCCAACACCTATCAAGTCCAGAGCACAGACATCTGCATGAAAAGTGATGCCAATTGTTTATTTTGGAATGCCAAAGGTGCACCACTGAAATATTATCTGCCTTGTGGCAACACGGTTATTGGACAGTATTATGCACATCTCAATATCAAACTAAAAAAGACTGAACAGTAAATAAGGGCATAGCACACACTCATAATCTCCCTTTGTTTCAAGACCATGTGCTGTCTAACAAAGCACGACTTATGCCGCGAGCAGCCAAAGATTTACATTTAGAGACCTACTCTTCTGGTGTGGCCTATCTACAGACTGGATTGCCAGTTTGGCCAACATTCAAAGGATTGCCATGTCTCAACACAGATGTGAAGTTCTAGTACCAGTCTTGCACGTCCCACTGGTTTCTAACTTGGAGAGTGGAAGGAGAATTCAGCAATGCAATCCCTATGGAGATGGTACTTTGGTAAAACTCGTGACCATTGTGCCAACAGGTGAGCATCTAGCCACTACACCACTGCGGCTCCCACAACAGGTCATCGGAATTACACATTGGAGGTAGTGGTGCCACAATGACCTTTTAGGTTAAAGGAGAGGCAAATAACAAACAGATATAAACACCCATATTTGTGCATGTGCAGGCATGCCAGGTAAACATGCAGTGTATGATATCATACAAGATTAACAGGTAATGCATATTAGCATGCAAGCTCAACAGATACTATACATCAACAAATATTTTCTATGTTCATCATATATCCACATACAAGTGCTGAATTTAAATACAATATACAAATGCCACATTTACTACACACCAACATACAAATGTCACATTTACTACACATCAGCATGATCTCCAAGGTAAAGCAATCAAGCCATCTGTGTCACACTACAAAGGTCGTGGGTTCAATTTCTAACTTCATCATTCAGTTCATGAGTGCAGTTTTTTGGGAAACCCTTGAGAGTCATCGCTGGAGCAATGGAGTTTATGCTCGGCAGAAAGAAGGTCGAGCCATATGAAATAGAACCCGGTGTGATAATGTCAATCTTCTTGCCTTTAACAACTTTAAAGTACAAGTGTTAGATACTTCTTCTTCTTCTTCTTCTTCTTCTTCTTCTTCTTCTTCTTCTTCTTCTTCTTCTGTGTTTGTCTGGAATGTTGTTTTAGATGTAATTGTGTTGTGCCAGTTTACAGCAGAGCTGTGATATTTGCACCTTTAGACCGACACATCCGACTTCTTCAGGCATTTGTTGGCCGGGTTACCTTCCCAGAAGTGTTAGATTTCATATGCACCAAAGCACAAGTGCAACATTTACTATACATCAAAACACAAGTGCTACATTTACTATACATCAAAACACAAGTGCTACATTTACTATACATCAAAACACAAGTGCTACATTTACTATACATCAAAACACAAGTGCTACATTTACTATACATCAACCTACACAGGCTACATCCACTAATAATTAATACAAGTCTGCGATACACAAACACATAAACCTACAATCATCAAACATAAATGAAAGATGAATCACACTCATCCAACATCACATCCACATATGAAGCATTTATCATGCATGTACTGCACAAGCAAGCGGGCCTTTACTATGGCAATTATTGTTTTTCAAACATGCAATTACCGATATGTTGCCCGGGTATCATTCCTTTAGAGCAAAAAAAAAATGATCCATTTCATATTTATCATTTAAATAACTCGAATGAAACATGTTTAGTAAGAAACATTCAACACTGCTGACTTAGTTCATACATTCCCAGCAATACAAAACACAGACAATAGTTTCTTAGTGATATAAATGAATACATAGGGTGGAGAGACATCATAGCCATGTAGTAACTGTAGTATTTATACCAATACTTTTTTTTCTGTTTGCTCACTTTAAACTCCAACGTAGTACACACTGGATTGATTTTTGCATGTGGGCTAGCTTTCCCTATTACCACTGTCCTTCACCACCAGGCGAACCCAATCCGACTTCTGAGGTACTTGTAGGTTATGTACTCAAGTCAAGGATGAAAAGTCAACATTTTAGGCCAAATGACTCATTACCTCGCCATCAGAACATCGGAAGTCTAAGAGAGAATGCAGTTAATCATTCGGCCACCTCCATACCAACACTACCTCGTGTAAACCTTCTGGGTTATAAATGGAATATATAGTGTTGTCTGTTTTCATTGTTCAGATGTTGGATATTTATGTACTCTTACTGACTAAAGAGTATGCAGATAGACATTGGTAACTGAGAGAATGGTGCAAACGAAAACAGAAATCCGCACTCTTCTTCTTCTTCATTCTTCTTTCGAGGGAAGTGCATCACACTAAGTCATGCACCTCAACAGTCAGTGTGTTTGACTTCATTGCCACATAACGGAACACGCGCCACCAAGTATAAAGAAGAGACCTTACTGGATTTTCCCAGACAGTCACAAAACTGGACGACAAATATGAGAAACCAAGGAAAGGAAAACAACATCATTGGACGGCAACGGGAGACGCTGTGAATTCGTGGATTCGAAAGGATGTGTTTATAAAAGGCTCCGTGTGAAGGTGACACCTGGAAGCGGTAATTTCGTGATGAAGCAGCTGGGAGTCCGGAGAGGAGTGTATTAAAGACAACACAACAGTAGAAAGACCGGATGCGGATACCTAGACTTTTATTTAATCAGTTGAACTGAGGATTTGGATAATTAGGCCTCAAGGGCAGCGAGCTGGACTTAGAGCTCGTAGGTAGATGTTATTTAAGTGAGCGCCGATCCTGCGTATAGGGATCAGCTCACGTTTCTACAAGAGTATATACTTTGTCCTGCGGCGGAATAAACGAACGTCTGAAAATCGTTTGCTCGATTTGAGTCTGCCATATGTTCATGATCCGGTTGGTAAGATAGAACATGTTTTGTTGTTCTGATCTGTTTTGACGAGTTCAATTTGAGTTGCTTTGAGTGTACGGTCCCGTTGGATTTAGAGGACAGGCACTTCGAGACACATGGGGGTCGTCTCTGGACTGTTTGTTTGTCAACACAGATTCCCCGCCGGTTTCCATAGCTGATCATAAAAGAAATTACGCACCAGCGGCACATTCCACACCGTGCTACACAGAAAGAAAGAAGGAGCACATGAAAACCCGCGTCACCAAAATGCCGGAAGAACAGCCAAAATAAATGAAGTGAAAGAGCATTTTGTGATAAAGTAATAACAACAGGTGAAATTAAAACATCATAAAAACTGTAAGTACGTACAAAATTAATACATAATAACTCAATCATGTTCAAGAAGTGCGATCTATTAATCATATCAAGTTTGCACCAGATGCGCAAAAACATTCTACCTTATTGAACACACCACAGCGCTATGAAATATTAGAAACAACGAACATTGAGTAATAGTGTAACTTATTTAAGAACATTATTTATTTAAAGAATATACAGTTACAACTATAAGTCTAGGTATCCACCAATAAAACAAGGTAAAAGAGGTAATTGGAAATTTTTCCTAGACAATAATATTTTATCGAGACGATATGATAGAGGTACATCACGTTATTTTCAGACTGTACTTCCATCGAAATATCGTACTGAAGCATTAAAATTAGCACACGATTCTCCATTCGCTGGTCATATGGCGATTGCTAAAACCACTAATAGATTGCTAACGCAGTTCTATTGACCTGGATATAACAAAGACATTACCACACATGTACGTTCATGTACATTATGTCAGATGACCACACAAAAAGGCAAACATCCCAAAGCACATGTTCAGAAAACTGATTTGGCATCACGACCATTTCAGAAAATAGCTATAGATATTGTGGGTCCGCTAAATACAACTACTGATCGAGGCAATAGATTCATATTAACTATGATTGATCTTTGTACTCATTGGCCAGAGGCTATTCCTTTAAAGTGTATCACGAGTAGATCCATTCTAGATTCATTGTTGATAATTTTTAGCAGAATAGGATTTCCTAGCAGCATATTATCAGATAGAGGTAGTCAGTTTATATCAACGGCTACTCAAGAGGCAATGAAGATACTTGGGATTCCACAGGTGTTTAGTTCACCTTGGCACCCAATGACAAATGGTGTGAATGAGAACTACAACGGAGTTCTTAAACGAACTCTGGCGAAAGTTGCTGCGGAAAGGCCCAAAGATTGGGATATGTTATTACCAGCGGTACTATTTGCATACCGAGAGGTACCACAATTTAGTACAGGGTTTTCTCCATTCGAATTGGTATATGGAGCAAATCCAAGAGGTCCATTATTAATATATAATGACTTACTCACAAAGAAAACATATGATCATCCGAAAAGAGATGCATATGAAATGGTGACACAATTAAGAGACAAAATTATCACAGCTTGTCAGATTGCAAAATCTGCACTAGATAAAGCTGGAGAAAGATACAGACAATATGGTAATAGGAACGCCAAGACAATAGTCTTGAAAGAAGAAGAAGAGGTTTGGTTATTGTTACCTGATCCTCGAGATTGTCTTGTTACTTCATGGCAAGGTCCATTTAAGGTAATTAAGAAAATTAGCGATGTAGATTATCGTATTGATGTCAATGGCAAACATAAAATTTTTCATATTAATATGTTGAAGCCATATATTCCACGTGAGGATAACTCAGGTCAAGTGACAAAACAAATTCCTCATAGGATAGCAACAGCTTGTTGGGTAATTAATGAGCAACAAGAAGATGCTATAAAACAACAAATTCCAACACCTATAGTGAATAGCGACAGTAATTGGCAAGCGATACAGATAAGTAAAGATTTATCAATACAAGATAGAGAAAAGCTTATTATTGCAATAAAGGAATATAGTTCAATTTTTTCAGATAAACCGGGGCAGACATCACTGATTAAACATAAGATAACTTTATTATCAAATATCCCAGTTAAAGTGAAACCATATCCTATTCCAATACATTATTTGGAAAAAGTTACTGCAGAAATTTCAGATCTAGATAAAACTGGAATTATAAAAAAATCAATTTCAAATTACTGTTCACCAGTTGTAATTGTTAAGAAAAAAGATGGGTCATTACGTTTATGCGTTGATTATAGGAAAGTTAATGAATTAACTTTACTAGATGCAGAACCTATGCCAAATATCGATGAGTTAATTGAAACCATGGCAAACTCGAAACTATTTTCGAAAATTGACCTTACAAAAGGATATTGGCAAATTCCAATGGAGGAAGATTCAAAGCATATTACAGCTTTTAGCACGCCGTTGGGTTTATATGAATGGGCATATCTTCCATTTGGTTTACAAAATGCACCAAGTACATTCATGAGAATAATGAGAAGATTACTTCATGGAATTACCAACGTAGCAACGTATATGGATGATATTTGTATTCATACTTGTGATATTGACACACATGTTAAAATTCTAAAACAAGTATTCCAGAGAATACAAGAACATGGGTTGAAAGCTAAACCAAGTAAAATTGAGATAGGGTTTACTGAGATACAATTTCTAGGTCATAGAATCTCTAACGGATTTAGGAAAACAGATCCATTAGTTGTGACAAAGATTCTCAATATCAAACCTCCAACATCCAAGAAGGAGCTTAGGAGTGTATTAGGGTTGATTAATTATTATCAAAAGTTTATCCCTAATTTTGCACATATGACAGCAACATTCTCGGAACTTTTAAAGAAAGGTCAACCAACAAAGATAGTTTGGACAGAGGATCATGAGAAGTTATTACAACAAATAAAAACTATATTTAGTACATATCCTATTTTGAAATTACCTGACATTTCAAAAGACTTTGTTTTACAAACGGATGCTAGTCTACATGCTATTTCAGCTGTATTACTTCAACTACATGAAGGGAAACTACATCCTATTCTCTACTTCAGTAAGAAGCTATCTGAAACTCAGAGAAACTATGCTGTTACTGAACTAGAGGCTCTAGCTTTAATTGAAAGTATTGAGAAATTCTCTAGATACTTACTAGGTAGGAAATTTCTGGTTCTTTCGGATAACAAACCTTTGCAAATTTTCAAATCGGGTCATCCGAAGAATTCTAGAATACATAGATGGTCATTACTATTACAAGACTATGAATTTGACATCTGTCACATTCCTGGAAAGGATAATAATCTTGCTGACATTCTCAGTCGATTATAGTTGAATAGAAGGGCAGATCTTTGTTATAAGTTAATTAGTTATATATATTAATGTTCTGTTCTTTCATAAGTTATTAAGAAATTCGATAAAGATATATTCAGATAGCGCCGAATTGAGGGAGCAATGCTATAAGAATCAACTAAATATTAATAGATTATTATTACAAATAGAATTTAGTCAAGTGGGTACATATGCTACCGATTTTCAATTGACAGCGTGAGTGAAGGGAAGAGTCGGAACAAGAACTTCACAAGAGATGCGTGATTGGAACATTCATTGTGTATTCAATGGCCAAGCCAAGTATTTTGTTTTGTATTGTCACACTAACTTTGAACAGTATATGATTGTGTTAATAATAGTTATTCATTAGTTGATTGTTAAATTATTAATAAGTAATTGTAAATTAGTATTAATATGGTATTGGTATTAATATAAATATTGAATTCTATGATATTAATTATTTACTTGCATTAACAATGTTGTTGGATTAATTAATATTATATTAGATGGATTAAGCTGCACAGAAGGAGCAAAAGAATAGATACAATCAAGCGACATTCTTAAGATATCCACAGGAAAAGGATCAATGGATTCTCAAGGCGGAAAGCGTATAAGTCACCCTACCCATGGAGATAAATTTCAGGAAAAGAAATAGATGTATGGTACCAAACAAGGACAACAAGGATCAACTACAACAAAAATGGTTACATGGAAAACCTCATTATTACCCTCGTCCTAAACTCATGGTAATACCTAGAGTTAGGACACACTTGTCTATTATGACAAGGTAGGGACTAATATGTGTATTAGTTGGTCTAATTGCCCATGATCAGCCACACGACGTCCAACGGAGGGTTTGGACAGGTGGGCGTGCCCGTTATGTAGCTTTATTTTTTTTAAGGGTAGATAAGGGGGTAAAACCAAGTGCTATTCAGTTGTAGTTAAAAAAAATTGTTGTGATAGTCGTACAGATATACAGATATAAAGAAAAAAATTATAAATAATTTTTTTTATCTGGGAGGGGGCATTATGCCACATAACGGAACACGCGCCACCAAGTATAAAGAAGAGACCTTACTGGATTTTCCCAGACAGTCACAAAACTGGACGACAAATATGAGAAACCGAGGAAAGGAAAACAACGTCATTGGACGGCAACGGGAGACGCTGTGAATTCGTGGATTCGAAAGGATGTGTTTATAAAAGGCTCCGTGTGAAGGTGACACCTGGAAGCGGTAATTTCATGATGAAGCAGCTGGGAGTCCGGAGAGGAGTGTATTAAAGACAACACAACAGTAGAAAGACCGGGTGCGGATACCTAGACTTTTATTTAATCAGTTGAACTGAGGATTTGGATAATTAGGCCTCAAGGGCAGCGAGCTGGACTTAGAGCTCGTAGGTAGATGTTATTTAAGTGAGCGCCGATCCTGCGTATAGGGATCAGCTCACGTTTCTACAAGAGTATATACTTTGTCCTGCGGCGGAATAAACGTACGTCTGAAAATCGTTTGCTCGATTTGAGTCTGCCATATGTTCATGATCCGGTTGGTAAGATAGAACATGTTTTGTTGTTCTGATCTGTTTTGACGAGTTCAATTTGAGTTGCTTTGAGTGTACGGTCCCGTTGGATTTAGAGGACAGGCACTTCGAGACATTCATCATGCATTTGTGTAAGATTTGCTATCTCTATAAAGATTCTATCCAAAGAAATCAGAATTCTGTTTCTTTTGTTTCGTTGTTTAATTCTTAAAGTGTTCCAACCCAAGTGGGACAGTCTCTGTGGTTGATAACTTGTATTAAAATGTGTATTTCATGTTGCCTTGGGTATAATTCAATTGGCAGCCGTGGTGGTCATGGCTTTCATCAGCATCAGGATGGATTTGTAGTTTAAAATACTGACCCAAGTGACCCCGCCTAAAATAGGTACCAGAAAATATAATGGGAAGTACAAGAGGCTGGAGTGACACTGACCACATGACCCACCAAGATGGGTCTATAAAAACATGGGTCTAGCAGCACGGTGAGTGAGGGGGTCTTCACTGCTCTTCCTTACGGATCTGTGTACGTATTTTTATATATTTACAGAGATATTACTGTTTCTCTGTACTTTAGAGTGTGTTTTTGTAATAAGGGACGTAAGTTGTATTCACTTTGTGTGTGTGTGTTTTGCTTTTAAACTTGTGATTACGCATTGTTGAAATGTCTAATAAGTACGAACACTGGCTCGGGAATAATGGGCTCAGAATCGGGCATGTAAACATATGCCATCTATTAGGGAAGCTGCCCGAACTATCACTTATACTTAACCAAAATTTTCACATGTTTGGCGTTAGCGAAAGTCGATTAAATGGCAACATCTCAGATGATGACATCGCTATCAGAGGTTTTAAAACCATTAGAAGAGATCCCTATCAGAAACAAGAGACGGGTATTGCAGTTTATATTTCCAACTCGCTTAACGCCCACCGCAGGCTAGACTTTGAAACCTGTGAGATTGAGTGTGTATGGATAGAGGTTAAACTTCAAAATTGCATACCGCTAGTAGTTGGCTATCTTTATCGAAACCCCAGTGCAGGAAATATCTGGTATGAAAAATTCACCACTATGATGGATGTAGTCTTTAGTAATGCTAGGGAAATAATATTGCTAGGTGACTTCAACATAGACGCTAACAAATCAAACAAAACATGGGAAAACATAATAGAGTCATATAATTTCCAACAGTTAGTCAAACAAGCCACTAGAATCACTAAATCATCTGCAACACTTATAGATCATATTTATACTACGTGTGCTGATAACATCACAGAATGTAGTGTACCTATCAATGCAATGAGCGATCACTATCCAGTATGTTGCACGTGGTCGAAAAGGGGCACCAAAACTCCCAAACACAAACATATAAGCATAAAATATAGAAATTACAAAAATTTCAATCGAGACGTCTTCTTACAAGATTTGGTCAACTCATCTCTAGATTATGTTTACCAGCTTCCTGACCCAGATGATGCTCTGGACCACTGGCTAAAGACCTTTCTAAGTATATTTGATAAACATGTTCCATTTAAGGAAGTTCGTGCTAAACATCACACAAAGCCCCCGTGGATCACACAGGAAGTAGTTGAACTTATGAGTGATCGAGACAGGGCTCACAAAAATAGAGATCTAACTATGTACCGTAGTCTGAGAAACAAAGTTCAATATGTTATTCGGAAGGAAAAGAAAAACTATTTTAAGAACATAGTAATAGATAAAACCAACACTAAAGATATATGGAAAGCAATTAATACCTTGACAAACAAACACAAATCATCACAATCATTACCATCAAATCAGGTTACATGTGATCAATTCAGTAGATACTTTCAGTCCGACATAAACCAACTGAAGGCTGCAATACCAGATGCGCCTCATGACATATCTTTATTATCATCATTCTGTGAGAACAAATGCTATAGACACATTTCCTCCAACATACCGCTAATGACGACAACTGAAGTATTTACTCATCTCCGTAATCTAAAAAACAATAACTCATCAGGACTAGATGGAATTAGTAGTCGGATCCTTCGCCATGCTGCACCGGCGATCTGCGAGTCACTAACTTTTATATATAATCAATGTCTAACCAGAGGTCACTTCCCATCAGCCTTTAAAATCGCTAAAGTGTATCCTCATTTAAAAGCTGGTCCTCTAGACGATCGTCTCATGAGTAATTATAGACCAATTTCCATATTATCCTCATTATCCAAACCGCTAGAAAAGCACATCCACAAAACAACACTAGATCACTTAGTTCGCCATAAACTGATAGTTGACAGTCAGTCAGGATTTCGGCCAAAATATTCTTGCCATACGGCACTAACAAACATGATAGAAAACTGGCATCAAAATATTAACAACAATACTCTATGTGGAGCGGTGTTTATAGACTTTAGGAAAGCATTCGATATGATAGATCATACTATTCTAATTAAAAAACTAGAAACAATGAAAGTAAGTTTTAATATAGTGACATTAATAAAATCATTCTTATTAGACAGAAAGCAAGTAGTATCACACAATAAAGTTTTATCTCAAGCCATTACCATTAATATTGGAGTACCTCAGGGGTCTATTCTTGGCCCTCTATTATTTGCCATTTATATAAATGATCTTCCATTAAATCTGTCGTCGTCCTGCGATCTATTTGCTGATGACTGCACAGTATATACAAACGCTGTTGATCGTAATGTGCTAGAATTATCCTTGCAACAGGAAATAAATAGTGTAGTTAACTGGAGTCATGCAAACCGCATGCAAATTAACATTACTAAAACAAAGTCTATGTTAATAGGAACCAGGCAAAGACTTCACACTCTAAACTCGCAGAGAACTCTTCAGCTGCACATTGGCAGCACGCCTGTAGAAAGTGTCACCGAGCACAAGACACTGGGTGTTATCATAGATCAAAATCTAACTTTTAACTCACATGTTCATGCTCTAGTTAAACAAATAGCCAAAAAAGTATACCAACTTGCCAAAATTAAAAATTTCCTTGACGAAAACACAAGAAAGATATTCTATACTTCTCATATACAAACTCATATTGATTACTGCTCCACAGTCTGGGATGGATGCTCCAAATCAATAACAAAATGCCTATATTCACTCCAGAAAAGGGCAGTGCGTTTAATTAATGGTGAAAAGCTTACCGACAATTCTAACCTATATAAACGTCTCCGGTTACTGCCACTCCACAAGCGCCTGCTTTTTAATAAAACCAAACTAATTCACAAAATCCTATTTCAAAATGCTCCAAGCTACCTTTGGCCATTGTTTAAATATAACGCTAGACATAGCGAACGACTAAATATACTTCATGTTCCTAAACCTAGGATAGACTTATATAAAACAAGCTTAGCATACTCTGCCGCTCAGTTGTGGAACAATCTTCCACAAGAAATCAAAGACACCACCAATCATGATACATACATTCGCAACCTGTTTGAACACTACCTTAGTACAGACTACATTCCCCCATAACAAACAACACAAAAAAGACAATAATGGTAACTTATCTCAAACGACAACTAGCCAAAAAACATTCCCTTATGTATGGCACGTTACACCCTCCTTAGGTATTTATAATGCCCATGTTAAACACTGCTTCAGTGAGTCATTTGTTATTGATTATTTTTCATGCGTTTTAATGTTCTTTTGTTGTCAAAAGTTGCTTCATAAGTGATGTTGAATGAAAGAATGTATGAGAGGAAATAGAGAAGAAGGGCAGAATGTCAGACGGGCCTGCGTGCCCAATTCTTAACCCTTTGAAAATAAAGACTTATTATTATTATTATTATTATTATACCCAGGGTGTCTTCAGGTGTGCAAGGGAATCTTTTACCTACTGACATCATTTAATGAGTATCTTTATCACTGTCAATAGCAGAGATAATTAAATTACAGCATGATATTATAAGAAAATTCTAAGTGAGAGTTGCAACAAACTGGCAACAGACACGGGGAAAACCATCACATCAGCGTCTAGGGTGGGTTTGGTTTTTAAAGGGTCACCTTCATTGTACATGGTTTCCTCCATAAATGCTTCAGTCTCCTCCCAAAAATCACACACTTTAAAGAACCAACATATTTCTCATAATGTGTTTCAGTAGTCAAGTATATCCACCTTAAAGAAACAACATATTTCACATAATGTGCTCCAGTTGGCACATGGACCTCATCATCATCATCAAGTGCCGTGCCGGCTGGCGTAGGCGTTCATGGCTCTCCATAGATCTCGGTCTTTGGTTTTCTGGATCAACTCTGGTGCTGATATTCCTCCATGCCACCGTCTCAATCCATCCAGCATCACTTCTCTTGGTCTACCTCTGCCTCTCTTCCCCCGATCTTTCCAGTTGTTACGATGTTCTCCAATGCCTCTCTTCTCATCACGTGACCGAAGAAAGATGTTTGTCTCTGTCTTATTGTTGTATATAATGTTCTAGTTTCATTAGCCTGTTTCAGGCAGTCGTCGTTAGTTACTCTGGCAGTCCAAGGAATTCGCAACATTCGTCTCAGGAACCACATCTCTGTTGCTTCTAATTTCTTCTTAATTTGTTCATTTACGTTCCAAGATTCACTGCCATACAGCAAAACTGGTTCTACATAGCATTTCAGCACTCTCTTTCTTACATTCAGTGATAGTGACTTATTGCATAAGATACTCTTCATTTTCTGAAAAGCGGCTTTTGCCTGCCCTATTCTACTCCTAATCTCTGTTGTACATCTTCCATCTTTATAAATGCCCCTAGGTATCTAAAATTATCAACTTGGTTAAGGATTTTCCCTTCTATTTCTATGTCATATTTTGGTGTCACCATTTTCTTTGATATTACCATTGTTACTGTTTTCTTGATATTCAAGGAGAGTCCTTTCCTTGCACTCTCTGTTACTACAACGTCTAATAATTGTTGTAGGTCTGTTGAATTATCCGCCACCAATACTGTGTCATCTGCATAGCGTATAATATTTATATTATAACCTCCAACTAGTATTCCTAGCATCTCTTTGATCTCTCTCATTATTACTTCGCTATACAGGGAGAAAAGATCTGGTGACAAGACACACCCTTGTCGTACTCCTAGCTTTATCTGTTCGTAACTACCCTCTTTATTTCCCATTTTAATTGCTGCTACTTGGTTCCAGTAAACATTCTTTATTATTCTTAAATCTTTTCCATCAATGTTGATATCTTCCAACATTTTAATCAGTTCATCATGTTTTACTTTATCAAATTCCTTAGTATAATCTATGAAGCACAAATATATGTCTCTCTGTTTCTCTATTGACCTTTCTATTAGTGTCCGTAATGTATAAATTGCATTGTTTGTGCCCTTTCCTTCCACAAATCCATACTGTTCTTCACTAATTTCCATTTTTATTTTCTTTTTGATTCTTCTCATTATGATTCTGAGTAGAAGCTTAGTGATATGGTTTATAAGGTTAATTGTACGAAAATCTTCACAATCAATTGCTCCTGGTCTTTTTGGTATAGCTATAAATAAAGATTTCAGTATATCACTGGGTAAATATCCACTGCTGTAAATATCATTCAACATTTTGGTTAATATATCTACTCCAAATTCTCCCAATACTTCTAATTCTTCTATTGTGATTTCATCTGGCCCAGCTGTTTTTCCTTTCTTCATACGTTTAATAGCGTCAGTGACTTCTTCTTTCAGAATAGGTGGACCTTCTAAGTTACTATCTTCTGTTAATTCTCCCCTTTCTCCTTCATATAATTCTCTTATATACTCATTCCACCTCTTCATTATAGCATCTTCCTCTAATATTATCTTTCCTGTTTTTGATTTCAAACACCCTGTATTTATTCTTATTTTTCTTCCTGTAAGCTCACTGATTTGTCTGTGCATATTTTTTGTATCTTTAATGGAATTTAATTCAATTTTTTTGCATTGCTCGTTTAACCAACTTTCTTTAGCCTTCCCACATTTATCTTTTATTTCTTTATTTATCTTAGCGTATTCTTGTTTGTCATTTTTACTCTGTTTTCTTTTGTCCATCAGTTTTAAGATATCTTCATTCATCCATTTTTTCTTAGCTATTTTGCCTCTCTCCGGTAATACTTCTTTGCTAGTTTGATGAATGGAGTCCCTTAACATTTCCCATTGTTCATCTATACTCTGTATTTTAGTTATTGCATTGTACCTATTTTTCACAGTCACTCTGTATTGTTCTTGCATTTCTTTATCTACTTTCAGAACCTCTTTATTAAGTCTCATGTTCTTAACCATTTTTTTCCCTCTCTTTAATCTTACTTTTATTTGTCCACATAGTGGTACATGATCACTATTACAGTCAGCACCAGGCATTGTCTTTACATTAATTAAAGCATTTCTAAATCTTTTATTAATTAGTATGTAGTCAATTTGGTTGCGTATTTTCTTATCAGGGCTTATCCATGTGTACAGTCGTCTTTTATGGTGTTTAAACCTCGTGTTTCCAATTATCATCTCATTGATATTTGCCCATTCTATTAGCTTTTCCCCTCTTTCATTTCTTGTACCTAAACCATAATTCCCCACTACATCCTCCATTTTTCCCTTTCCTACTTTTGCATTAAAATCACCAAGTATTATTTTTATTTCTTGTGATCCAATTTGAGCCATCGCCATTTCTATTTCGTCATAAAAGTGTTGTATTTCTTCATCACTACTGCTTGCTGTTGGTGCATATACTTGTCTAATATTTATGTCTATTGGTTTGCCTTTGATTTTTACCATAATAACTCTATCTGAAATACACCAGTATCCATTAATTGACTTGGCTGTTTTTTCGTCTAATATTATTCCTACACCTTTTTCATGTGTATCCCCTCCAGAATAAATTATTGTGTGATTGTCAGCTATAATTTTGCCCGATCCCTTCCATCTCATCTCACTAACGCCTAGTATATTCATTTTCATGCTATCCATCTCTCTTAGAACATTGGTCAACTTTCCTAGCTCATTTAATGTCCTAACATTCCATGTTCCTACTCTAAATTTATTTATTTTAGTTATGATTTTGCCATCAGTAGCTGGATGACGGTCTGGTGTCACCAGTGGCTCATGACTGTCCCTACCGGACGAGGATGCCCTAAGACAGCCATTAACGTCCTGGACCTACCCTAAAGAAATAACATATTTCACATAATGTGCTCCAGTTGGCACATGGACCCACCTTAAAGAAATAACATTTCACATAATGTGCTCCAGTTGGCACATGACCCATCTTAAAGAAACAACATATTTCACATAAACTACTGACATAGTAATGTACACCACATGAAATAAACAACATATTTCACACAAAATACTAACATAGTCATGTCATTGGTACCTTGCCGTCTTGACAGACGATAGTTTGTGCTTTAAAAAGGCATAATAACTTTTAACTATGGCGGTAGCGAGTGTGACTGATAAGGCCAATTTGCGCTGTAAATGTCCGTTCACAGTGGGTGCATGTGAACACGTGGTCATTTCCACCATCATGCACCATCTTACGTCTCAAACGCTTGGTGTGTGACTTTTCTGCAATAATTTTCTCCTTTGACTTTATTCCATTTCTGATATTTGCCCTCCATGCAACACGTTCAGCGGCGACTTGCTCCCAATGTGCATTATCAATGCCTGTATCAATCATGTCCCGCTTACACACATCTTTGTATCGTAGTAGAGGCCGACCCTGAGATCTCTTACCCATCTGTAATTCACCAAAAAAGATATCCTTTGGTATTCTACCATCATCCATCCTCCTAAGATGTCCTATCCATCTAAGTCTACGAAGACTGAGCATGGAATAAACTGTCACACAACCTGATCTTTCCAATACTTCAGTATTTGTGATTTTGTCTTGCCACTTAATACCAAGAATTCTTCGCAGACACCGCATATGAAAGCTGTTTAAATTGTTCTCTTGGTGTGAGTAAGTTGTCCAGGTTTCACTGCCATAGAGAAGAGTACTAAGGACACAGGCTTGATAGACAAGGACTTTTGTTTTGGCAGTAAGCTTCCTGTTCTCCCAGACTCTTTTTCTTAACCTGTTCATTGTTGTTGCTGCCTTACCAATCCGGATGTTGATTTCCTGATCTAGGGATAATTTGCTATTTACCACTGATCCTAGATATGTAAAATGGTCTACTATCTCTAGTTCGGCGTCGTCAATAAAGATTGATGGTACCCCATGTGCACCTTGTGACATAATCTGTGTCTTCTTTTTGCTAATTGTTAAACCAAATTCAGAACAAGCATTGGAGAATGCAGATAGTAGACATTGCAATTCTTCCTCAGAGTGGGTCGTAACTGCAGCATCATCTGCAAAAAGCAACTCTCTGATCATACCCTCCTAATTTTGGTCTTAGCCTTCAATCTCTGAGCATTGTAGAGGCCGCCATCTGAGCGTGAGTGAATGTATATACCACCATCCTGATCACGAAATGCATATTTCAGTAGAAGTGAAAAGTATATTCCAAAGAGGGTGGGAGCTAGTACACAACCTTGCTTAACTCCACTCTTGATTTCAAATTCTTCAGAAGTTGCACCATCAAACTTGATTATACCCTTCATGCCTGTGTGGAACGATTCCACAATGGACAGAAGAGTTGGTGGGCAGCCAATCTTCTTTAGTGCCTTGAACAGACCCTCACGACTGACCAAATCAAATGCCTTTGTGAGGTCGATGAAGGCAATAAACAGTGGTTGATTCTGTTCACGGCATTTTTCTTGCATTTGTCGCAATGAGAATATCATATCAGTGGTAGACCGGTTCTGTCGAAAGCCACACTGTGATTCGGGGTAGACTTGATCTCCTAGGACTTGAAGTCTGCGCAGAACAATTCTGGCAAATACTTTTCCAACAATACACAGAAGTGAGATACCCCTATAGTTGTTGCAGTCGCTCCGATCGCCCTTGTTCTTGTACAGTGTTATGATGCTTGAATCTTTGAAATCCTGTGGGACTTGTCCTTCACGCCAGCATAGCTCTATTAGCTGGTGGATCTGTATAGTGAGTGTGTCTTGCCCACTCCTGATAACTTCTATTGGAATCCCATCCTTACCTGGAGCCTTGCCAGATGCAAGTTCATTTATAGCACACTTAACTTCTGTTATGGTGGGAAGTGTGTCCAGGTGGTCAAGAGTTGGTAGAGCCTCTATGGCATTGAGGGCATTATCCGCTAGATTGGTCTCACTTGAGTAAAGCTCCAAATAGTGCTCTACCCATCTGTCCATCTGCTGTTTCTTATCAGTGATGACTTCTCCAGTCAAGGTTTTCAATGGTGCACTTCTTTTGATCACTGGACCACAGGCTTTCTTTATTCCTTCATACATGCTTCTTATGTCTCCCTTATCACTTGCGATTTGAATGGACTCACATAACTTGATCCAATAATCATTTGCACACTGCCTGGCAGCCTTTTGCACATCCTTCCTAGCTTGCCTTAGCTCACTCAGAGTGTTACGCGTTGGTCTTTCCTTGTTTCTTAAGAGAGCTTTCTTCTTCTTATCAATCAAGGGCTGCAGAGTCTCGCTGTTGGCCGCAAACCAGTCCTGCCTCTTATGATCCACAGTGCCGTAAACCCTTACGGCAGTTTTACAAAGAGTTTCCTTAATTTGACCCCACTTTTCATTTACTGTACAATTTTCTGGTGTATCAGTGAAAGCGTCTTCAAGTTGCTGTTGAAACTGAAAGCACTTTTCAGGATCATGAGTGTTAATAATATTAATCCTGGGGCTAGATTTGTGTTTAGCTGTGTAGATTCTCTTTGGTCTCAGTCTAACCCTTGCAACAACCAAAGAATGATCCGTATCACAGTCAGCACTGTGGTAACTACGAGTCAATGATATATGGTTCAGATGTTGTCTCCGTGTGATGATGAAGTCCAGCTGGTGCCAATGGCCGGATCTTGGATGTTTCCATGTGACCTTATGCATCTCTTTTGTTTTAAAAAAAGAGTTTGTAATACATAGGTCATTACTGGTGCAATGCTCCAGCAGCCTTTGCCCATTTTCATTCATGCGACCTATGTTGTATTTTCCAAGGCACACTGGCCATGAACTCGAGTCCTTGCCCACATGAGCATTGAAATCACCGAGCATATAAATGTAGTCGGATTTTGGAACTGCCTTGATCACAGAGTCTAACTCCTCATAGAACAAATCCTTCACATCATCAGAGGAATCGAGTGTCGGTGCATATGCAGTAATAATGGTGGCAAACCCACATGAGGTTGCCAAGCGCAGGGATAATAGTCTTTCATTTCCTCCTGCTGGAATTTCAATCATTCCCAGTAGCGAATTCTTCACTGCAAAGCCCACACTGTGTTGCCTTTTTTCTGCCTGCCCTTTACCCTTCCAGAAAAAGGTGTAGTTGTTTTCCCTGAGTGACCCTTCCTCAGCGAGGCGAGTCTCCTGCAGGCCAGCAATATCAATGTTAAGACGATTGAGTTCGGCATCAATCACAGCCGTTTTTCTCACATCGTCAATATTGGTCAAGTCAGTGGAAAATCCTGGACACATGGTTCTCACGTTCCAGGTTGCAGGCCGTAGCTTGAGGTTTCTATTTATATTTTTGTTTGTACCTGGTGCATTGGTTTTACAGCCTGCGATTCAGATTTTGTCCTAGCCCCAAGCACCCATTGAAGCAGGCAGGCTGTGGCGGATCAGCACCCAATTGGCTGGGGGCTGCCCAGCTTGAGGCGGGCGGTAGCTGATCAGTGACACCTATAGGTGTCTCCCACCGTCAGAGGCAACGCGTGGCGCCCCATGTCTACGCCAACTGACAAGGACTTATAACCCGTAACAGTTGCCTCTCGCTTTGATTCCGAGACCAGTTAAGACCAGGGATGGAGTTATTGCCTCTCCATAGCACAAAGCCTGGGCTAAAATATAGAGATCATGTGTTGCCCATGCAGCATGATCCCTCTCTTGGCCTGCCTAGTTCACTCCAGAGGAAAGGTAACACCCCTACATCTGGAACAAGACAAGCTGCCGGATCAGCAAAGCAATGCTCTAACTGTCCGCCTGTCGGAGCTTCGATCCTAGACCAGTCGCCAACCAAGGCTTAGGGCCTGGTCTGCCCTGCCATGACAATTTTGTCTTTAGCTTGCATTTCCTCGCACCAGGGTAAGGCTTGTACCCTCCCAATTGCGCTCTTCCGCCCGAAGCCGTTGGCACAATGTGGGGTGTCGGGTTTGGTAAGCGCCGCCCAACGTTCGGCGCTAACAGAAACCAGGTAGTGCCGTCTACTGTTATACGGTAGCTCAGTCATATCTGTACACCACATTAAAGAAACAACATATTTCACATAAAATACTGATGTCACCATGCATACCACATGAAAGAAACAACATATTTCACATAATATGCTCCACTTGCCACATACACCCACCTCTGAACAAGATAAAGGGAGAGGACGGAGTCCTGCAGCTGGCGGGAGGAATGCTCCAACTCGTTGGTAATGGCATTGAACACCCAGATCTTGCCTGCCTGGGTTCCCAGCAGGATGTGATCTTTGTTAACTGGCAGCATGCACAGAACCCGGCCATCCCGAAACATTGTGCCTTGATTCTGTGAAGAAAGACGTGTTTATTGTTTGTTAACAGAACTGGTATAAATGTACTCATGGTAAACACACTGGTGCCTAGTCTTCTTCAGTATAAAACAAAGATTGGGGGGGGGGGGAAGGGGGCTGGCTGGCTGGCTGAAAAGGTACAGTGTCCGCTTGAGGTGGTTCTGGGGGTTCGATCCCATCATCAGGCTGGTAATTTATCCATGGACCAGTGGTATCTAATGATATCACACGTCCCCCTCATCTCTTGGCTAGTGAGGTCGGATAACTAGCCATCTTTTATAAGGGTGAAGAGTAGGGGATCGTGTGCAAGTTATGCACATTATACATCCCCACTAGTTGGACATAGCAAAGAGTAGGTCTAAAGGCTGCTGCCCTGGCAACATTACTAAGAAAGAAACCTTACCCATGAGTAAATTGAGACTGCTACCTTGGACATAATCTATCTAGAAGACGCAAACCTAGCCAAGATGCATGCTAAGTTGGCCACACTTACCTTTAAGATGCAGAACTAGGTGTGATGCGCTTCCCTTGACAGAGGAATAAAGAAGTAACAGAGATCGAGTGTAATAAACACCACAAGATGACACTAGTTAAGCATATGCTGGTGTTATCATCTCACATGCCACTATCATGCAAGGATAAATTCCAGCAGTCCTAGCCTTGTTGTTACAATGATCGCTGTTACTGAACAAGAGTTTGTCATCTCCTGTTGCTGGTATATCACCCACAGGAAACAAGCTAGTGCAGCACTAGTGTCAGATTTCATCTACACCACAACACAGCAAGTTTATTCACATATCACAACAACCAAGAGACAGACTTCACCAACAGACACACAGTTTATTCACATATCACAACAATCAACAGCCAGACTTCACTAACAAACACAGTTTATTCACAACCAAGAAAACAGCCTAACCACCTCGCCATGAAGACTATACTCCTCCAAAGAACAATGCAAGTAGGAACAAGAAAGTAAACCAGAACAATGACAACCCACACATAAAATAACAACACTGCTGCCAGCAAGAAAGTAAACCAGAACAATGACAACCCACACATAAAATAACAACACTGCTGCCAGCAAGAAAGTAAACAATGACAACCCACACATAAAATAACAACACTGCTGCCAACAAGAAAGTAAACCAGAACAATGACAACCCACACATAAAATAACAACACTGCTGCCAGCAAGAAAGTAAACAATGACAACCCACACATAAAATAACAACACTGCTGCCAGCAAGAAAGTAAACCAGAACAATGACAACCCACACATAAAATAACAACACTGCTGCCAGCAAGAAAGTAAACCAGAACAATGACAACCCACACATAAAATAACAACACTGCTGCCAGCAAGAAAGTAAACCAGAACAATGACAACCCACACATAAAATAACAACACTGCTGCCAGCAAGAAAGTAAACCAGAACAATGACAACCCACACATAAAATAACAACACTGCTGCCAGCAAGAAAGTAAACCAGAACAATGACAACCCACACATAAAATAACAACACTGCTGCCAGCAAGAAAGTAAACCAGAACAATGACAACCCACACATAAAATAACAACACTGCTGCCAGCAAGAAAGTAAACCAGAACAATGACAACCCACACATAAAATAACAACACTGCTGCCAGCAAGAAAGTAAACCAGAACAATGACAACCATCACATAAAATAACAACACTGCTGCCAGCAAGAAAGTAAACCAGAACAATGACAACCCACACATAAAATAACAACACTGCTGCCAGCAAGAAAGTAAACCAGAACAATGACAGCCCTCAAATAAAATAACAACACTGCTGCCAGCAAGAAAGTAAACCAGAACAATGACAACCCACACATAAAATAACAACACTGCTGCCAGCAAGAAAGTAAACCAGAACAATGACAACCCTCACATAAAATAACAACACTGCTGCCAGCAAGAAAGTAAACCAGAACAATGACAACCATCACATAAAATAACAACACTGCTGCCAGCAAGAAAGTAAACCAGAACAATGACAGCCCTCACATAAAATAACAACACTGTTGCCAGCAAAAAAGCTGCCAATGACAGGACAATGACAGCCCACACATAAAATAACAACACTGCTGGGTGGGTGGAGGATGTTATGTATGGGTGGTGAGGGTGTTTGTAGGTGGGGGATGTGTGGGTGGGTGGTTTATGGGTGGGGAGATGTGTGTGTGTGGGGAGGGATGTGTGGGTGGTGATGTGATTGGGGGATGTATGTGGGGAGATGTGCGTGTGTTGGTGGGGGAATGTGTATATGGGTGGGGTATTGTATGGGTGAGGGGTGTATGGGTGAGGGGTGGGTGGGTGTGTGATTGGGTGTGGGAGGTGTGATTGGGTGTGGGAAGTGCGGGTGGGTAAAGGACGTATGTGAGGGTGGGGAATGTTTGTTTGGCTGGATGGTTGGGGTGTGTGAGTGTGGGTGGGTAGATGGGAGATGTATGTGTTGATGGGTGGGTGGGGGATGTGTGGGTGTGAGTGATTGGGAGATGAGTACATGAGTGGATGGATGTATGTGGGGAATGAATGTATGGGTGGGGGATGTGTGTATGGGTTGGGGATGTGTGTGGGGGGTATATGTAGGTGGTGGGGTGTGTGTCGGTGGGAGGTGTGTGTGTGTGGACTGGGGATGTGTTGTTGGTTGGGGAGATGTGTGTGTGGCTGGGGGATGTGTGGTTAAGGGATGTGTGATTGGAGGATGGGTGGGTGGGTGGGTGTGTGTAGGTTGGGGGATGGGTGGGGGGTGTGGGGATTCAGGTTGGTTGTGGGAGATTGTGCGGGTGGGGCTGTGTGCAAGTGGAGGAAATGTGGGTGGGTGAGGGTTTTGTGTGTGGGTAGGTGCAGGATGTGTGAGTTGGCGGGGATATGTGTGGTTGGGGGATGTGTGTGGGTGAGTGTTGATGGGTGGAGGATATGTGTAGGTGGGGGGATGTGTGTGGGTGGTTGATGGGTGGGTGGGTGCATGTATGAGTGCCTGGGGGTGTGTGGTGAGTTGGAGATGTATGTGTGGGTGTAGGATGTGTATGAGATTGATGGATGGGTGGGGGCATGTATGTGTGCCTGGGGGTGTTTGTGTAGTCGGATGGGGGATGTGAGAGTGTGGGTGGATGGGTAGGTGGGTGGGTGATGTGTCTCATAACATGGTAATATGCACTGTTTTTGTTTACAACATCCTTTTGACAATGTTTTTTTCCCTATGTGAATGTATTATGCACTATTGATGAAAGAAAGATGAGTGATTGGAAGGGCTGAATGTAAGACGGGCCTGCGTGCCCAATTTATTACCCTTTGAAAATAAAGTTCGTTCGTTCGTTCGTTCATTCGTTCGTAATCCAGCAAATTGAGCCAGCTGAGCTGCATGTATTCATTGTCTCCACTTGCTACCCACAACCGGATGTTCCGACTGTCAAGTTGCTGAAATACAGATAAAACATTCAGATTCATGTATGTTTCAACTGACAAGTTGCTGAAATACAGATAAAACATTCTGATTCATGTGTGTTCAGATTGTTGAGTTGCTGAAATACAGACAAAATGTTATGATTTGTGTGTTTCAATAGACAAGTTGCTGATCTACAGATAAAACATTATGATTCATGAATGTTCTGACTATCGAGATAAAACATGATTCATGTATGGTTAGGTATTAGGCTCCATGACCCACAAGGGATAACAATCTACTGAAAACCATAATGAAGGAAGGAGCTGAAGGCACAAGATCTGGTATTAGGCCCCAATGTGAACACAAGAGATTAAAGGTGATCAACAGCCAGAACCATTCAGAAAGCAATGGCAAACTACTGAGCAGACAGCCTTCTGTACTCCCTAACATAACAAAGCAGATTTACCATCATTATTTTCCAATTAGAAGCTCCCCAAACAGACATTCTCATGAGCTACTGGGCTAACAAAGTAAGTAAAGAATAGTAACACAGTAACAATTTATGTCATTGGTAGTCAGATTGGCTGAGTCTGCACTGCTCTTTGGGGTTCTGGTGAATGATAAGGCAGATATGATCATAGCCCATTTGGAATCACATGTATAGTGCAGAAGAACAGTTAGATAGATTGTCACGGCTTGAAAAGAATTAATTGTGCTGCAGGGAATGCCCAGAGGATCTATCCAACGCTCAAAACTCCAAGTAAAGGCCAGACGGACACATAATCAGACTGCTACTGTACAGGTACCATAAGTATTGAGACTCTACGCTGGCTGTTGCAGGTGAGGACAGAGCATGTATGGGAATTGTCAGAGTGCTGTGATATCGGTTCTTGGCTCAACTCAACTCAGATGACTAGGGAGGGTTGGTGTGTGACTGGTTGCACCTTCCTGCAGAAAACTGTAGCTGTCTAATCCCACCAATCATGAACAAGTTGACAAATATCCCACCAATCATGAACAAGTCGACCAAGGGCCTGGCATGATTTAGTCGAGGGTCTGTACTTCATTGGGAGATGATTGATTGATTGATTGATTTAGGAACCGACATCACAGCATTCTAGGCATTCTCATAAGCACTCCGTCCCCATCCTTAGCAGCCAGCGAAGAGTTCCAACACTAATAGTACAAGTAGCAATCTGCTTATATGTCCGTCTCGCCTTTCCTCTGAGCGTCGATCGTCGGCCAGATCCCCTCGCCACTCCTCGCTGTCGTATTCTTGCCAGACCATGGTGATCCATTTGCTCCTCCGAGGTGTACTCGTGCTCCCACAAGGCCGCAACCACGTCTTCCTTATCATGCATCAATACTCCACCAAGTTTTTCAGAGCCAGCCAATCTGTCCGCCTGTTCATTCCCCAGCACACCAGCATGCCCCGGAGAAAAGATCCAGACGATGCTTGTCACCCATGACTTCCGAAGCGAAGCAAGCCACTCTGCACGAAGCTTGCCTGTCCTCACCCTACTCAGCATGCTTTCTGAGTTAGTTACAATCATGATATGTGTTTGTGTATCGTATTCTCCATCCAGCGGAAAGCTGCACTGACCGCCTCCACTCTTAAGCTGGACGTTGTGGTATCATATGCCAGGCTCTCCTGCACCAACCGGCTTTTGCTAAGAACCCCCAGGCACTTCTCCTGCCTCTCGACACCGAACCATCTGTGTATATAATCACATCACCCGGGCGAGCATTATCCTGAATTAGTTGCTGTATTTCCACTTCCGTGGCCCCTGCTGGCCACTCCCTGCTCAATGTGATTATAACTTTGCACAAGTCTGACCTGAGAGATGACAGATAAAAGAAGAAAGTGACTAACCTGAGTTACCATACATTCCACTGTGGTTCTGACAGAGACAGGAAGCACCTCACGCAGGCTGAACAACTCGGCTGAGCTCAGTCTGTTGAACACCTCTTTAGCCTATTGAAAAAGTTGAGCAGTTAGGCATTTAAACAGAGATCAGGGTTAGACACTTCTTGTGTATTTAAACTCTTAAAGGCTAGTAGCCTATTTGTGCAGGCCAGTGTGTGGGGGTTAACATTTTCCCATGTCATGATGGGATAACTTCTACTGAACTTTTTGTTTCGCTCTCTCCTATTTATACATTTTAAATATCCCTTTTATTACCAATTATACTGTCAATAGCAATGTGAAAACCAAGGTAATAGTTAACCCTTTCATCTTGAACAGTCAATTAAAATTCAGAGAAAACAAGCCTGCAAGAAATCCTCATGTTCTTTATGAGTTAACTGATTCAGGTTTGGATCAAATATGGTACACAATCAATTGAACAAGTATGAGAGCGAGTCAATAAGTAAGTCACACAGTTCTGTGGGATGGCAGGTAAATGTAGTTGGTGTTTTCTACAGGTGTCAATAGGTGACAGCAACATCAAACTTTATATTCCCGTTCATCAGGTGGCGCTAGGTGTTTCACGTGCATGCGCAGCGCATAAACAAAATGGTGACTGTACTTACGGAGTGTACAACCAAAGAGCAATGCGCTGTTGTGCGTTTTTTGTAGGCTAAAGGACTGCCTGCAAAGGACATTCATAAGGAAATGCTTCCTGTTTATGCTGACAAATGTTTGTCCCATAAAGCGGTGTATAACTGGGAAGAAAAATTTTCTCAAGGACGCGAATGACGCCGAAGTTGAATGTGAAGTGAAAACGTGATTTAGAAAACAGAGCACATAGTTCTATGAAGCCGGTTTAGGAGGACTGATAAAATAATGGGTTAAGTGCATCAATGTTGGTGGAAATTATGTTGAGAAATAAAGGGACAATGTATGTATAAAAATAAACTGGTTTTAAATTGTTATCATATTTAGTTATTTTTCTACAGCCATTTGTGACTTACTTATTGACTTCCCTCGTATTATAATGTAAATTTCCTTTCAGTGAGCATTGTAATTGTGGAAGATACCACGAAACAAAATAGATAACAAGATAACCTAAGTATGGCGATATTTCATTCTTCTGTCCAAATGGGAGGTCACATTTGGCCCTGAATCGGTTAAATTAAAAATGTTTCTGTTAAGTCTATGAAAATAGATAAACACACAGATACTTGTTATGCTGTCCTTCACCTCCCAACAGAGCATAGGCCTTAAATGTTGACTTTTTCTTCAGAAAGTAATGGCAAACTCAATCAATCAATCATGTGCCATGCCAGAAAGCGTGGGCGGTCATGACTCGCCATTTCACTCGATCACCAGAGTCGTGGATCAGCTCAGTGTTCCTGTCGCGTCCATGCCATGTGGCCAAGCCATCCAGGTATTTTCCTCTCGGCCTTCCTCTTGGTCTGTTCCCTTCGATCTTGCCAGTTGTCACTAAGTTCTCTAATCCATTTCTTCTCATAATATGTCCCAAAAATTTTGACTGTCTACGTCTAATTTCTCTAATCAATTTACGATTGTCATTTGTCTCCTGTAGTACTTGGTCATTGGTTTTTCTGTCTTTCCATGGTATTCTTTGCATTTTCCTCAGAAACCACATTTCTGCAGCCATCAGATGTTTTTCAACTTGACTGCTCATTGTCCAAGTTTCACATCCATACAAAAGAACAGGTTCTATACTGAAGGTAAAAATTGCTCAACAAGCCACAAGGTGCCAAAAGAGGCTGGCAGTGGCTGCAACATCCTGCAATGGACATGCAACCATTTAGTGTAAAATAATTGACAATTTGAGATAACTATTTTATTGCCATGTTAAGTTTACATGGAAACCTGACTATGTGAACAGTACTGAATACATTTTTTAATGTGGATGATAAATAACAGTGTCCAGACTACTACGAGTAATATAATAATATAATTTATAATGTACTAGCTGACCCGGCCCGGCTTCGCCCAGACCCTGGTGGGGAGCATCTCATTTAATTCATATAAGTAGTCATATAAGTTCTCGTTCCCGTTACCGACTATCTGTCTGTCTGTCTGTCTGTCTGTCTGTCTGTCTGTCTGACCCAGCCCGTCCTCGCCCAGACCCTGATGGGGAGCATGTCATTTAATTCATATAAGTAGTCATATAAGTTCCCGTTCCCGACTGTCTGTCTGTCTGTCTGTCTATCTATCTGTCTGTCTGTCTGACCCAGCCCAGCCCATGGTGGAGAGCATCTCATTTAAATCATATAAGTAGTCATATAAGATCCCGTTCCCGACTATCTGTCTGACTGTCTGTCTGTCTTGGGTAAATGGAGGAGGGAGGAGGAAGAGGGAGGTGGAGGAGGGAGGAGGAGGGCGGAGACAGGAGGAGTAGGGAGGAATAGGAGGGAGGAGGAGGGATTAGGAGGAGGAGGAAGGAGGAGGGGGAGGAGGAGGAGAAGGAGGGAGGAGAAGGAGGGAGGATGAGGGAGAAGGAGGGAGGAGGAGAACGCAGGAGGAGAAGGGAGCAGGAGGAGGAGAGGGAGGAGGAGGGAGAGGGAGGAGGAGGAGAGAGTAGGAGGAGGGAGGAAGAGGGAGAAGGAGGAGGGAGAAGGAGGAGGGAGAAGGATGGGGAGGAGGAGGAGGGAAGAGGAGGAAGAGGGAGGAGGAGGAATGTGAAGGGAGGAGGAGGTAGAGGGAGCAGGAGGAGGCGGAGAGGGAGGAGGAGGAAGGAGGAGGGGGAGGAGCGAGGATGAGGAGGGAGGAAGAAGGAGGAGGAGGGAGGAGGAGGAATGTGAAGGGAGGAGGAGGGAGGAGGTAGAGGGAGGAGGAGGAGGGAGGAGGAGGAGGAGGGAGGAGGAGGAGGAGGAGAGGGAGGAGGAGGAGAGGGAGGAGGAGGAAGGAGGAGAGGGAGGAGGAGGGAGGAAGAAAGAGGAGGAGGGAGAAGGAGGGAGGAGGAGGAATGTGATGGGAGGAGGAGGTAGAGGGAGGAGGAGGAGGAGGGATGAGGAGGAGAGGGAGGAGGAGGAAGGAGGAGGGGGAGGAGGAGGAGGGAGGAAGAGGGAGAAGGGAGAGGGAGGAGGGAGAGGGAGGAGGTAGAGGGAGGAGGAAGAGGGAGGAGGAGGGAGGAGGAGGATGGAGGAGGGAGAGGAAGGAGGAGGAGGAGGGAGGAGGAGGGGAGAGGAGGAGGGAGGAGGCAGAGGGAGAAGAAGGAAGGAGGGAGAGGAAGGAGGGGAGGAAGGAAAGGGAGGTGGAAGAGGAGGAGGAGGGAGGAGGAAAGAGGTAGGGGGAGGAGGAGGTAGAGGGAGAAGGAGGAGGAAGGAAAGGGAGGAGGAAGAGGAGGAGAAGGGAGGAGGAGGAGGTAGAGGGAGGAGGAGGTAGGAGGAGGAGGAAGAGGAGGAGAAAGGAGGAGGAGGAGGGAGGAGGAGGAGGTAGGAGGAGGAGGAAGAGGGAAGAGGGAGAAGAAGGGAGAAGGAGGAGGGAGGATGATGAGGGAGAAGGAGGCAGGAGGAGGAGGAGTCAGGAGGAGGCAGGAGGAGGAGGAGGGAGGCAGGAGGAGGAGGGAGGGGAGGAGGAGGGAAGATGAGGGAGGAGGGGGAGGAGGCGGAGGGAGTAGGAGGGAGGAGGAGGAGGGGGAGGAAGAGGGAGAAGGAAGAGGGAGGAGGGAGAGGGAGGAGGAAGAGGAGGAGGGAGGAGGAGGGAGAGGGAGGAGGGGGAAGCGGGAGGAGGAGGAGGGAGAGGGAGGAGGAGGAGGGAGAAGGAGGGGAGAGGAGGAGGGAGGAGGCAGAGAGAGAAGAAGGAAGGAGGAGGAGGAAGGAGGGAGAGGAAGGAGGGAGAATGAGGAGGGATGATGATTGCCGTGTGACGATTCTGTGTAGTCACGTCATTTTCTTCCCTTTCCCTAGCGTTTTGGTTCGGGGATTCTTATTTTGGGAGGGGGAGGAGGGAGGAGGAGGAAGAAGAAAAAAAAATACGACAGTTGGCTGCTCTGGAATGAAAGGAAGACGTGTAGAAAATTTCATCTCAATCGGATGGGCCGTTCGCAAGCGCATAAAGGACATACGGACAGACAGACAGACAGACAGACAGACAGACAGACAGACAGACAGACAGACAGACAGACAGACAGACAGACGGACGGAGATCGCCTTTTATATATAAGATGTGTCATTTAAATGGACGTACATTTTAGTTTAAAATATAATAATGAGAGAGAGAGACACAGAGAGAGAGAGAGAGAGAGAGAGAGAGAGAGAGAGAGAGAGAGAGAGAGAGAGAGAGAGAGAGAGAGAGAGAGAGAGAGAGAGAGAGAGCGCACCAGAGAGATAGAAGAGACAGAGCCAGCCAGATAGATTAAAGAAAAGCAAGACACAGACAGACACTGAGAGAGAGGTAACAGTGAGACAGACAGAGAGGGTAATCACACATAACAACCTTCGGCCTGTAGTCTGGAACCTGGTTCAAACACAGAGTGATCAAATCCTGAAAGTCTGGCCAGGGAGGACATCCTCTTTTTGTAACCGGGGGAATATGGAGGTTCTGATGATATAAAAACATGAACAATTGTGATAACCACATGGTAATTCAAATTTGACTCTCATGTGTAGCAGTGTCTGATAACCACATGCTAATTTAAATTTGACTCTCATGTATAGCAGTGTCTGATAACCATATGGTAATTTAAATTTGACTCTCATGTGTAGCAGTGTCTGATAACCACATGGTAATTTAAATTTGACTCTCATGTGTAACAGTGTCTGATAACCATATGGTAATTTAAATTTGACTCTCATGTGTAGCAGTGTCTGATAACCACATGGTAATTTAAATTTGACTCTCATGTGTAACAGTGTCTGATAACCACATGCTAATTCAAATTTGACTCTCATGTGTAGAAGTGGTAACTGTGGCTGCTCAATGTTACCACTGCCGGAAGCTGAGTTTCCTAAGTCTTGATTCACAACTTAACTAATTCATACCAAGCAGCTGGCTACCTGTTTTTTGGTTACTCCGTGCATGATAGTCTCTAACTTCTTTGTGTCTCTTTCAATTGTTACTTTAACACACTCTATCACAAGTGTTGCTTTAATATCTTGTGCCCAATAATGTTGTTGTAACTCCTTTAGATCCAACATTTACTGATTTAATGTCACAACTGATTCAGACTGAATGAGTTACAGTAACAACTGTTTCAGATAGAGTCAGTTACAGTAACAACTATTTCAGATAGAGTCAGTTAACATAACAACTGTTTCAGATAGAGTCACTTAACATAACAACTGTTTCAGATAGAATGAGTTACAGTAACAACTGTTTCAGATAGAGTCAGTTAACATAACAACTGTTTTAGATATAGTCAGATAACGTAACAACTGTTTCAGAAAGAATATGGTAATGTAACAACTGTTTCAGATAGAATGAGATACAGTAACAACTGTTTAAGATAGTCAGTTAACGTAACATCTGTTTCGGATAGAGTCAGTTAACATAACAACTGTTTCAGAGAGAGTTAGTGGACTTAACTGTTTCAGATAGATTAAGGTAATGTAACAACTGTTTCAGATAGTTAACGTAACATCCATCCATCATGTGCCATGCCGATAAGTGTGGGCGGTCATGTTCTGCCATCTCACTCGATCACCAGAGTCGTGGATGAGCTCCGTGTTCCTGTCTCGACCATGCCATGTGGCCAAGCCATCCAGGTATTTACTTCTCGGTCTTCCCCTTGGTCTCCTCCCTTCGATCTTGCCAGTTGTCACCAAGTTCTTCAATTCATTTCTTCTCATAACATGTCCAAAAAAATGTGACTGTCTACGTCGAATGACTCTAATCAGTTTACGATCTTCATTTGTTTCTTGAAGGACTTGTTCATTGGCTTTTCTGTCTGTCCATGGTATTCTTCGCATTTTCCTCAAAAACCACATTTCCACAGCCATCAGATGTTTTTCAGCTTGGCTGCTCATTGTCCATGCTTCACATCCATACAAAAGTATAGGTTCTATGTAGCACTTCAACACTCTTTTTCTTGTTTCAATTGATATATTTTTATTGGTCAGTATGTTTTCCATATTGCAAAAGGCTACCTTCTCAATGGCAATTCTTGTTCTAATCTCTTCGAGGCATCTCCCATCAGATGTTATGACTGTGCCGAGATAATTGTATCGATTCACTTGATTAAGAATATGCCCGTTTACTCGTCTATCACATTGTGGTATTTCCTTCTTCCCAGTGACGACCATAATCTGTGTCTTCTTATTATTCAGTTCTAACCCTAGTTGTTCACTGTGTGCAACAACCGCATCTACTAAACGTTGCAGGTCCTGTTCATTGTCTGCAATCAAGACTGTATCATCTGCATATCTAATGTTATTGATGTATTGTCCCCCAATATTGATTCCTTCCATATCTTCTATATTTCTGAAAATATTCTCACTTTACAGGGAAAAAAGATCTGGAGACATTACACATCCCTGTCTCACATCTCTTTTAATAGGCTGATATTGGCCTACATCATTCTCAATTCTAATGGCAGCTTGTTGCTTCCAATATATGTTTTTTTCAAGTCTAAGGTCTTTTCCATCAATTTGTAGATCTTCAATCATCCTTATCATGTCGACATGTCTCACTTTATCGAAAGCCTTTGTGTAGTCAATAAAGCAAAGATATAGATCTTTGTTTACTTCTATAGAACGTTCAATTATTGTTCTCAGTATATACACAGCATTTACTGTACCCTTGCCTTCTACAAACCCACATTGTTCTTCTCCTATTTCGGGTTGTATTTTCTTCCTAATTCTTTGCATGATAATTCTCAGCAAAATCTTCGTGATGTGGCTCATTATACTAATTGTTCGATGTTGATCGAATGTAACAACTGTTTCAAAATAGAATAAGGTAATGTAACAACTGTTTAAGACAGAACAAGTTAAAGTAACGACTGCTGGAGATAGAACACCAACCAACCCTCCAAACTCACACCAACCAAGCAAACAACAAGCCATCCAAATTCACACCAAAAAAGCAACTAACCAGCCATCAAAATCCACACCAACCAAGCAACCAACCAGTCATCCAAATCCACACGAACCAGTCATCCAAATCCACACCCAGCCACCAACCACAACCTCACTTTTGGCCAGTATTAAACGCCACTCTAAACTAATGAAACAAGAGAACAACTCACCTCAGCAAATGCTTTGTCAATTTCACCGTTGAACTCCAAACCATCAAAGGGGTGGATGCCTCCAGTCAGGACCATGTACATGAGGATCCCCAGGGAGAATATGTCTGCCTGCAGAAGAAGCAGACAAAGTTCCAGTTGACAAATTACACATTAATCACTATCTCTAGAGATAAAATATGTCTGCCTGCAGACAAGCAGACAACATTCCAGTTGACAAATTACACATTAATGACTACCCTAGAGATAAAATATGTCCCCAAGAGATCACAAAGAGTCAAAAAATGTTGGGGTTGACTGCTACATCCTGTAAAGGATATGCAACTAACTTTTAACCTGAGAAGGCTTTTGTTCCATTTCTGCCCCAAGGTATTGTGGTACCATCTGATCTTCCGTTACATTGTTTCATACATAATCTTTCTGATTCTATCATAGGATATACTGTCTTGTTTAATTATTCAGTCTGTCCTCTTCTACCCTGGTGTGCAGAGGTACATTACAGTACTGTTTAATCATTTATTGTCTTTTCTCTTCTACCCCGAGATGCAGAGGTACATTAAGTAGTTTTATTATTTATTCTTTCTTCATCTACTCTGGTATGCAAGGGTACACTACAGTGCATTTTATCATTTATTGTCTTTCCTCTTCTACTCTGGTATACAGAGGCACATTAAGTACAGTTGTATTATTTATTGTCTTTCCTCTTTTACCTAGGTATGCAGAGGTACTCTACAGTTCAGTTTTATCATTTATTGTCTTTCCTCTTCCACCCCAGTATGCAGAGGTACATTAAGTACAGTTTTATCATTTATTGTCTTTCCTCTTCCACCCCAGTATGCAGAGGTACATTAAGTACAGTTTTATCATTTATTGTCTTTCCTCTTCCACCCCAGTATGCAGAGGTACATTAAGTACAGTTTTATCATTTATTGTCTTTTCTCTCCTACTCTGGTATGCTGAGGCATATTACAGTACAGATGTATCATTTATTGTCTTTCCTCTTCTACCTAGGTATGCAGAGGAACACTACAGTTTAGTTTTATCATTTATTGTCTTTCCTCTTCTACTCTGGTATACAGAGGCACATTAAGTACAGTTGTATTATTTATTGTCTTTCCTCTTCTACCTAGGTATGCAGAGGAACACTACAGTTTAGTTTTATCATTTATTGTCTTTCCTCATCTACCCTGGTATGCAGAGGTACATTAAGTACAGTTGTATCATTTATTGTCTTTCCTCATCTACCCTGGTATGCAGAGGTACATTAAGTACAGATGTATCATTTATTGTCTTTCCTCTTCTACCCTGGTATGCAGAGGAACACTACAGTTTAGTTTTATCATTTATTGTCTTTCCTCATCTACCCTGGTATGCAGAGGTACATTAAGTACAGTTGTATAATTTATTGTCTTTCCTCTTCTACCTAGGTATGCAGAGGAACACTACAGTTTAGTTTTATCATTTATTGTCTTTCCTCATCTACCCTGAGATGTAGACACATTACAGCAGTTTTATTATTTGTCTTTTTCTCTTCTACCCCGGTATACATTACACTACAATTACTATTAATTCATTCCAAGAATGTCTCCTTCAACCCCAAGATGTAATGGTATCTAGCAGTTTAGTTTCATTATTCAGCCTTTCCTCTTCTACTCTGTGATGTAGTGGTACCTTAAGGTATTTATAATTAATACTACTAAGACACTCATAAAGTCTTCATAATTAATATCACAGAGATATTTCTATGTTATCCCCTCTGGGTTGTAGAGGTACCTTATACCTCATGCTTTTTGACTTTATCTTGAGATCCTGAAAGCAAACTGTCAACTCAAGTCATTCAGTCTACCTGGAAGGAGTAGGTCTCTCCTCTGATGACTTCTGGAGCTCTGTAAGCTGGAGTTCCTTCCTGGGCTGTTAGGCCAAACAAGGTTGTGAACTGGGAGATGCCATAGTCTGCAATCTTTGCGTTGATCTGAAATTGCAGGAACATCAAGAAAGATTAGAAATAAAATTGATAGCGTTTACAAACAAGCCATAGAAGATAACCCCAGGCCACACACTGCCAGGGTATAGCATATTGTGCTAGCCCCCATATTTGTATAGATCAACCGGCACTTCAGGGGTGATGTGATCAATATATCTCTGGCCACTTTCACTTTCCAAAAAATACCTGGGACCCAGTTTTGGTCAATTTAAAAACACCGCCTCAATGTGACTTCAAACCCACGACTACCAGGCTGGTGGGCAGGCCACTAGCTTCTATGTTACTGTGACTCCCACTTTACATTGACAAGGTCATTATTTTATGAGGTGGTGTTACTAGTACTTTTCAGTCTGTTCTGTCTCTATGTCAGAGCAAAGCCCTGAGAGAGAGAGAGAGAGAGAGAGAGAGAGAGAGAGAGAGAGAGAGAGAGAGAGAGAGAGAGAGAGAGAGAGAGAGAGAGAGAGAGAGAGAGAGAGAGAGAGGGAGGGAGGGAGGGAGGGAGGGAGGGAGAGAGAGAGAGAGAGAGAGAGAGAGAGAGAGAGAGAGAGAGAGAGAGAGAGAGAGAGAGAGAGAGAGAGAGGAAGAGAGAGAGAGAGAGAGGAAGAGAGAGAGAGAGAGAGAGACAGACAGACAGACAGACAGACAGACAGACAGACAGTGACAGAGAGAGATGGAGACAGGCAGAGAAAGATGCAAAGACAGAGATAGACAGAGAGAGAAACAGAGAGTCAGATAGAGAAACGGAGACAGAAAGAGAAATGGAGAAAGAGATGGACAGACCAACAAAGAGAGAGAGAAAAGAGAGTTCACACACACACACACACATATAAACACACAGCACAGAGTCCACGCTATAAAAAGACTTGACATCTATACACCCCGAAGCATATTGTTGGAGAAACATCAACCACTTTGTGAAATAAGTACAGGGCTTTGCTCTGACTTAAGAGACAGAACAGACTGAAGAGAACTAGTAACACCACCTCATAAAATAATGACATTGCCTCTCTTTCTGTTATACCTTCTGTTCCACCAGACAGTTAACACATGCTGAGAATGGTGACGATGATGCAGATAGTGCTGATGGTAGTGATGACAGCGATGATTGTGGTGGGTAAGTGGTCATGGTGATGATTGTGGTGGCTGAAGTGGTTGTGGTGATGATTGTGGTGGGTAAGTGGTCATGGTGATGATTGTGGTGGCTGAAGTGGTTGTGGTGATGATTGTGGTGGGTAAGTGGTCATGGTGATGATTGTGGTGGTTGAAGTGGTCATGGTGATGATTGTGGTGGTTGAAGTGATCATGGTGATGATTGTGGTGGTTGAAGTGGTCATGGTGATGATTGTGGTGGTTGAAGTGGTTGTGGTGATGATTGTGGTGGTTGAAGTGGTCATGGTGATGATTGTGGTGGTTGAAGTGGTTGTGGTGATGATTGTGGTGGTTGAAGTGGTTGTGATTGTGGTGGCTGAAGTGGTTGTGGTGATGATTGTGGTGGTTGAAGTGGTTGTAGTGATGATTGTGGTGGTTGAAGTGGTCATGGTGATGATTGTGATGGTTGAAGTGGTCGTGGTGATGATTGTGGTGGCTGAAGTGGTCATGGTGATGATTGTGGTGGTTGAAGTGGTTGTGGTGATGATTGTGGTGGTTGAAGTGGTCATGGTGATGATTGTGGTGGTTGAAGTGGTCATGGTGATGATTGTGGTGGTTGAAGCGGTCATGGTGATGATTGTGGTGGTTGAAGTGGTCGTAGTGATGATTGTGGTGGTTGAAGTGGTCATGTGGTGGTTGAAGTGGTTGTGATGATTGTGATGGTTGAAGTGGTCATGGTGATGATTGTGGTGGTTGAAGTGGTTATGGTGATGATCGTGGTGGCTGAAGTGGTCGTAGTGATGATTGTGGTGGTTGAAGTGGTCATGGTGATGATTGTGGTGGCTGAAATAGTCATGTTGATGATTGTGGTGGTTGAAGTGGTCGTAGTGATGACTGTGGTAAAGATAATCATGGTGCGTTGATGGTAAAGGTGGTAATGGTAGGGGTAGTGGAGATGATGATGTACTGCACACTGTGCTTACCAGGGCATCAGGAGCCAGACTGAACACCAAGACGTTGTCAGGTTTGAGATCCCTGTAGACAATCATCAGACTGTGGAGGTAGTCCAGACCTTCAGCAACCTGCACGGACACAGAGCAACAAATATAACTTCCAGAAAAAGTCACGAATTATTGATGCTTTTATGAACAATCTAAACACAGCAATCTAGACACACCTAGTAAATGTCATTAATTATAAGTGAATTTATGACTCAACTAAACACATTAAGGAAAAGTTTTGAATTATTGATGATTTTATTAACAGTCTGTACACATCAATCTATACACATCAAATAAATGTCATTAATTATAAGAGAATTTATGAACCATCTATACACATCAAGGAAAAGTCATGAATTATGGTTGATTTTTATTAAACATCTATATGCATTAATCTAAACACATCAGTTTATACACATCAAGTAAATGTAATTAATTATAAGTGAATTTATGAACAAAATATTCACATCAAAGAAAAGTCACGAATTAATGATGATTTTATTAACAATCTGTACACATCAGTGGGGTAGTGGTGCAAAGGCAGACGAGGACAGAGCCCTTTAAGATCATGTGTAGAGTGCAGAAGAACAGTTAGAACATCATGGCTTGGAGAGAACGGTCCTGCAGGGAGGATCTGACCAACACTCAGGACTCTGAGGAAAAGCTAGACGGACACATAATCAGACTGCTACTAGTACCATTAGCGTTGGTACTCTTCGCTTGCTGTTGCAGATGACAGAGCATAAATGGGAATGTCCTGAGTGTCCTGATGTCGGTTCTTAGCTCAACTGGAAAAAGTAGTTCTTGATAACCTGCATTTGTATTTACGCTGTCTTTAGCAAAGGTGTGTGTTTTGTGCTCTACATACCATGTATGGAGAATTTTCCTAAAGCATTTTTATACAAAAACCTGGATCCTCCATTCTGTTTCTGCAATGAGTCCAGCTCTGAGAACTATACTCTGAGAGAATGGATAGTACAAGTGACTTGTATAGTTTGATCTTGACAGGAAAGCTGATGTAGCTTTTCCATACACCGTTTAGTCTTTTCATGGGAGTGAAGGCCAACTGGAGTCTTTGGTTTAATCTCTTTACCTAAGTGCAGATTATAACATATAAATGTGTTATATTAAACATGATTAAATGGTTAGTGAGAACATGCAAGAGCTACCTGTTGAGAGATCTTCAGCTGTAGAGTCCGGCTGAGATGATGAGTGGATTTGAAGACGTCACCGAGGGATTTGTTTGGAGCAAACTCTATGACAACAAGGCGGACTGGCCGCAGAGACACTCCAACCAGGGCAATGACACTGGGATGTTTCAGTCTTCTGAGTATGGTGGCCTGAAGGAACCAAGTTTATTCCAGATTATTAAACATAAGTAGGTGACGGTTATGAAAATGTTTTTATAAATGTCTTTGTATAAATCCTGAACACTGTTTACTCACATAAAAGTGGAGTAGGATATAGACGCAATCATCACATGATGAAAACATCTTCAGTACCTTCCAAACATATCTGAACAAATGAAGTAGCCAACAAATGTGTTGTTTTCCTGGTTTAGAATTAGCAAAGACATTTAAATAGTTCTGTCACTGTATTTATATTATCCCTAATAATTTACTGGGAAATTACCTTTACAACGATTCTTGTGACTACTGAAAATACTGGGAGCAAAGTATGCAAATATATACCATGTCCTTCCCCCACCCCAAAGACAACATAAGTCATCTGACAAGGAAGGACCAGAATACGATTTTCAAACTTTTAACACAGCATGTGTCACTTAACATGAACTTGAAGAGTCTCCAGCTATAGTTTACTTTGGAGTGTCTGTCTGCTTTGTGAATATCCATACCAGACTATAGGACATCACCTCTTTGAGCATCCAGGATAGATATCTATTGCTGTTGCTTCTACATAAGACATACAAAAGGAGCACTTTATACACAACAACTGACAAACACTTGCATGTATCACTACATGGCAATGAACCAGTTCTGCTGTGTGATAGTGAATCTTTGGATGTGAATGAATAAATAAACTAGAAAGAGCTTGCTGGCAGCAGAGATGTGGTTTCTGAGACACATGCTGAAATTACCTGGGACTGTCTCAGTAACTAACAACAACTGCCTGGAAAAGGCTAATGAAAACAGAACATTATGAACAACTATAAGAAAGAGAACAACTGTTCTTTGGTCATAAAATGAGAAGACAGGCATAGGAGAACATGGTGATGACTGGAAAGATCAATGGTAGACAAGGCAGAGAGAAATGATGCTTGAAATGATGTCTAAGATTGTGGCATGGAGAAATATCAGCACAATTGATTCAGAACACTATGAACCGAGATCTGTGGAGAGGTGTAAACGTTTATGCCACTTTGCAAGGCACATTATGACGTTGATGATATCTCAAACCTGTTACCTTGCCAATACTAAGAGCCTGAGTCTACAGACCACTAATTTGTCTGTCCTTTTTCCCAGAAAACATAACAAAAACTGTTTCTCATAGTTCTTACCCTAAATGTGAAAAACACCAGTTGCTACAACTAAGACCAACAGCCTGTTCATTCTGAACATGCTCAAAAGTGATCATTCTCATTCAGCAGAGTTATAAGGGTTGCATATCCTTTACAGGATGTAGCAGTCAACCCCAGCACTTTTTGGCTGTTCGTGATTTCTGGGCAGGTTTGCGTTCCCATTGCTTTCTGAATGACCGGCACCCATACCATTTCATAAAAAACCAACATAAGACGGTTTGCTGCCAAATCGTCCAAAGCTGTGTTTGGAACGTGGATATGCGGGATTATGAACTGCGTCCGTAACCCCTTCGCCATGGAGCCGGTATACACATGTCTATTAAGTGATATAGCTCTCAGGGGCTGCTGACTGCACACCTGGCCTAAGAAACTGAATCCCAGACAACAACAACAGCAGTAAACAGATGTCTCATCAATCTTTCACACAGACACTTTTAAAAAATTAACTATCATTTTAATTTTGAATATACAAGAAAGAAAGAAAGAAAGAAAGAAAGAAAGAAAGAAAGAAAGAAAGAAAGAAAGAAACAAAGAAAGAAAGAAAGAAAGAAAGAAAGAAAGAAACAAACAAACAAAGAAACAAAGAAACAAACAAAGAAACAAAGAAACAAACAAAGAAATAAAGATAGATTACCTCTTGCCTCAACATTTTGTGTGGGTGGATGTCCCCAATGGCAGTGAACACTTTAACTGCGACTACCTGTAAAGCAAATCAAATATATGAAACTCTAAGATTAGGTTCAAGTGTGACAAATGACAGCAGAATTATTACGGTCCACTGAGCAGTGACAGGGTTGGTAGCAATGCTGGTGGGACTGATGCTGTCAAAAGTGATGAAATCATGATTGTGATATTAATATGCATATTCTTTTCACTCGTTTCCTTCCTTCTTTCTTTCTTAGTTTTTCTTCTTCATTGTTGTTCTAGTAATGTCTACAACAGGTATCTTGATTTGTTGTTGTATATATTGCTGTATTTGACATCCCACTGAGACTTCAAAACAGCTTTATATGGAAGTTTGTCTGTATGGGATAATTTTTCACACAATTTTATTGAAGCATATCTTCTTTCTGGAACATGGAATGTACGGACACTATATCAAGCTGGAGCGGCCGAAGAACTAACCCGGGAGCTGGGTGAATATCAAATGGATATAACAGCAATTCAAGAAATAAGGTGGCCAGGGGAGGGTGCTTTAGAGCAAAATGGAATGATTATAATATATGGAGGAAACACCCAAAATAAACATGAATTAGGAACAGGATTTGTCATCAAAAAAGAGTTATGGGGGAACGTTTTAAACTTTAAAGCTTTTAATGACAGGATTAGTAAATTACGAATAAAAGGTAAATGGAAAAATATAACGATGATTAATGTACATGCACCTACTGAAGAGAAAGAAGATGATATTAAAGAAGACTTTTATAATGATCTGGAAGATGTCATAGAAGAAACCCCCAAACAGGACATCCTGATTGTGCTGGGAGACTTCAATGCAAAAATAGGTAGAGAGCAAACTAATAAAAAAGTGGCCGGTATGGAAAGCCTACATACAACTTCAAATGATAATGGATGGAGAGTCATCAACCTGGCAGAAGCCAAAGGACTGCAGATTAGCAGTACCAGACTACAAAGAAAGGATATACACAAACAAACTTGGAAATCATGTGACAAGAGAACCTATAATCAAATAGATCACATTTTAATTAACAACAGAAATGCATCAAACATACAGCAAGTCAGAAGTTATAGAGGAGCTGAGTGCCACAGTGACCACTTCCTCGTTGGAGCAAAATTTAAAATAAAACTTAAGAGAGCTTTCTATACTAAATTACAAAGATTACACCCAACATATAACAGAGAAAAACTGCAAGACATTACAGTCAAAGAGAAATTTACAGATGAAATAAAATGTAAACTTGAAACTCTGCAAAACCCTTTGGAGGAAAGCGTTGACCAAACTTGGTTGAACATCAAGAATACAATTCAGTCTACCGCAGAAGAATGTCTCGGTGTGTTAACCACGCATAGAAAGAACAGATGGTTCAATCAAAAATGTGAAGAAGCAGTCATTAGGAAGAAGAATGCCAGACATGTATGGTTAAATGACATCAATAACATCCAAAAGGAAGAGCATTATCGAAATGAATGTAAAGAGGCTACAAAAATAGTCAGACAGCAGAAGCGAGAATATATGAGTAATATAATCAAAGATATGGAAACTAATCACCAGAAAAATGAATCCAGAAAATTTTTTAAAGAACTGAAGTCAATGAAACGAGGGCACCAACAAAACACATATGGTTTAAAAGACAAAAATGGGAATATGATAAATACCAATGAGGAAATGTGCAACACATGGAAAGAATATTTTATTGAATTACTAAATTGTGAAGCTCCAAGTCACATTTTTCCACAGGAAGAGGTTCTAACATGCGAACCACAAATTGAAGAACCTACATTTGAAGAAATCCTATATGTAATCACACGACTTAAAAACAATAAGGCAACTGGGACTGATGGAATTGCTGCTGAATTTATAAAGGCAGGTGGCCATGCATTACATCTAAAGCTATACGAACTAATAATAAAAATCTGGAGGACAGAAGAATTACCCCATGACTGGAAAGAGTCATTATTGATACCTATCTTTAAGAAAGGAGACAAGTTCCAATGTGGAAATTATAGAGGAATATCACTACTGTCCACAAGCTATAAGATACTATCCGCAGTATTACTAAATAGACTAAAACCATATTCAGAAGACATATTAGGTGACTACCAGGCGGGTTTTAGACAAAACAGATCAACAATAGATCAGATATTTATCTTACGACAAATAGCCGAGAAACATTGGGAATATAAAAGAGATCTCCATAACATTTTTGTGGATTTTAAAAAGGCTTATGATAGTGTCCATAGGAATAGTTTATGGAATGCTATGCAGGAATTTGGAATACCAAGGAAGTTAATCAACATGACCAGACTATGCATGGAAGATACTTATAATATAGTAACATATAAAGGCAGGAAATCAGACCCCTTCCAAATAACATCTGGCTTGAAACAGGGTGATGCACTATCGCCGCTACTCTTCAATCTGGCTCTAGAGAAAGTTGTAAGGAAGGTAAAGGAGGAATGTGATATTGGAGGAACATCCAAGCTGCTTGGTTATGCAGATGATATAGATATTATAGGGCAAAGTGAACAAAAGACATTGGAAATATTGACTCACTTAAAGGGAAAAGCCCAACAGATGGGGCTGGTTATCAACCAAGATAAGACAGAATATATGGTAATTTCAAGAGACGGAATGGCTAGAAACTCTGGCCACATACAAATAGATAATATGACCATTAAAAGAACGGAAACATACAAATACCTGGGTACAATCTTCAACTGCTCCAACATCATAAGGGAAGAAATACAAACTAGAATCAACTCTGGAAATAAGATATACTATGCACTACAACATCTACTAAAATCAAAGGCGCTATCTCGTAACACCAAAATCACAATATACAAAACACTGATCAGACCAGTTGTGCTGTATGGCTCTGAAACCTGGAGTACAACGAAAGGAGACGAAGCCTTGTTACAAACCTTTGAGAACAAAATTTTAAGACGCATCTTTGGACCCATTAGGGATACACAAAGTGGAGAGTGGAAAAGAAGAAGTAACAAAGACATTTATGATCTGTTTAAGTCCCCGCTAATCACTGGTATCATGAAGGCTAATAGACTACAATGGCTGGGGCATATAGAAAGAATGGAAGATAATAGGGAAACAAAACTCGCTTACACTCAGGAAATAAATTACCGTAGACCCCGAGGTAGACCAAGAAGGCGGTGGAGAGATAATACATGTACAGACCTACAAGCACTTGGAATCAACGACTGGCAAGAGAAGGTCCACCAGAGAGACGAATGGAGACGGATTGTATTTGCAGCAAAGAACCTCAATGGCTCGGAACGCTGAAGAAGAAGAAGATATCTTCTTTCTATTAGCGCCGAATGTTAGACATCACTCACAAAACCCAACATTCCACATTGTGCCAACAGTTTTGGGCGGAGGAGCGCAATTGGGAGGGTACAAGCCCTACCATCGTGCGAGGAAATGCAACCTAAAAACTAAATGTCACGGCAGGGCAGATCAGGCCCTAGACCTCAGTTGGCAACTGGTCTAGGATGGAAGCTCCAACAGATAGACAGAGTATTGCTTGGCTGATCCGGCAGCTTCTGCAGCTTGTCTTGTTCCAGATGTATAGGTGTTACCTTTCCTCTGGAGTAAACTAGTCCGGTTGAGAGAGGGATCTTGCAGTGTGGGCAACACATGATCTCTAAACTGAGCCCAGGTTTTGTGCTATGGAAAGGTATAACTCCATTTTATAAACTATCATCTATCAAGACGATAAGGTGCCGGTCAGTCAATAGTTATGACAATGCAAGTGATGATAATGACAAACAACTTAAACCATCACATCATTATCTAGGTTAGCAAATATTTACATACTTATTTAACTTTTTTTGTTTAAATTTTATATCATAATGGAAATGAAGAGAAGAGCAATAAAGAACTGATAGAAAAATGAGAATCTGTTGACAATATTCATCAAACTGGTTTACAAAAATTATCAATCAAGTCATCTGCAGTTGTTTTTTTTAAACGGTTTGTCAGAAATATAAGAGATGAATTGTCAGGTATATTTGAGATAGTTTATCAGAAATATTTGTGATGATTTATCAGAAATATCTGTGATAGTTTGTCAGAAATACATCAGATGGTTTGTCAGAAATATATCAGATTGTTTGTCAGATAAATCTGAGATGGTCTGTCAGAAAATATGCGTTAGCTTGGCAGAAATAGATTGAAAGAAGAAGATTGTTGTCAGAAATGTTTGAGATGGTTTTTTAGAAATAATTGAGATAGTATGTCAGAAATATTTGAGACAATTTGTCAGAAATATCTTATATGGTTTGTCAGTAACATTTGAGATGGTTTGAAAGGAATATATGAGATGGTTTGTCAGAAATATGTAAAACAATTTGTTGGGAATATTGGAGATGATTTGCGATAAATATCTGAAATGACATCAGAAATATCAAAGCTACAATAACAGCTACTGACCTTTCCTCTGTACAGGGCCTTGTAAACGGACCCAAAGCCTCCATCTCCACACAGGTTTTCTGGGCTGCAGAGAGACGGGACATTTGTTATGGTTTAACACTACAGACATCACTACACTCTGGGGAACTATGCAGGTACTGCGGGTCAGACATCTATGATGAAGAATCAATGTCCCTGTGATCAGGACACACCCGTAATAGATGGGTCTCTCTCGGAGGAGCCAAAGGGTGTGGTTTCAGATTGTCCCAGATGTGTGTAGTTTAGCTACATGTTGGATCTATTCTCGCCCAAAATTATTGCAGCCAGTTCCAACAGCCGTGATCAAGAAGAATCATCAAGAGCTGTATCACCATGCACCAAGATATCATTTATTGTTCATAGTATATCCCCATTTTTCCCATTGCAACATATGCCTGTGAGACCTGGACACTTACTAAACAGCTGAACAGCGCATAAATGCCTTTGAATATTAATGCTATAGATGGGTTCTAATAATGTCTTGGATACAGAGAAGAATAAATGCATCCATATGGCAAGAATTGAATATTGAAGAATATTGACAACTAAAGACCATAAAACAAAGAAAATTTAAGTTGTTTGGTCACTTGAAGTGTTATGAAAGTTTGGAGAGAGCAATCAAGGAGGAGTATATGCCAGGGAAGAGAAAAAAAGGAAGACCAAGAAAAGATTGGTGCAGGATATGGCAGATGAACTCCAAATGGGTTTATCAGATGCAGGACATCTTGCTTATGACCAAGAAGTTTTCCGGAAGGTTGTTATGCAAGCAAAGTTCTGCAGAGGGCATGCTACTGAATGAATGAATGAATGAATGAGTATATCCCCCTCTACATCTTCAGTGTCCTAATGAATGTGCTTTCCATGCTAGCATATGAGCTCTCGTTTTGGCACACCCTTACAAGACCAAGGCAATAGATCTACACAAGTTCCCACAGGTTGGGGAACTCCACAAGTGGCAGCCACTCATGCCACAAGTATCCTTTCTGAACTTTCGAAAGCCTGGACTGAGAGCCTGAGATAATAATAACTTTTTAAAGTTAACTGAGAGTCTCCTTGATGAAGTGGTTAAGTTGTCATTTGGTTTGCAGGTGCAGTTTTTTTCAGATACCCCTGGGGGTCTTCAACGAATCTACAGATTTTGAGAACTTGTGCTCTGTGTCAAGCTTCCGGCTGGGGGTTAGCTGATCTGCAGTGAGAGATCAAGCTATATGGGATTAAACCCCTGTGCAATGAATTTAATCCTCTTCCGTTTTAACACATTTTTTGCAAGTGAGTTATTGGAATGCCTTTACAGTCTCACCCACGGTCAATTCTTGGGATCATTCGTTAAACATGACTATCACTCTATGTAAGGCTGACTTGTGGGTGGCACCATTCGTTAAACATGACTATCACTCTATGTAAGGCTGACTTGTGGGTGGCACCATTCGTTAAACATGACTATCACTCTATGTAAGGCTGATTTGTGGGTGGCACTATTTGTTAAACATGACTATCACTCTATGTAAGGCTGGCTTGTGGGTGGCACTATTTGTTAAACATGACTATCACTCTATGTAAGGCTGATTTGTGGGTGGCACCATTCGTTAAACATAACTATCACTCTATGTAAGGCTGATTTGTGGGTGGCACTATTTGTTAAACATGACTATCACTCTATGTAAGGCTGGCTTGTGGGTGGCACTATTTGTTAAACATGACTATCACTCTATGTAAGGCTGGCTTGTGGGTGGCATTATTTGTTAAACATGACTATCACTCTATGTAAGGCTGGCTTGTGGGTGGCACTATTTGTTAAACATGACTATCACTCTATGTAAGGCTGACTTGTGGGTGGTACCATTTGTTAAACATGACAATACCCTATATAAGGCTGACTTGTGGGTGGCACCGTTTGTTAAACATAACTATCACTCTATATAAGGCTGACTTGTGGGTGGCATCATTTGTTAAACATAACTATCACTCTATATAAGGCTGACTTGTGGGTGGTACCATTTGTTAAACATGACTATCACTCTATATAAGACTGACTTGTGGGTGGCACATTCTTCTCCCTGCACAATCCTATAAATTTCACAAACATGTCTGACTGATTTTTCAGTCTGTGCCATCCAAGAATTGCTTCCATTTAACCTGTGTTCCCTGGTTCACCCAAAGCCTCATTCAGAGCGATCTCCTAGTCTCTGAAGTACAAGTTATACATATAGTATCAGATGATCTAATTTTCTATTAAGAGTTCTTTCATTTATCTCTGTAAATAATAATCTTCTTATTTTGTATCTGCCCTGAAGCAATTTCCTGCTAGGGGACTGTGATGTGATAGCGCCACCCCATTTTGTAGGCCTGAGAGCAGGGAGAAACATGTGCCACGGCACTGAACCCACTTCCGACCATGCTCATGACATCACCAGCAGGCCCGCTTCACCTTATTCCAGTCTAATTATTCCAATCTACTGCTAAGAAGCTTCTAGAAAGAAACAACAATTAATCAGCAACCCTAAAGTGTTACCTTTCCTTGAAGTCAAACTGATCCATGTCCAGATGAAAGTGAGGCTCGACGTCTGCTAGCATCACATCTGGGGCCTGAGGAAACAGAACAACAGTTAATTACGATTGGGGAGTGGGTATCCTATGTGAGGATGACCAGCTACCACTGTGACTGACTGGGATGGGTATTGGTTTGGGCTGGAAGTAAATCATTACTCATTCAGTCAATTATAGTGTGAGTATATAATCTCACATCAATGACAACCAGCTTACTCCTACAATCTCACATCTGTGACATACCCTGACCCCCTTAATCTCATACCTATGACATCACCTTATCCCACAATCTCACACATGTGGCATCCCCTGACCCCTACAACTTCTCCCATATAACATGTTCAAAATTCAACCTCTCCCACACAAAAGCACCAACAACAAACACCACCCACCAGCTTGACCAGGTCAACCATCCCTTGGTGTTCTGGGCAGTAGATCTCAGTTTGATTCTCAGATGCCTTGAGCAGATCTTCAAAGCAGAAACTGTGCAGCTGAGGTCCTGCAACAAGCAGTCAGAATGGTGAACATCAGATTTGATTTATAATAACAATAATAAAGGGCATTAATACACTTGTGCTGAAACTTCTGGTGCATTAACGGTGGGGTTGTGGGTTCAATCCACACACTGTTCAGTCACTTGGACTTTAATGATGACTTCTTAAAGTAATACACCAGCAAAGAATACCGTCATTGTCATCCAGTGCCTTGCCAGCTGGCATGGGTGATCATGCCTCTCCACAAATTACATCTCCGATGTCATGAATCAATTCATGTGTTGACTCCCTTCTGTGCCATGACACAAAACTGTCAAGAATCTTCTCACGCTGTCTTCCTCTATCTCTCTTTCTGCAAATCATTCCAGTTGTCACAACATGTTCCAGTTTGTGTCTTCTCATAATGTGGCCAAAAACACGATGACTGTCTCTTTCTGATGTTTGTGATAAGTTGTCTTTGCGACTTAGCTTCCCTTAAAACGTCTTGATTGCTCATTTTGGCTGTCCAATGAATTTTCAGCATTCTTCTATAAAACCACATCTCCAAGGCTTCCAGGAATTTTTTCGCCTGTTTACTAATTGTCTAGGATTCACAGCCGTATGTTAAGACTAGTTCTATGTAACACGCAGGAACTCTTTTATTAACTTTCAAGGACAGTGACTTATTACATAAAATTTTATTCAATTGATAGAATGCAGTTTTTGCTTGTCCTATCTCAACAACAGCAAATAATCTCAGTAATATAACAGCAAAGAATCTCAGTAATACAACAGCAAATAATCTCAGTAATACAACAGCAAAGAATCTCAGTAATACAACAGCAATGAGCCTCAGTAATACAACAGCAAAACATCTCAGTAATACAAAAGCAAATAATCTCAGTAATAAAACAGAAAAGAATCTATATAATACAACGGCAAAGAATCTCAGTAATACAACAGCAAAGAATCTAAATCATACAATACAATATGTAAGGCAAAAGAAAAGAATTTCATGGCTTGGTCATATCCAATGACAAGAAAAAATTACAAATGAGAGTACAAGAAGACACAATTCTGGATAGGACATGAAGGGGTGGGCCAAGAAATAAATGTATAAAACAGGCATACACAGATTTATCAATGCAGATGGAATTCAAGAAAGCAGCACAGGACTATGCAATGGAATTATCAGGAAGCTTCACAACCAGCCAAATGGTTAAAATAGATGACAAAGTTACAATCATGCATCTGAGATTGTCTGTGTCTTATTTTACCCAATTAAACCACAGAAAACTGTTTTGAATAAATGTACTCACCTGGACACAAAGTATAAATGTACTCACCTGGACGCAAGGTATAAATGTACTCACCTGGAAATAAGGAATAAATGTACTCACCTGGACACAAGGTACAAGGCACGTGTTTTTCCAAAAGCTCCCTACCAAGCATGGGATCAATCGTGGTGAGACCAGGGTACCACTCGTCTACCAGTGAGTCCACATGATCCACAAGATATCCCATCAGCCTGCAAGCATCAGAAGCACAGAAATTAAATTACCTTTGTAATCTTCATCTCAAGTGTTAAGTTCCTATTAAGTTATTAAGGAACCAAACAGGAACCATCTCAGGTGTTGTTTCCATTAAAAAGCTTCAAGCGGGTGTGTTAGCGGAAGATGACAGCAAACTGTGCTGAAAATGCCACAAGCACGGCTGGAGGCGGGTTCATTGCTAGGACCCAATCACCTGCACAAGTTAGGAAAATCCTGGAAGAAATACTCCAAGGAGGAAACATCTCACATGCTTTACTTCCATTAAACAGCTCCAAGGAGGAAACATCTCACATGCTTTACTTCCATTAAACAGCTCCAAGGAGGAAACATCTCACATGCTTTACTTCCATTAAACAGCTCCAAGGAGGAAACATCTCACATGCTTTACTTCCATTAAACAGCTCCAAGGAGGAAACATCTCACATGCTTTACTTCCATTAAACAGCTCCAAGGAGGAAACATCTCACATGCTTCACTTCCATTAAACAGCTCCAAGGAGGAAACATCTCACATGCTTTACTTCCATTAAACAGCTCCAAGGAGGAAACATCTCACATGCTTTACTTCCATTAAACAGCTCCAAGGAGGAAACATCTTACATGCTTTACTTCCATTAAACAGCTCCAAGGAGGAAACATCTCACATGCTTTACTTCCATTAAACAGCTCCAAGGAGGAAACATCTCACATGCTTTACTTCCATTAAACAGCTCCAAGGAGGAAACATCTTACATGCTTTACTTCCATTAAACAGCTCCAAGGAGGAAACATCTCACATGCTTTACTTCCATTAAACAGCTCCAAGGAGGAAACATCTCACATGCTTTACTTCCATTAAACAGCTCCAAGGAGGAAACATCTCACATGCTTTACTTCCATTAAACAGCTCCAAGGAGGAAACATCTTACATGCTTTACTTCCATTAAACAGCTCCAAGGAGGAAACATCTCACATGCTTTACTTCCATTAAACAGCTCCAAGGAGGAAACATCTCACATGCTTTACTTCCATTAAACAGCTCCAAGGAGGAAACATCTCACATGCTTTACTTCCATTAAACAGCTCCAAGGAGGAAACATCTCACATGCTTTACTTCCATTAAACAGCTCCAAGGAGGAAACATCTCACATGCTTTACTTCCATTAAACAGCTCCAAGGAGGAAACATCTCACATGCTTTACTTCCATTAAACAGCTCCAAGGAGGAAACATCTCACATGCTTTACTTCCATTAAACAGCTCCAAGGAGGAAACATCTCACATGCTTTACTTCCATTAAACAGCTCCAAGGAGGAAACATCTTACATGCTTTACTTCCATTAAACAGCTCCAAGGAGGAAACATCTCACATGCTTTACTTCCATTAAACAGCTCCAAGGAGGAAACATCTTACATGCTTTACTTCCATTAAACAGCTCCAAGGAGGAAACATCTCACATGCTTTACTTCCATTAAACAGCTCCAAGGAGGAAACATCTCACATGCTTTACTTCCATTAAACAGCTCCAAGGAGGAAACATCTTACATGCTTTACTTCCATTAAACAGCTCCAAGGAGGAAACATCTCACATGCTTTACTTCCATTAAACAGCTCCAAGGAGGAAACATCTCACATGCTTTACTTCCATTAAACAGCTCCAAGGAGGAAACATCTCACATGCTTTACTTCCATTAAACAGCTCCAAGGAGGAAACATCTTACATGCTTTACTTCCATTAAACAGCTCCAAGGAGGAAACATCTTACATGCTTTACTTCCATTAAACAGCTCCAAGGAGGAAACATCTCACATGCTTTACTTCCATTAAACAGCTCCAAGGAGGAAACATCTCACATGCTTTACTTCCATTAAACAGCTCCAAGGAGGAAACATCTCACATGCTTTACTTCCATTAAACAGCTCCAAGGAGGAAACATCTCACATGCTTTACTTCCATTAAACAGCTCCAAGGAGGAAACATCTCACATGCTTTACTTCCATTAAACAGCTCCAAGGAGGAAACATCTCACATGCTTTACTTCCATTAAACAGCTCCAAGGAGGAAACATCTCACATGCTTTACTTCCATTAAACAGCTCCAAGGAGGAAACATCTTACATGCTTTACTTCCATTAAACAGCTCCAAGGAGGAAACATCTCACATGCTTTACTTCCATTAAACAGCTCCAAGGAGGAAACATCTTACATGCTTTACTTCCATTAAACAGCTCCAAGGAGGAAACATCTCACATGCTTTACTTCCATTAAACAGCTCCAAGGAGGAAACATCTCACATGCTTTACTTCCATTAAACAGCTCCAAGGAGGAAACATCTCACATGCTTTACTTCCATTAAACAGCTCCAAGGAGGAAACATCTCACATGCTTTACTTCCATTAAACAGCTCCAAGGAGGAAACATCTTACATGCTTTACTTCCATTAAACAGCTCCAAGGAGGAAACATCTTACATGCTTTACTTCCATTAAACAGCTCCAAGGAGGAAACATCTCACATGCTTTACTTCCATTAAACAGCTCCAAGGAGGAAACATCTCACATGCTTTACTTCCATTAAACAGCTCCAAGGAGGAAACATCTCACATGCTTTACTTCCATTAAACAGCTCCAAGGAGGAAACATCTCACATGCTTTACTTCCATTAAACAGCTCCAAGGAGGAAACATCTTACATGCTTTACTTCCATTAAACAGCTCCAAAAAGAAAGCATTGCATAAGTTATGTTACCATAAACAGCTCTAAACAGGTTATGTTACCTTAAACAGCTCCAACAAGAAAACATCCCATACTTTGTTACCATAAACATTTCCAAACAGAAAACATCTCAAGTGTTATGTTACTATAAACAGCTTCAAACAGGAAATATTGCATATGCTATACTCCCATTAATTAGCTCCAAGCAGGAAACATCCCATACATTATATGTACATAGAGGAAACAATTAGGATATTTCACTCCCAAATGCCCACATAATGGCAATCACAGCCAGAGGTTATGGTTGGGATAACCTCCATCTTCCAACAAGTGCCCTTTTGACATGGATCAACACATCCAACAGCCAAGCCTAAACTTGGAACACAAGTTCCCTTGGGTGCTGTGACCACACAGATGACACACAACTTATCTGCTGACATGGATCAACACATCCAACAGCCAAGCCTAAACTTGGAAAACAAGTTCCCTTGGGTTCTGTGACCACATAGATGACACACAACTTACCTGCTGACATGGATCAACACATCCAACAGCCAAGCCTAAACTTGGAACACAAGTTCCCTTGGGTTCTGTGACCACATAGATGACACACAACTTACCTGCTGACATGGATCAACACATCCAACAGCCAAGCCTAAACTTGGAACACAAGTTCCCTTGGGTTCTGTGACCACATAGAAGACACACAACTTATCTGCTGACATGGATCAACACATCCAACAGCCAAGCCTCAACTTGGAACATAAGTTCCCTTGGGTGATGTGACTACACAGATGACACACAACTTACCTGCTGACATGGATCAACACATCCAACAGCCATGCCTAAACTTGGAACACAAGTTCCCTTGGGTTCTGTGACCACATAGAAGACACACAACTTACCTGCTGCCATGAGCAGTGTTGCAGACTGTCAGGTGAATCTCTTCGTGGTCACTCTTATGGCTGTCCACTAGAAAAAATGCCAGCTGAGGATGTGAGTATAACAACTGTAAAACCAATTTTAATTTTCAGAAAGACAACATCAATTTTAATTTGTTTCTGTTACTTGACTGACTGGCATCAGAGAGTGAATTTATGGCTGTTCACCAGAAAAAATTATAACTGAGGATTTGAGACAACTGTGAAACCAACTTTCCTTTTCAGAAAGACTACATCGCTTTTAACTTGTTTCCATGTTACCTGACTGACTGACATCAGAGAGTGAATTTACACAATTTTCTTCTTCTTCTGATGTCCTTTATCCCCACTGAACTACATCATGCCAACCGCTTCTTTCCTCTACAATCACCTGCCACTCCTTCCATGTATGGAGGGCATGGCAAAGTGCTTAAACCATTCGTCTCATACTCAGAATGTTGTAGGTTCATTTTCGGACCCTGTTATTCAGTTTGTGACAGCAATGTTTTGGGGGGTCATCACTGGAGCTGTGGAGTCTGTGCTCTGTGTGACAGTTTCAGCAGATGGTTAGCTGCTCACCTGAGAGAGAGTGAACAGCATGGGGAAGAAAACAGATGCAATAATGTTGATCCTTTTATCCTTCACATTACTCCTGCCATGCTATAAGTCCAGCATTCATAACAATTACATGCAAAATGTCCAAATAGCACGATCAATAATTTCGGCTCGACACAAACTTATAAATGTAAACGAGCAAAGTTCAGAACTGGAACAGCAGGGAAATGACGCAGCCAACTGTCATGTTGAAGATTTTGAAACGTAATAACATTTAATAAGATCTCACAGTCAGTTTGAGATTTTCTATCAATTCTATCCGTACCTAGGTGCTTGTTGTTGCCAAGCGGGACCTAGTTCTATTTACAGGAACTCATTGATACTCAACACTAACCTGCTTACATAGATATTGTACCTTCGTATCTTCCATTGCCCTTCTGTCATTCTGCCTGAAGTTCTCCTTTGCCGCTCTGCGCGATGTAGGTCTAGGTACCCCGTAAGTTATGTAGCGACACGTTGTAGCAAACCCTGTATCTCTTCCTTCCCTGCTATCTCAGTCGCAGCCACTGTTTCATGTGCCAACACTATTCTACCGCCAATATTTGCATTTCACGGCCAGCTAGTACCTTCCCAATCAATGTCCTTTCTGTTGATAACTGACGTCACTGTCCTTTGTGTTCTTTATCCACAGTTTCTTAGTTTCTTGTGGTGTTTTCCTCTATGATTTTCTACCGCCTTTTTCGATGACGTCATTATGTCTAAACGCAATGTGGCAGTATGCCCCCCTCCCTTTTAAAATGATGTAATCATTTTTTTTACAACAAGAGAATTAACCTGACACATAGCAGTGCAGACACAATGACTTTTATCGGACTAGCAAGATGCTATGGACACCTATCGATTACCCACAAACTAAAAAAATATATATATAACGGGCACGCCCTCCAATCTACACACCAACGGTAGTTGTCGTGTATACAGCCCATGGGGAGGCTGTACTAACTAATCATAAAGATCAGTCCCTCATTTGTCCCTAAGGACAAGCATCCTTGATTACTGGAATGACGTTGATGAATGCTTGACTCAACGCAATGTGTACGACGTAAGATCCATGAGCATGTTTACTTTCTAGTTAATGGCATCATAAATGTCACGTGCAGAAATTGGTGAAATAGTGAAGGTGGCATGAGGGAGTCTTGTGGACGGAAGCGTTGGTGTGGAAAAATGTCTTGAGTGGATCATGTGGAGAAAAGGAAGTGTGTGGAAGGGACAGTCTATTGTGTATGTTCCATCTCTATATCTCCTCTAGTACCTATATCCACGTGTAAATGGTATGTTTCCTGTCTATATAAACTTGATGCAGACGTGGTAGACACGATTCCTGACTTGACTAATAATTATACAGATAATTACTTTTGTGATTGGGTTCCGATGTTTTCCTGGCCAGTTCAAATAAGTGGCAAATGGCGGATGTGAATGAGTGGCTAGTTAGTAATATTTTCTGTTGGCACTCCCGGAAAAACGATGCACCCAAGGCTGCCAAGCTATAAGTCCAGCATTCATAACAATTACATGCAAAATGTCCAAATAGCACGATCAATAATTTCGGCTCGACACAAACTTATAAAAGTAAACGAGCAAAGTTCAGAACTGAAACGGCAGGGAAATGACGAAGCCAACTGTCATGTTGAAGATTTTGAAACGTAATAACATTTAATAAGATCTCACAGTCAGTTTGAGATTTTCTATCAATTCTATCCGTACCTAGGTGCTTGTTGTTGCCAAGCGGGACCTAGTTCTATTTACAGGAACTCTTTGATACTCAACACTAACCTGCTTACATAGATATTGTACCTTCGTATCTTCCATTGCCCTTCTGTCATTCTGCCTGAAGTTCTCCTTTGCCGCTCTGCGCGATGTAGGTCTAGGTACCCCGTAAGTTATGTAGCGACACGTTGTAGCAAACCCTGTATCTCTTCCTTCCCTGCTATCTCAGTCGCAGCCACTGTTTCATGTGCCAACACTATTCTACCGCCAATATTTGCATTTCACGGCCAGCTAGTACCTTCCCAATCAATGTCCTTTCTGTTGATAACTGACGTCACTGTCCTTTGTGTTCTTTATCCACAGTTTCTTAGTTTCTTGTGGTGTTTTCCTCTATGATTTTCTACCGCCTTTTCCGATGACGTCATTATGTCTAAACGCAATGTGGCACTCCTATATTACTCCTCTCTCTCTTTTCTCTCAAGTATTTTTCAGTCTCTCTAACTAGAGGAACAACCTCATTTCATCATGGATGGTTACATTATTTTCTTTTCTTTAGACATGTACTTGATTGCATGGATTTTCCAGCTCAGGTATGGTACAGGGTGAGGTAGCCAGTCCCATGCCAACTCTCCTTAGTAATCTCTGACAACACTTTGTAGGTTAGGTTGCTACCAATATTTACACCCCTTGATGACTCTAGTTAACAAACAAAAACACACACACACACACACACACACAAATGCCATAGCAGGTATCTGTTGTGGGTTGGTGAAGTGTCAGGACTATCACTCTTTGTAGACCGGTGTGGACGGAGCAACAAGTGACCAGTCTTTCCCTCTCGTAGCTAATGTTAAGGACTGGCAGTGAATCTTCATCCATGTTATTGTCAGCATAATGTTTGACTCCAGTAACACAGGTGAAGATTACTCATTAGTGGAGGCTCGCGACTTAGCTCTTTACCACAGAGGTGAAGATTACTCATCAGTGGAGGCTCGTGACTTAGCTCTTTACCACAGTCGAGAGCATCACACATACACAGAGGTGAAGATTACTCATTAGTGGAGGCTCACGACCTAGCTCTTTACCACAGAAATGTTGTATGTTTTTTGCAGGACATTGAAATCAACCAAACGACCGTTGATTTTCTAGACAGATTTACATTCAGCAGTTGATCATTGCTTTCTGAATAAGAAGTCAACTTTAAGTCCTACTGACCAGTGTCGAATAAATCCACTACCCTGCCATCACCACACAGGAAATTAAAGCTAGGGTATGTTAAACCTCTTGCCAGCACTGCCCTCTATAGTTTGGAAATGTTGAAATATATTACCTGGCTCCATTTGACAAAGATTCCTTCCTTCCAGAACTGGACCTGTGGTTTTTCTTGCAAACAGAGCATGTTCTGAAATTAGGAGAATGCGCCATGAAACATACTCAGGAAAATGCAAAGTAGCAAAGTATGATTTAACTAATTAATAAGAAATCTACAATTGTTATTCAATTAAATAATAGTAACAAATAATTACAAAGGTTAAAATTTCTAAGAAATTGTTCAGTCACACAGAATAACATTATCCAGTGGCGTCCCTCAGACGCTGGAACATCAACTGTTCCTTCCCATGATGCTTGACGGCAAAAGTGGAAGATGGTGATGAACAAAACATTACTCAAAGAAAATGAATTTTAGGAGGCCAGCAAGGTCGAATGGATAAGAGGACTCACTCTTAAACTTCAGATGTGCTGATCAATCCCTACACCTGTCAATTGGACTAAATTGTTGACTTCTTGTCCTTGACTTGAGGACATAAATTACAAGTCGGGGTGGGTTCGTCTGATGGCGAGGGACACTGGTAATAGAGAAAGCTAATACACACGCAAAAGTCAGTCAGTGAACTAGAGGTAGTAGCATGTGCATAAACTATACTTGAGTTCAAAGCGAGTGAAGCCCCCCCCCCCCCCCCCCCCCCAAAAAAAAAAAAAAAAAAAAAAAATTAGCAAGCATCATCAATATATTTCCACAAACTGCTATTGTTAGGCTGGAAGGCAGACGAGAACCTATAAGATCAACACTTGGCACTGAAACAGGCACAGGGGATCACCACTTTCTACTGGTGCTAATCAGTTCACAGCATGTCTAGTAAACTATTCGGCCCTGACATCTTAACAATGGCAGCAGGTCCTGTCTGGGCTCAGGAGAAGTGATAACAGAAAGCTAATCCACATGCAAAAATCAGCCCTGAACAGGGAGCCACTACTTTCTACTGGTGCTAATCAGTTCACAGCGAGTCTGGTAAACTATTCGGTCCTGTCATCTAAACAATGGCAGCGGGTCTTGTCTGGGCTCAGGAGAAGCAATCACTCCCTGGCATCAACCTACAGTGGGTTGTTCGGTATAGTTGAGTTAAATCAAGAACCTACATCACAGCACTCAGGACATTCCCATACATGCTCTATCCTCATCTTCAACTGCCAATACTGATGGCACCAGTTGCAGTCTGAGCTTTCCTCAAAGTGCTGACAGTCAGCCAGATCCTCTGGTCACTCCCTGCTGCTCCATTATCTGTCTATCCATGCTATACACATGATCTCAAAGGTGCAGTAAGAGATATAGAAAGTAACAAATCATTATTCATGTCAGGGAGCTGTGGTGATGGGTTTACAGTCTCATTGTCTTACAGCTGTCCTAAGTGGTCTCATCATCATTCAGTGGCTTGCCCTGTGCTGCTCCATTATCTGTCTATCCATGCCATACACATGATCTCAAAGGTGCAGTAAGAGATATAGAAAGTAACAAATCATTATTCATGTCAGGGAGCTGTGGTGATGGGTTTACAGTCTCATTGTCTTACAGCTGTCCTAAGTGGTCTCATCATCATTCAGTGGCTTGCCCTGTGCAGAACTGTGCTGCTCCATTATCTATCTATCCATGCTATACACATGATCTCAAAGGTGCAGTAGGAGATATAGAAATATAGGGTTATTCATGTCAGGGAGCTGTTGTGATGGGTGTACAGTCTCACTGTCTTGCAGCTGTCCTAAGTGGTCTCATCATCATTCAGTGGCTTGTCCTGTGCAGAACTGTTATCTGTTGGGGTATCATCCTTGCTCTCCAGACAAGTCCATAGTTGCTCAGAGCTTCCACCCCAACATATGCATCAGAAACACACAGGCCAAACATGTAAAGTCATAGAAACACACATGATTATAATCACATCATGTGAGATGAGATGCATAAGAAATGCAGCTAGAAAAACAAGAAAAGATAAAGAGACGCATGAGAAACTGAAGAAGTGTGGGAATAACACCTATTATGGACTTTAAAGGACATCAACAAATTAAAATGTTTGGGCATTTAGTTAGAATGGAACAAGATCAACCAGCGGCTAGAACGTTCTATGTGAGAACATCGGGATACAAGGTGAGAGGATGACCCAGAAAGAGTTGGCTTGATGGGGGGAAAACGCTGAATAAATCAAATATGTTAGTACAGGCAACAAGACAAGCGAAATACTGACAATTACATCTACCTCCTCTCTGCAACACTTCTCAATAAAAGCAGTAGGACAACAGAAACATAAAATGAGAAGTAGATTGTGAGCTTTACTAGACCACGATAACAGGTAACAAAATGGATGTTGCGGCTAAAGCCTTCATCAGCACAGAATAAAACAACACAAACTGACACAACAACGTGAAAAACACTACATGAAAATATAAAGGTCAGTTATAGGTATAAGGTACAAGGTATAAAGGTCAGTAGGGGCTGCGTGGTCTCGAGGTATGGTGTCTGCCTCGAGTGTTGGAGATCCCGGGTTCAAGCCCCGGTAAGGACCAGGATTTTTTTTCACGTGGACTTCTAGTAATAACATTTCCCCTGGTCTCTGGGTAGTGAGATCGGATGCCTGTGTGTATTGTTGCACACGCAAAAAAATCCCTTGGCAGTTGAAAATAGAAAAACAGTAGCCTAACGGCGCTGCCCGGACAAAAACTTTGAGTTAAAAATCTACCCAAAGTATTTCAGGATCCTCGCCGGTGCTACGGAGTTTGTGCACTGAGCTGTGTTTCTCCAAACTTAGGTTTGAGTTAGAAGGAGAACGAAGCACTTATGTGTTACACCCATGTGCCATGATGTTGATCCATCAACTAAACTAAACTATAAAGGTCAGTTATCGGTATCCTTGCTTGGCTGAATACATCTTCAACGACCGCCACGTTAGACGACTATCAGCGGATGGTGAGGAGAAAGAAGAAGAAAGAGGAAGAAGGTTATACTCACCTCAGCAAACTTGCTCTCAGAAAACACAATGAGCCTGGTGAGAAGGCGGGACCAGAAGCCAATGGGTGTATTTGGCATCAGGTAGCACCTGACTACCAGCTCTGCAGGAGAGAATTCCAACATCATGAGTCACCAGTCAACAATAGGCAGCTCTGATGACTGTCATGACTGTGCATCTAAATAATGACATGGTCTGGTTGTACATCCACCATTTTTCTTCATTCCTCTTTTAAGGTGAGTGTCTCACACCCAGTTATGCACCTCAAATGTCAGTGAGTCCAATTTTGGCAAGCATTTGTGCATGGTTTGCTGGCTCTAGACAGACTCCTTCCAAGATAATGAGCTCTATCTACCTTTAGGTAGGTTTTCTTTCTGAACAATTCTGTTGTCAATGGTCATTTTGCTGTCTGATCTGTTGTCAATGGTCATTCTGCTGTCTGATCTGTTGTCAATGGTCATTTTGCTGTCTGATCTGTTATCAATGGTCATTCTGCTATCTGATCTGTTATCAATGGTCATTCTGCTGTCTGATTTGTTGTCAATAGTCATTCTGCTGATTAATCTGTTGTCAATGGTCATTCTGCTGATTAATCTGTTGTCAATGGTCATTCTGCTGATTAATCTGTTGTCAATGGTCATTCTGCTGATTAATCTGTTATCAGTGGTCATTCTGTTGTCTGATCTGTTGTCAATGGTCATTCTGCTGATTAATCTGTTGATTAATAATCTGATTAATCTCTAAGACCTCAAGGGATTGTCTACTACTTTACTAGTTGTCCAGAGTTTACAGCCATATGTTAAAACCAGTTCTGTGTAACATGCAAGAACTCTCTATAACCTGGAATGACAGTAATACACGCCTTCCAATAATTGCTGCATCTATCATTGAATGTAAGAAAGAGAGTGATGAAGTGTTATATTCAACCTGTTTTGCTGTATGGCAGTGAATCTTGGAATGTAAATGAACAACTTAGGAAGAACTTGAAACCAACAGAGATGTGGTTTATAAGACGAATGTTGCAAATTCTTTGGACTGCCAAAGTAACTAATGATGATTGCCTGAAAGAGGCTAATGAAACTAGAACATTACATACAACAATAAGAAAGAGACAAACATCTTTCTTCGGTCATGTGATGAGAAGAGAGGCATTGGAGAACATCGTGACAACTGGAAAGATCGAGGGGAAGAGAGGGAGAGGCAGACCAAGAGAAATGATGCTGGATGAATTGAGACGGTGGCATGGAGGAATATCAGCAGCAGAATTGATCCAGAACACCAAAGACCGAGATCTGTGGAGAGACATGAACGCCTACGCCAGCTGGCATCGCACAAATGAGATACTGTGGTTGGAACCTTCATCAAGACACAAACAACAAACAAACAAAATGAACGATAATTTCATGAATAATAAACAGAAGCCGAGCACAATGTACCTCTGCGATCTTGCACCGGCATCTCAATGCTGGGTTTTCTATTCGGCAGTCGACAAGGTATCAGCAGCTCTTCTTCATTTCTTGGCAAGGCAATCTCAAATCTAAAGAAATCAATAGGAAATGAGACTTAAACCCACATAAGAGCTGTCATTTTTATACAACTCTATCACAAATATTCTGTTTTCTAAAGCATAATATAGTAATTATACATCAATCAATCAATCAATCAGGCATACTTTATTTATCATCTACTAACAAATACTAACTTTCTTATCATAAAATGATTTAAATGGCATCATTATAAAATCATTATCAGTAAGTCAGCATGGCCGAATGGATAAGAATGCGGGTTCTTAAACATCCAATGTGCTGATGCTGAGGTAACGGGTTCAACCCCTACACCGAACAGTTGGACTAAAATGTTGGCCTATCGTCCTTGACTAGGGGAAGTAAATTACAAGTACCTCTGAAGTCAGAGTGGGTTAGCCTGATGGCGAGGGACACTAATAATAGGGAAAGCTAATCCACACGCTAAATTCAGTCCAGCACTACTAGAAGTGTATGGACTACGCTTGAGTTCAAAGCGAGCGAGCGCAAAAAATTAATAATAATCATGTGCCATGATGAAACATGTAGGTGATCACAGGTCACACTCACATAATCCTCAGGGAATTGGATCAGGTCTGTGTTCTTTTTCCTATTAACACTTTACCAGGCAGAATGTCCATTTCCGTCCGATCGCTTAAACGGGCAGATCGCCTGAAACCGTCCGATACTATTATGCATTGTAAACACGTGATCTCTCGGTCTTCCGATACTTCTGACGGCTACTTTCGCTTTCGCTGATAGCTTGACAACGTGGCCTCCATTTGTAAGCGCCTACTATGAATTTGAACGGACTTTTACAGACTTTTTTTTATAGTTTTCGTGGTTTTTACGTTTAGTTTTTCAAAATGTATTTCGGCGATTCTTCAAGTGATAGCCGAGATTTCGCTAGGTTCAATTTAAGTGACATTAAAGGGCATGAAGTTGGCTATTAATCGCAGCTAGATATCAGTGAAAAGCATTAATTTGCATTAGCAGTCGTCAGTTGGACTTTAAAGAAAGTGATTATGATTCTGAAAATGTGTTTGTAAATTGCCGTATAGATGACAGAAAATCACAAACAATATGTTGTATTTCGTAAATATTTGTGTTCATATATGGATTACCAACAACAATAATGTGAGTACCATATTCTGCATGCTTTTCCCTTCATTGTGTTATTTAACTAAAATCAGTTGACTAACACCTTATTTGTGATGTTTTTACTAACGCAACCCGAAATTCTACTGAACCTGAAAAAATCTTGCCCTTTCAGGGCTAAAAAACGGACAAGCGTCTGCCCTGTAAAGGGTTAACTCACTGGCCAAGTCCTTCAGGTAGTTATCATGTTGTCTCCTTTAGCTCATGTTCCTATAAAGTTGGCCTGCTGTCTCTCTTCTTTACTGGCCCAAAGAATCTTGCTTGTTTTACTTGTTGTGCAGAGGCCAGTGTGGCCAGGGAATTTATCACACTCGCACTTAAACTTTCTGTGTGCCGAGGGCAGGGTCTTATCTCATCTCATCTCATCATGTTCCTCTTGTACCTTGTGGTGTTGAGGTGAAGTATAAACATCGTGAGAGTGCCCGCTTATGGGCTTCATGTATCGATATTCCCATGGACTGTTATTCCCTGCGTCCATCGTTTACGTGGTCGGCTTCTTCCTCTGCTTCCCTCTGGTCTGTACATCATTGCTTGTTGTGGTATCCTGTTAGTTGGTAACCTACTTGCATGGCCAAACCATTTGACTTACTGCTGAGAGCAGGGTAGTGGGTTTAATTCACACACTGGTCAGTTGGACTTCAAAGTTAACTTCTCATTCAGAAAGTCCTGTTTGCTTCACAAGTGACTACAATCTCATCATAAATCTATGAGGAAAGCAACGCATATACATTTCCAGTAACACATATAGATGGTCGGGGGGTTGGGTTCTCAGTTTTAATGACCAAAGGAAACTCATTGTTGAGACAAATACACAGAGCTGATCTACAATTCTGGTGATCGTGTGAGATGGTGAAACATGACCAATCTTATCGGCATGGCACATGATGATGACGATGCAATCTTAACAAACAAGTAGCAATAAGAGATAGATAAAAGCAACTGACTTCTCCAGCAGATGCAGATAATGGGGAATCAGTGTTGAAGGAAAGGAGAAGTTGTTGTGTCCGGAAGTCTCCTTGCCTGTAAACAGCATCTGCACTGATGACCTCTTCATGACCTGCATGTAAATCAAACACAAATTATGACATAGGGCAAATACAGAATCAAATATCAAGTACAGTCATTTAGCTAAGTAATAACTTAATCACAAAATGGCATAAACAAACAGCTAAGCAGCTTTCATCAGCAAAACAAAATTAGATGAAAGCACCAACAGTCATAATCATCAAAAGTACTCAGTGCCAACTGCTTTAGCAATTGGCCTTAATTCCTCCATTCCTAATTTGTTCATTTGCATTCCAAGATTCACTGTCATATAGCAAAACAGGTTCTATATAGCACTTCAGCACTCTCTTTCTTACATTCAATGATAGTGACTTATTGCAACTTTAGTATAAACAATAAAAAACAAACAAATTGCAATGTAGGAACTCATAGTGTGTGTGAAGTATTAAAAGCATCACATTTTCTAGGCCTGAGTGCAAGGAGGAAGAGATGATCGCAGTAGGATAGTGGTTAGTGCATTTATCTGCCAATACAATGGCCCAAGTTCAATCCCCAGTAGAGGCAAGATTATTTTTTTCCCACCAGAATGCTCTGGGATCAACCCAGCCTCACAAAAATGGGTATCAGAATGTTCTGGAATTGTCTGGTAAGAAAAGGTGAGGAGGGGAAACTGGCCATCACGTCTCATATATCAGGGCCTAGAATGTGTGAACATCCAACATTTCACACCTCATCTCATATGTCAGGGCCTAGAATATGTGAACATCCAACACTTCGCCTCATATGTCAGGGCCTAGAATATGTGAACATCCAACACTTCACCTCATATGTCAGGGCCTAGAATATGTGAACATCCAACACTTCACACCTCATCTCATATGTCAGGGCCTAGAATATATGAACATCCAACACTTCACACTTCCCCTCATATGTCAGGGCCTAGAATATGTGAACATCCAACACTTCACCTCATATGTCAGGGCCTAGAATATGTGAACATCCAACACTTCACACCTCATCTCATATGTCATGGCCTAGAATATGTGAACATCCAACACTTCACACCTCATCTCATATGTCACGGCCTAGAATATGTGAACATCCAACACTTCACACCTCATCTCATATGTCATGGCCTAGAATATGTGAACATCCAACACTTCACACCTCATCTCATATGTCACGGCCTAGAATATGTGAACATCCAACACTTCACACCTCATCTCATATGTCATGGCCTAGAATATGTGATCATCCAACACTTCACACCTCATCTCATATGTCACGGCCTAGAATATGTGAACATCCAACACTTCACACCTCATCTCATGTCACGGCCTAGAATATGTGAACATCCAACACTTCACACCTCATATGTTAGGGCCTAGAATATGTGAACATCCAACACTTCACCTCATATGTCATGGCCTAGAATATGTGAACATCCAACACTTCAAACCTCATCTCATATGTCATGGCCTAGAATATGTGAACATCCAACACTTCACACCTCATCTCATATGTCACGGCCTAGAATATGTGAACATCCAACACTTCACACCTCATATGTTAGGGCCTAGAATATGTGAACATCCAACACTTCACACCTCATCTCATATGTCACGGCCTAGAATATGTGAACATCCAACACCCCACCACCAGTAGACTTGTTGTTGTCTGCAGACTTGCTCATGTGAACATCCAACACCCCACAACCCAGCACCAGTAGACTTGTTGTCTGCAGACTTGCTCATGTGAAAACTCAACACTTTACACCCCAGCACCAGTAGACGTTGTTGTCTGCAAACTTGCTCATGTGGGTTGAATTCTGCAGCTACAGTTTCCTACGGGGTGGAGTAGCCAGCCCAACGTCCACCCTCCTAAGCCACCTTATACGATATGCAAAGCAGGATGTAGTGTTACCATCCTCTGCTTCCCTCACTGGCCCCAGTAACACACGGGATGGTCCAAACTCCTTGAATTCCTATATTCACATTCTGGAAAATGCTAACAACCATAAAGCACAAAAGAATTCCACAGACCCCGTTCCTGTCAATGAATGGATTGATCTGTGGCACGGTGACAACCTGAGCCATCATGCGACACAACCAGCCAGGGTTGATGAAGTAGAAGTCTCTCATCTGAAGGGTGGACTCGTTGTAGTGCAGCAGGACACCACTCTCATGGAGGAAGCTGACAGCCTGTGGAGACAGAACATCATTCAGGAAACAAGCAAACAGGTCCCTCAACAGGAAGCTGATGTGTGTAAGTTAAGTGCTAGGACCATTAATCAGGAAACAATCAAACAGGTCACGTAACAGGAAGCTGATGTATGTAAGTTAAGTGCTAGGAACATCATTCAGGAAACAATCAAACAGGTCCTGTAACAGGAAGCTGATGTGTGTAAGTTAAGTGCTAGGAACATCATTCAGGAAACAATCAAACAGGTCCCGTAACAGGAAGCTGATGTGTGTAAGTTAAGTGTTAGGAACATCATTCAGATAAAAATCAAACAGGTCCCATAACAGGAAGCTGATGTATGTAAGTTAAGTGCTAGGAACATCATTCAGGAAACAAACATAATGGCATTAGGGAGTCTCCGTGGCGAAGTGGTTACACCACTCGCCTCATGCTCCGAAGGTTGTGGATTAAATTCTGGGCTACCTTGTTCGATTCACAAGTACAGTTTTTTCAAAGACTCCTGGGGTATTCGCTAGAGTCTTTGTGTGCTTTGTGTGACGCTTTTGACAGACCACCCTGTGGAATGAGACTGAGCCACATTGGATAAAACCCGGCGCAATGAAGCTGATTCCCTTGACTTTTAAATCCTTTTTTTTAATAATGGCAAGCAGATTCAGAAATAACCCATCATCATCATGTAGCAAGTCTTTTGCAGAACATCGCGTTCATCTAAACCTGCCAGAAAGATTATCAATCATTTGCCAGTTAGTTCTCCTGCCTGCGAAATAGCTGTTATCTAGCAGCATGCGTCAATTCACATACTGGAATCTTTCATTTCTTTGAGAATGGCCAAATATATACACCTTGTATAAAACCATATGCGGTCAGATTTCTGTAATATACTCTGACTAAATGTAAAAAAGCGCAATAACACATGAAATGTTGAGTGGTACATGTGAAGATTCACTGATGGGAATTTTTTCATGCCCGAGTTTTTCATGTTTTCCTCCACCACTGTTCTTTCTAAACCACAGGGACGTTTAATATGGCCCGAGTATTTCAGTTGTCAAGACATGGCACGGTTCATTAGCCAGATTTCTTCAATGTTCACATTCTGTAGAATGCCAGTTTTATTGGTATTATCATGCACCTACTACTAGCACCTGGCCGTCTTGACAGGCGCTAAGTTTGTTATATTGTGTTTCAAAAAAGGTGTAATAACTACAACCCATGGCGGGGGAAAGGGATAGAGTTATACCCCTCGATAGCACAAAGCCTGGGCTGAATTGTAGAAACCATGTGTTGTCCATGCAGCATGATCCCCCTCTTGGTCTCTACTAGTTTACTCCATAGGAAATGTAACACCAAAACATCTGTAACAAGACAAGCTGTAGAAGCTACCGGATCAGCAAAGCAACGCTCTAACTGTCCAAGCTTTGATCCTAGACCAGTTGCTGACCACGGATTAGGGCCTGATCTGCCCTGCCATGACATTTAGTCTTTTCGTTGCATTTCTTCGCACTAGGATCAGGTTTGTACCCTCCCAATTGTGCTCCTTCACAAAGATATTTCATATATGAATATGTAGTTAAATCTGTGTCTACTTATTTTTGTTTGCTGAAGTCTTTGTTCTTTGCTCCCCCGATGGTGTTTCCACCTTGTCGTGGTGGGGGAGCTTGAGTTTCTCAATGACCCTGAGAGCTATGCCAGCGGTAGCGTAGCTACCAGCAAGGCCTCCCAAGCCGGACAGGTCAAAGGGTAGAGAACAGACAAAGAGAAACACCCTGGTCCTCCAGGTTGGGGGTTGAAGCGTGGGGTTAACATCCCCACCTTTGTAAAAACCATTTTGTTACAAAACAGATACATGAGCCTCGAATTCGGACCCTTTCCAAATAACATCTGGCTTGAAACAGGGTGATGCACTATCGCCGCTACTCTTCAATCTGGCTCTAGAGAAAGTTGTAAGGAGGGTAAAGGAGGAATGTGATATTGGAGGAACATCCAAGCTGCTTGGTTATGCAGATGATATAGATATTATAGGGGAAAATGAACAAAAGACATTGGAAATATTGACTCACTTAAAGGAAAAAGCCCAACAGATGGGGCTGGTTATCAACCAAGATAAGACAGAATATATGGTAATTTCAAGAGAAGGAATGGCTAAAAACTCTGGCCACATACAAATAGATAATATGACCATTAAAAGAATGGAAACATACAAATACCTGGGTACAATCTTCAACTGCTCCAACATCATAAGGGAAGAAATGCAAACTAGAATCAATTCTGGAAATAAGATATACTATGCACTACAACATCTACTAAAATCAAAGGCGCTATCTCATAACACCAAGATCACAATATAAAAAACACTGATCAGACCAGTTGTGCTGTATGGCTCTGAAACCTGGAGAACAACGAAAGGAGACGAAGCCTTGCTACAAACCTTTGAGAACAAAGTTTTAAGACGCATCTTTGGCCCCATTAGGGATACACAAAGTGGAGAGTGGAAAAGAAGAAGTAACAAAGACATTTATGATCTGTTTAAGTCCATGCTAATTACTGGTATCATGAAGGCTAATAGACTACAATGGCTGAGGCATGTAGAAAGAATGGAAGATAATAGGGAAACAAAACTCGCTTACACTCAGGAAATAAATGACCGTAGACCCCGAGGTAGACCAAGAAGACGGTGGAGAGATAATATATATACAGACCTACAAGCACTTGGAATCAACGACTGGCAAGAGAAGGTCAACCAGAGAGACGAATGGAGACGGATTGTATCTGCAGCAAAGAACCTCAATGGCTCGGAAGAACGCTGAAGAAGAAGAAGTCTTTGTAACTGAAACATTTGCTATATTATCACTGACAATGTTCTTGTAAAGCAAACCTATCACATTTACTGTTTTCATTTTTTCATTATCAGACAGATAGGCAATCTAAAGATGAGGAAGGCTGCCCAGCACAAATACCCTGTCTAGATGAGACTAGATGTAGGATAAAACATTGCAAAGTACATCACTTTATCATCATCATCAAGTGCCGTGCCGGCTGGCGTAGGCGTCCATGGCTCTCCATAGATCTCGGTCTTTTGTTTTCTGGATCAACTCTGCTGCTGATATTCCTCCATGCCACCGTCTCAATCCATCCAGCATCACTTCTCTTGGTCTACCTCTGCCTCTCTTCCCCTCGATCTTTCCAGTCGTCACGATGTTCTCCAATGCCTCTCTTCTCATCACATGACCGAGGAAAGCTGTTTGTCTCTGTCTTATTGTTGTATATAATGTTCTAGTTTCATTAGCCTGTTTCAGGCAGTCGTCGTTAGTTACTCTGGCAGTCCAAGGAATTCGCAACATTCGTCTCAGGAACCACATCTCTGTTGCTTCTAATTTCTTCTTAATTTGTTCATTTACATTCCAAGATTCACTGCCATACAGCAAAACTGGTTCTACATAGCATTTCAGCACTCTCTTTCTTACATTCAGTGATAGTGACTTATTGCATAAGATACTCTTCATTTTCTGAAATGCGGCTTTTGCCTGCCCTATTCTGCTCCTAATCTCTGTTGTACATCTTCCATCTGATGTTATAAATGCCCCTAGGTATCTAAAATTATCAACTTGGTTAAGGATTTTCCCTTCTACTTCAATGTCACATTTTGGTGTCACCATTTTCTTTGATATTACCATTGTTACTGTTTTCTTGATATTCAAGGAGAGTCCTTTCCTTGCACTCTCTGTTACTACAACATCTAATAATTGTTGTAGGTCTGTTGAATTATCCGCCACCAATACTGTGTCATCTGCATAGCGTATATTATTTATATTATAACCTCCAACTAGTATTCCTGGCATCTCTTTGATCTCTCTCATTATTACTTCGCTATACAGGGAGAAAAGATCTGGTGACAAGACACACCCTTGTCGTACTCCTAGCTTTATCTGTTCGTAACTACCCTCTTTATTTCCCATTTTAATTGCTGCTACTTGGTTCCAGTAAATATTCTTTATTATTCTTAAATCTTTTCCATCAGTGTTGATATCTTCCAACATTTTAATCAGTTCATCATGTTTTACTTTATCAAATGCCTTAGTATAATCTATGAAGCACAAATATATGTTTCTCTGTTTCTCTATTGACCTTTCTATTAGTGTCCGTAACGTATAAATTGCATTGTTTGTGCCCTTTCCTTCCACAAATCCATACTGTTCTTCACTAATTTCCATTTTTATTTTCTTTTTGGTTCTTCTCATTATGATTCTGAGTAGAAGCTTAGTGATATGGTTTATAAGGTTAATTGTACGAAAATCTTCACAATCAATTGCTCCTGGTCTTTTTGGTATAGCTATAAATACAGATTTCAGCATATCACTGGGTAAATATCCACTGCTGTAAATATCATTCAACATTTTGGTTAATATATCTACTCCAAATTCTCCCAATACTTCTAATTCTTCTATTGTGATTTCATCTGGCCCAGCTGTTTTTCTTTTCTTCATACGTTTCATAGCGTCAGCGACTTCTTTCAGAATAGGTGGACCTTCTAAGTTACTATCTTCTGTTAATTCTTCCCTTTCTCCTTCATATAATTCTCTTATATACTCATTCCACCTCTTCATTATAGCATCTTCCTCTAATATTATCTTTCCTGTTTTTGATTTCAAACACCCTGTATTTATTCTTATTTTTCTTCCTGTAAGCTCACTGATTTGTCTGTGCATATTTTTTGTATCTTTAAATCACTTTATAATGACATAAAATTATGTCATCTCTTTAAGTCTGCGGACCACAACATCTAGTCTGAGAATGGAGGTGGAGACAGTCACTGCAGCGTTCTGCTGGCTGGAGGGCAAACAGCCTACACAAGTTGTGATTTAACGGACTCACAGAGGATGTTGAGAAGAGTGAAGACATGCATGCCTCATGTAGAGTGGCATGCTTCAATTTTAAAAAAATCATAGATAAGGAGCATCTGTTGGATCTTTTCACCAAGACATACTGGTAAGGTGGGTAACAAGCAAGCGGACAGACTGGTGGGGTCTACACTGTTGGGTAGGCTATTGGTGCACGATGAGGCAGATGTACTCAAGGCCCTTTGAGATCATGCGTATAGTGTGGGAGAATAGATAAATCATCATAGCCTAGACAGAATGGTTTGGCAGTTAGTGAACAGAGGGTCTGGCCGACACTAAGTACTCTGAGGAAAGACCAAATAGTTACCACTGTGACTGGTACCATTTATAATGGGACTCTTCACTGGCTGTTGAAGATGAGGATGGAGTATTATGGGAATGTCCTGAGTGCTGTGATATCAGTTCTTGACTCAATGCAACTCAAATCTGCAGCTAGTTTATTTGGGTTATGGTGATTCCCATTCATGTATGATGATTGGCAGGTAGATCAATTACCCCCCTTTATATTTCATCAAGGAAAGATGAACAAGAATCCAGGTAACAATGCCTGTGAGAATGCAGGTAAAGTATCAGGTATAGAACACTAGAGCACGTGTTGAGGTATATTGGATATATGGTGCTGGTCCCATGTTTACATGGCACCCGATGGCTGATGTGTCAATATCAGGCCAACCGCCTTCACTGCCCAGAACTTTTCCTAGGCATCAATTTTAGCCTTCCATGGGGATTCAAACGCATAATCGCTCGGCCGGCAAGCCAACATGCAGCCACTGCACTCCCACAGCTGCCCAGACTGCAGGCAACACTGAAATAACCAGAATACATTTATATTGGTTAATGATACGACATGTGATAACTAATGAGAATACATGTGACATGAACAAGCAAGAACTCAGGTGATATTCTCACCTGCTTGAGTTCATCATCTTCATCCAGATCCAGGTTTTCCATCTTGATGAGGCGGACTAGTTGTGAGTGTGTGAGGACAGGAAAGCTCTTCTCGATTTTCTTGGCCTCCTCGTGCAGCAAGTCACCCAGTTTCTACAGAAACAAAGCAAGGTCACAGGGCTGTGTAGTGCTAAACTTTCAGATGAGGCCTGGATGGCTGAATGGAAAAGAGCGCTCACTCTTAAACATCCAGTGTGCCGATGCTGAAGTAGGAGATTCAATCCCTACATCAGCTGAACTAAAATATTGACTTCTCATCCTTGACTTTGGGACGTAGATTACAAGTACCTCAGAAGTCAGAGTGGGTTTGTCTGATTGGGAGGGACACTGGTAATAGGGAAAGCTAATCTACACGCTAAAATCAGTCCAATGCTCTATAAGTAGTTTTAATGGATTACGCTTGAGTTCAAAGCGAGCGAGCATTAAAAAAAAACAGGGCTGTGCAGAGTTAAAGTTTCAGATACACTAGGTGACGACGTAGTCAGCTGAGGTGACTAGCTTCCTTCCCCACCACCCTTTCTTCCTTCCCCACCACCCTTCCTTCCTTCCTCACCACCCTTCCTTCCCAGTAGAATCTATGGAATGCCCATAAGTGAAGCAAAGAAAATAGTAACACTGTAACCTACCATGAATACTATAAGAGGCAGTCAAGGAGGGTTAGCATGAGACTAGCTGCTTACCCCGGAAGAAACTTTCGATGCCAAATTAAACCAAGCATGAACAAGCCTACAAACACAATGGTATATTACTCTGCTGCAGTCAATGCCATATAAAAGAATCTGTTTGCTGTCAACACTGACGTGTATCCCTACTTGGTACTGGGTTGAAATATACAATGAATGCTGAAGTATATGATGAACTCCAAAGTAAATGATGAACGCCAAAGTAAATGATGAGTGCCAAAGTAAACGAAGAATGCCTAAGTATATGATGAAAGTATGAGAGAGAGAGGGAGAGAGAGAGAGGGAGAGAGAGAGTGTGTGTATGTGTGTGCGTGCGTCTATTGTGTGCATGGGTGTGTGTGTGAGAGAGAGAGAGAGAGAGAGAGAGAGAGAGAGAGAGAGAGAGAGAGAGAGAGAGAGAGAGAGAGAGAAGAGAGAGAGAGAGAGAGAGAGAGAGAGAGAGAGAGAGCATGTGTAATCCTCCACCAACACCAAATCATAAAATCTCTGGAGTCTAGAGTAAATCACCCTACCACAGAATCCCTTCACTGCCCAAAATATATACAATCACTTGACAGCCAAACTAAATCACACAATCCCTTGACAGCGCATGCTAAATCACACAATCCCTTGACAGCCCCAACTAAATAAAACAATCCCTTGATAGCCCAAAATAAATCAAACAATCCTTTTGGCAGCTCCTGGTGGATGAACAATCAGTTGCCAGCTCACAGTAAATCACATATTCGCTTGAGAACTCAAAATAAATAACACAATCCCTTGACCCCCTTCACAATAAGTCACACAAGCCTTTAACAGCCAAAATGAGACTACAGCAAAAGATATAGAAGAAAACAGGTTCAATGTCACTTGTACAAGCCAAGTTGTGTTTCCCAGCAACAAGAATGTACTTACCACATAGCTGGCGGGAACTTTCTGTCCCATCACCGACTGGCCTTTAACTTTAAATCTTTGAGAGAAAAAAACATGATGATAGTTAACGTGGAAATTACTGGACAAGTTGCATTTGTCTGCAATCTCATCTCATCGTGTTTCTCTTGTACCTTGCAGTGTTGAGGTGAAGCATAAACAGTGGGAAAGTACCCGCTTATGGGCTTCTTATACTGAGATTCCCATGGACTCTGCTATTCCCTCTGTCCATCGTTTACATGGCCGGCTTCTTCTTCTGCTTCCATTTCATCTGTACATCATTGCTTGTTGTGGTATACTGTTAGCTGTTAATCTAGATACATGGCCCAACCATTTAACTTGCTGCCTTCTGATAAAATCTAGCGCTGCTATAACCCCCACTTTAGTCTTGGTTTCTTCATTTCTGACTTTCTCTCTTCTTGATACATTGAGTATTCTTCTCAGGAATCTCATTTCTGTTGTTGTGATTTTTCTTTTCTCTTTTTCTTCATTGTCCCAGTTTGGCATTAGAAGCATAGAGTTTGTAGGAAGATTGTATTGTAAAGTGCTTTCTTAATAGCTATTGATACGTGTTTGCTCTTTAAAATTGGTGCCATTTGTTCAATGAGATGGTTTGCCTTATTGCATCTATTTTTGACCTCATCGTCAACCCCATCTCCCCATGGTGTAGACCGGTATGGCTCAACGGGGCTCTGGCTAGCTGGGGGGGCACACACACACACGCACGCACACACTCACCTTGGTCAGATTTTTCTGTCCTAAACCTGCGATTGGCCTAGCAAGCTAATACATAAAAACTCATATCTGGAATAGTTGAATAATTAAATGCTTAATTTAAGGATAATTTTTCTTCATAAATACTCACAATGACAATACTTTTGTTACTGAATATTTACAATTATTTCATAATATTGACATTAACAGAGCCCACGGGAATCTCGATATATGAAGCCCATAAACAGGCACTGTCCTGTTGCTTTACCTCAACATGACAAGGTACAAGAAGAACAAGATGAGATGATGATGCTGACTCACATTGCAGTCAAGGTGGTAAAAGAAACAAAACAGTAAGTGAGGGGATACTTCCTCTGATGATCAGAGGCTTCCTGTCGTGTTTGCACCAGTCATGATCATACGACATATTATTTACACTGGGGATAATTGATAAGACAGACATGGTCGGGGCCTTTTGGGATCGTGCGTAAGTGTAAAATAACAGATAGGTCATCACGGCCTGGAGAGAATGGTGCTGTGGGGAGTGACCAGATGTTCTGGCTGACACTCAAGACTCTGAGGAAAGGCCAGACGGACATATAATCAGACTACTACTGGTACCATTAGATTTGTGACTCTTAGCTGGCTGCTGCAGATGAGGATGAAGTGTGTATGGGAATGTCTCAAGCGTTGTGATGTCGGCTCTTAACTCAGTTAAACTCAACTCATTTGGGATCATTTAATTATTTAATACTTATGCAGGATTCAATTCTCACCAGAGGAAAACTGTAGTATTCTGCTCCATGGCCAACCAGACCATACAAAACTGACAACCAGACAATTCTCACAGATTTCTGCAAATTCAAATCATTGGTGAGGCAGGGAACTAGCCACCGCACCTAGTATGACCTGGAGTGTGTGAGGGTTTAACACTTCAAACCTCAACATGTTATGGGACTACATTTACCCTCACATAGGGATAATTGCTTAGTAACATACTTGCTACAGGGAACATTTCCTTATTTAGTACACAATTTGGAGGTAATTCTTTTCAAAACAATATATTTCCGTAGTGAATTTAAAAAAAGAATCCACAAACAATATATTGCATGATTTATTGCCTGGTATATTTCGTTGCATCTCGTCAAGTCCATAATACAGAGTTATATATTATATGAATATGTGACTGTTTTAATTATTTCAGTTAAAGTATTATTCATTTATTCACTCCATATGATATATAACTCAGCAATATGCACCAGATGAGATATAGCAAAATATGCTCGGCAATAAATTGTGCAATATATTGTTTATGGTTTCTGTGTTTAGATAATTTTTATTTTATTGAATTACATTGAATGAACATTATAAATAATTTCATAATTAAATATTCACATTATAGATAATTATAACAATTGAACACTCACTCTGAGGATAATTTCATAAGGAAAAACTGCATGGATCAGAAACATGGAGAATGACTAAAACAACTACTAAAAAGGTACACATGCACATTCCCTGGCACCTGCATGGAATAGATGGTATGACAGAAGGACTAAGATGGTATGACAGAACCGTGAATGTCAAGTTCAGGGAGAGATCTACACACATTCACTGGCACCTGCATGGAATAGATGGTATGACAGAAGGACTAAGATGGTATGACAGAACCATGAATGTCAAGTTCAGGGAGAGATCTACACACATTCCATGGCACCTGCATGGAATAGATGGTATGACAGAAGGACTAAGATGGTATGACAGAACCATGAATGTCAAGTTCAGGGAGAGATCTACACACATTCACTGGCACCTGCATAGAATAGAAGGACTAAGATGGTATGACAGAACCATGGATGTCAAGCTAGGGATAGATCTACACACATTCACTGGCACCTGCATAGAATAGAAGGACTAAGATGGTATGACAGAACCATGGATGTCAAGCTAGGGAGAGATCTACACACATTCACTGGCACCTGCATAGAATAGAAGGACTAAGATGGTATGACAGAACCATGGATGTCAAGCTAGGGAGAGATCTACACACACTCAGGGAGAGATCTACACAAATTCACTGGCACCTGCATAGAATAGAAGGACTAAGATGGTATGACAGGACCATGAATGTCAAGCTCAGGGAGAGATCTACACACATTCACTGGCACCTGCATAGAATAGAAGGACTAAGATGGTATGACAGAACCATGAATGTCAGGGAGAGGTCTACTCACACTCAGGGAGAGATCTACACACATTCACTGGCACCTGAATAGAATAGAAGGACTAAGATGGTATGACAGAACCATGGATGTCAAGCTAGGGAGAGATCTACACACATTCAGGGAGAGATCTACACACATTCACTGGCACCTGCATGGAATAGATGGTATGACAGAACCATGAATGTCAAGTTCAGGGAGAGATCTACACACATTCACTGGCACCTGCATAGAATAGAAGGACTAAGATGGTATGACAGAACCATGGATGTCAAGCTAGGGAGAGATCTACACACATTCACTGGCACCTGCATAGAATAGAAGGACTAAGATGGTATGACAGAACCATGGATGTCAAGCTAGGGAGAGATCTACACACACTCAGGGAGAGATCTACACACATTCACTGGCACCTGCATAGAATAGAAGGACTAAGATGGTATGACAACACCATGAATGTCAAGCTCAGGGAGAGATCTACACACATTCACTGGCACCTGCATAGAATAGAAGGACTAAGATGGTATGACAGAACCATGAATGTCAGGAAGAGATCTACTCACACTCAGGGAGAGATCTACACACATTCACTGGCACCTGCATAGAATAAAAGGACTACGATAGTATGAAGGAACCATGAATGTGAAGTTCAGGGAGAGATCTACACACATTTACTGGCACCTGCATAGAATAGAAGGACTACGATAGTATGAAGGAACCATGAATGTGAAGCTCAGGGAGAGATCTACACACATTCACTGGCACCTGCATAGAATAGAAGGACTAAGATGGTATGACAGAACCATGAATGTGAAGCTCAGGGAGAGATCTACACACATTCAGGGAGAGATCTACACACATTCACTGGCACCTGCATGGAATAGAAGGACTAAGATGGTATGACAGAACCATGGATGTCAAGCTAGGGAGAGATCTACACACATTCAGGGAGAGATCTACACACATTCACTGGCACCTGCATGGAATAGATGGTATGACAGAACCATGAATGTCAAGTTCAGGGAGAGATCTACACACATTCACTGGCACCTGCATAGAATAGAAGGACTAAGATGGTATGACAGAACCATGGATGTCAAGCTAGGGAGAGATCTACACACACTCAGGGAGAGATCTACACACATTCACTGGCACCTGCATAGAATAGAAGGACTAAGATGGTATGACAGGACCATGAATGTCAAGCTCAGGGAGAGATCTACACACATTCACTGGCACCTGCATAGAATAGAAGGACTAAGATGGTATGACAGAACCATGAATGTCAGGAAGAGATCTACTCACACTCAGGGAGAGATCTACACACATTCACTGGCACCTGCATAGAATAGAAGGACTACGATAGTATGAAGGAACCATGAATGTGAAGTTCAGGGAGAGATCTACACACATTTACTGGCACCTGCATAGAATAGAAGGACTACGATAGTATGAAGGAACCATGAATGTGAAGCTCAGGGAGAGATCTACACACATTCACTGGCACCTGCATAGAATAGAAGGACTAAGATGGTATGACAGAACCATGAATGTGTAGCTCAGGGAGAGATCTACACACATTCACTCGCACCTGCATAGAATAGAAGGACTAAGATGGTATGACAGAACCATGAATGTGAAGCTCAGGGAGAGATCTACACACATTCACTCGCACCTGCATAGAATAGAAGGACTAAGATGGTATGACAGAACCATGAATGTGAAGCTCAGGGAGAGATCTACACACATTCACTGGCACCTGCATAGAATAGAAGGACTAAGATGGTATGACAGAACCATGAATGTGTAGCTCAGGGAGAGATCTACACACATTCACTCGCACCTGCATAGAATAGAAGGACTAAGATGGTATGACAGAACCATGAATGTGAAGCTCAGGGAGAGATCTACACACATTCACTCGCACCTGCATAGAATAGAAGGACTAAGATGGTATGACAGAACCATGAATGTGAAGCTCAGGGAGAGATCTACACACATTCACTGGCACCTGCATAGAATAGAAGGACTAAGATGGTATGACAGAACCATGGATGTCAAGCTAGGGAGAGATCTACACACACTCAGGGAGAGATCTACACACATTCACTGGCACCTGCATAGAATAGAAGGACTAAGATGGTATGACAGGACCATGAATGTCAAGCTCAGGGAGAGATCTACACACATTCACTGGCACCTGCATAGAATAGAAGGACTAAGATGGTATGACAGAACCATGAATGTCAGGAAGAGATCTACTCACACTCAGGGAGAGATCTACACACATTCACTGGCACCTGCATAGAATAGAAGGACTACGATAGTATGAAGGAACCATGAATGTGAAGTTCAGGGAGAGATCTACACACATTTACTGGCACCTGCATAGAATAGAAGGACTACGATAGTATGAAGGAACCATGAATGTGAAGCTCAGGGAGAGATCTACACACATTCACTGGCACCTGCATAGAATAGAAGGACTAAGATGGTATGACAGAACCATGAATGTGAAGCTCAGGGAGAGATCTACACACATTCAGGGAGAGATCTACACACATTCACTGGCACCTGCATGGAATAGAAGGACTAAGATGGTATGACAGAACCATGGATGTCAAGCTAGGGAGAGATCTACACACATTCAGGGAGAGATCTACACACATTCACTGGCACCTGCATGGAATAGATGGTATGACAGAACCATGAATGTCAAGTTCAGGGAGAGATCTACACACATTCACTGGCACCTGCATAGAATAGAAGGACTAAGATGGTATGACAGAACCATGGATGTCAAGCTAGGGAGAGATCTACACACACTCAGGGAGAGATCTACACACATTCACTGGCACCTGCATAGAATAGAAGGACTAAGATGGTATGACAGGACCATGAATGTCAAGCTCAGGGAGAGATCTACACACATTCACTGGCACCTGCATAGAATAGAAGGACTAAGATGGTATGACAGAACCATGAATGTCAGGAAGAGATCTACTCACACTCAGGGAGAGATCTACACACATTCACTGGCACCTGCATAGAATAGAAGGACTACGATAGTATGAAGGAACCATGAATGTGAAGTTCAGGGAGAGATCTACACACATTTACTGGCACCTGCATAGAATAGAAGGACTACGATAGTATGAAGGAACCATGAATGTGAAGCTCAGGGAGAGATCTACACACATTCACTGGCACCTGCATAGAATAGAAGGACTAAGATGGTATGACAGAACCATGAATGTGTAGCTCAGGGAGAGATCTACACACATTCACTCGCACCTGCATAGAATAGAAGGACTAAGATGGTATGACAGAACCATGAATGTGAAGCTCAGGGAGAGATCTACACACATTCACTCGCACCTGCATAGAATAGAAGGACTAAGATGGTATGACAGAACCATGAATGTGAAGCTCAGGGAGAGATCTACACACATTCACTGGCACCTGCATAGAATAGAAGGACTAAGATGGTATGACAGAACCATGAATGTGTAGCTCAGGAAGAGATCTACACACATTCCAGGCAATCCATAGGTGAGGACAAGATGTTGCTCCTGGATACAACCTATTAACCCTTTACAGGGCACAGCGGCCGAAAACGTCTTTACTACCAAACGTGGCAAAATGCCTGAAAGCATCCGTGACAATTAAGGGTTGTTAACACTCGATCTTAAGACTTTGCGAGACTTCCCATTGTTTATTTCCGGTTTTGCTGATAACTTGATAGCATGGGAGCCATTTGCAAGTGTTTTCTTTAAATTTGATCAGATTTTTTTTTTTATAGCTTTCGGGGTTTTTATGCTTTGTTTTTCAAAATGGATTTTGACGATTCTTCAAGTGATAGCGAAGATTTTGTTGGGTTCAATTTAAGTGACATTGAAGTGCGCGAAGTTGACTATGAATCAGAGCTAGATATCAGTGATATCAGCGTATGCAGTGTACACACTTTGGATCTCTTGGACTTTGAAGAAAGTGACTCTGATTCTGAAAATGTGGCTGAAGAAAGTAGGGCGTTATAGATGACTGACAATCACAATCAATATGTTGTATTTTGTAAATATTTGTGTTCATGTGTGGATTACTGGCAACATTGGATTATTTATTTCACAGGTGAGCAAAATTATAAATCTGCATTCATTTTCTTTCATCTTGTTTTTTATTTCACAAAAATCTGTTCACCAACACCTTAGATTTGATCTTTTTACTAATGTAACCCTGAATCTTACTGAAAACCTGAAAAATCTTGCCCGTTCAGAGTTGAAAAAGGGTTAATAAAGTAAAGGATTAATAGTTAACTAGAAATTCCTCTCTCTGGAACATACAGGCAAAAAGCAATAGAGGGATCTAGACTTACCCGTGTTACTGGGCCCTGAAGGGAAGCAAAGAATCGTAATACTATAACCTACCAAGCACACCACAAGAGGTGACTAAAGTTGATTGGCGTGAGACTGACTACCTTATCCAATAGAAAACTTTAGCCGCACAGTTCAACTAATCATGAACAAGTGTACAAAGGGCTGGGCGTGAGCTGACCCAAGGGTCTGCTGGGAGACAAAGAGCAGCAGCAGCAGCAGCAGCAGCAGAAGAAGAAGAATCTAGACTTACTCATCAACGATGTCCTTGACCTTATTTCTGAGCTGCTCCAGCTCTCTGGTCTCCTTGTTCAAGCTGACAATAGCGAAACAGCTGATGACTGGGAAACCTGTTGACAAACATCATCATCATTATGTGTCATGAGGTCAGCATGGCTGATTGGTCAAGAGTGCTGGCACCTAAACTTCCGGTGTGGCGATGTCGAAGTAGCGGATTCAACCCCTACACCGGCCAGTTGGACTAAAATGTTGACTTTTCATCATTGACATGCCGACGTTTATAACAAGTACCTCAGAAGTCAGAGAGGTCGCCTGATGGTGAAGGACACTAATGATAGGGAAAGCTAATCCAAACACAAAAATTAGTCCAGTACACTAGAATTAGTAGCACTTGTATGGACTACGTTTGAGTCCTAGGCGAACGAACACCAAAAATGTAAACATTTATGTGACATGATGAGAAGCACGGTTCACTGTCTCACAATTTCATCAGAGTCACAGAGCAGGTCTGTGTTCTTACTCCAATTATGCCAGATGGCTAAGCCAATTAAGTGTTTATCTCTTTGTATTTCTATTTTGTCATCAAATTTGCCAGTTGGCAATGAGTTTTGACTGTCTATATATAATTTCTCTAATAATCTGCAGTATTTATATATTTCTTAAGGAATGCATTGAAGAATATGCAATTTAAATTGTTATCTGTAAGAAGAACAACTTTCTAGAATCTATTGATAAATAACTTCATGATGGTTAATCACAAACAATAAAGAATATATCAATATGTCTTATACAAAAATTATATTTAGGAGACAGATGGAAACTTTAAAATATATGAGCAATTTAGTTTGGGGCAACGACTCAGCTAGTGGCAAAGTGATCTCATCATGACATGCACCCTACCACAGGTGTGTCAAGTGTGCCACAGGTGTGTCAAGTGTGCCACAGGTGTGTCAAGTGTGCCACAGGTGTGTCAAGTGTACCACAGGTGTGTCAAGTGTACCATAGGTGTGTCACATGTCTGTCAAGTGTACCACAGGTGTGTCAAGTGTACCACAGGTGTGTCAAGTGTACCGTGTCAAGTGTACCACAGGTGTGTCAAGTGTACCATGTCAAGTGTACCACAGGTGTGTCACAGGTGTGTCAAGTGTACCACAGGTGTGTCAAGTGTACCATGTCAAGTGTACCACAGGTGTGTCAAGTGTACCACAGGTGTGTCAAGTGTACCACAGGTGTGTCAAGTGTACCACAGGTGTGTCAAGTGTACCACAGGTGTGTCACATGTGTGTCAAGTGTACCACAGGTGTGTCAAGTGTACCACAGGTGTGTCAAGTGTACCATGTTAAGTGTACCACAGGTGTGTCAAGTGTACCACAGGTGTGTCAAGTGTACCATGTCAAGTGAGCCACAGGTGTGTCAAGTGTACCATAGGTGTGTCAAGTATGCCACAGGTGTGTCAAGTGTGCCACAGGTGTGTCAAGTGTACCACAGGTGTGTCAAGTGTACCACAGGTGTGTCAAGTGTACCACAGGTGTGTCAAGTGTACCATGTCAAGTGTACCACAGGTGTGTCAAGTGTATCACAGGTGTGTCAAGTGTACCATGTCAAGTGAGCCACAAGTGTGTCAAGTGTACCACAGGTGTGTCAAGTGTACCATAGGTGTGTCAAGTGTGCCACAGGTGTGTCAAGTGTACCACAGGTGTGTCAAGTGTACCACAGGTGTGTCACATGTGTGTCAAGTGTACCACAGGTGTGTCAAGTGTACCACAGGTGTGTCAAGTGTACCATGTTAAGTGTACCACAGGTGTGTCAAGTGTACCACAGGTGTGTCAAGTGTACCATGTCAAGTGAGCCACAGGTGTGTCAAGTGTACCACAGGTGTGTCAAGTGTACCACAGGTGTGTCAAGTGTACCGTGTCAAGTGTATCACAGGTGTGTCAAGTGTACCATGTCAAGTGAGCCACAGGTGTGTCAAGTGTACCACAGGTGTGTCAAGTGTACCACAGGTGTGTCAAGTGTACCACAGGTGTGACAAGTGTCAGGCCTTCACATATACTAGCAAATAACATTAAGATGTGAGGTGACCTCTCTTATTACTGGCTTTACTTCGCACAGAAGTCACTAGTACAGGGCTGGGCAAGCTCCAAATTTAAATAAAATATCATTCCTAAACTGAAGAACAGAACCCAGACAGCTGTTCTGATAAACCAGTGTGGTATCTGCAATGGGAGGAGCCATGGTGGCAGTGGTTAGCAGACTTGCCTGGCAACCCAGTGGTCACATGTTGAACCCCTATCAAAGCGGGAATTTAAAAAATGTAACCTAGACTCCCTGGTTGACACAGCCTAAAATGAGCACAAGGAAATATCCTGGGAAGACAAGGTTGGTCGTGTGATGGTGACCACATCACCCATCAATCCCTGATTGGTCTATGAACACAGCACCATACACCCAAAACAGCTCAGTGCCAGGAATATGATCTTTGACTTGACTGACTTAATGTATGCAATGATATTGAAGTTAACTGCACATCCTTTACAGGACGTCAAAGTCAACCCCAGTATTTTTTGGCTGTTTGTGATTTCTTGGCAAGTTTACATTCAGTAGTTTGCCATTGCTTTCTGAATGGCCGGCACACATACCACTGTATGACAACCAGCGCAAGGCGGTCTGCTTCCAAATCACCTACAGCTGTGTTTTGAACATGATATGCAGGATTATGAATTGCGTCCATAACCCCTTCAATGATCAATCAATCAATCAGGTGCCGTCTCCACAATGAAGGTTGGCTGCAATGGATCTCCAACATTGTCTGTCTCTCGCCTTGACTATAAATTCTGACAGACTGATGTTCATCCATCTCTTGATGTCATCTTCCCACTTGTATCATTGTCTACCCATTGTTCACTTGCCCCCAACCTTGCCTTCCAGTAAGGTTTTTATAAGAGTATTATGTCTTTTAACGTGGCCAAAATATTTCACTTGCCTCTTTTTTATTTCTTTCATCAACTCTCTTTTCATTCACAGTTTTTCTAGAACCTCTGTGGTTGACTGTTTCTGTTTCCATGAAATACAACATATTCTTCTGTATATCCACATCTCCAGAGAATCTATTCGATGATACAACAATTAAACATGGAACTAGCACCCTTATGAGCGCTGCCAGCCTGCTGATGCCACCGTCTCAGTTCCTCCACCATAATTTCTCTCTGTCTGCATCTGCCCCCCTTTTCACTGACCTTTCCAGTTATCATAATGTTGTAAGTATATAATGGAATAATAAACATGGAATATTCCAGAAAAATAACAGTACCTGGTTTATGTACCAGCTCCTTCAGCTTCACCTCAAAATCTGCAACAACAGCCTCCCGACTCTCTGCAAGTACAGAATAAAAGGTACAGGTAGTCACAAAGCAGATACTGTCACTGGGCTGTGAAGCATTAAGCCATAACATATGAGGTCAGTTGGGCAGTGCCCTTCATCGTCACATTTCCTTAAAGACAATTCCCAGGAAACTGGCACCTATGTATATGAAGTTGGGTCAACCCCATAGCCGTAAAGATTGGAAAAAATCATAAGCACAGGGAGCCGTGAAAGTAACCTGGCCCAACAAATGCCTGAAGAAGTCAAATGTGTCGGCCGGAAGGTGCAAATATTGTAGCTCTGCTGTAAACAGGCACAATGCAATTACGTCTGAAACAACATTCCAGATGAACGCAGAAGAAGAAGAATAAGCACTGGGACAAGATAAGACAACAAATCTTAATTAAGACATGCAAAGAAAGAACTGAGCATACAGCAGTGATCTCTTTTCATCTCTTCAAATATCAGTTTAAAGTGTTAGTTGGTTGTATTTTGACATTACAGTCAGTCTCAGCACTTAATGTCTATCTGTGATTTACTAGCAATTTTACATTCAGTAGTCTGCCATTACTTTCTCCGTAATCCAGTATACTCTCGTGAGTAACGCGACGTGCGCGAGAATCGGTGGTGGTTCTAGCCACGTTGGTAACTTACGGGGTATGTCAGCCGGTCGTTCAGAAAGCAATGGCAAACTACTGAGTGTAATCTTGCCAAGAAATCAACAATCAGCTGAAAGATGCTGATGTTGACAGCAATGTCCTGTAAAATGATATGCGAACAAACAAAAAAAGTCTGCCATTATTTTCTAATTGGCCAACAGTGATAGCATTGTGAAAATCAATGCAAAGCAGTCTCTTCTCAAGTCATCTAGGACTGACTTTGAACCTGCTATGTGGGAACTGTGAAACTGTGTTCACTAACCCTAAGCCACAGATCTCATCTCACTATGTCCCTCTTGAACCTTGCAGTGTCGAGGTGAAGCATAAACAGCAGGAGTGTGCCCATTTAAGGGCTTCATATATCCAGATTCCCATTGACTTTGTAATTCCGTCTGTCCATCATTTACATGGCCAGCCTCTTCTTAATCCACAGATGCCAATCAAATATCACAAGCTATCTAAAGCAGCAAGTATTTTAGTCTAACGACACAGGAAATGACAATGTACTATTTTGTCAGGCCTGTTGCCAGGCCATCCCGTTTCAAACAACATTTCCATCAGGTTTGCTTTTCATAGCCGGCTCTGTGGCATAGGGGTTATGGGCGAGGTTCATGATCCAGCATACCTGCGTTCGAAACACACCTGCACACGATTTAGAAGCAGACAGCGTTGCATTGGTTTTTTACAAAATTGTATGGGTGCCAGTCGTTCAGAAAGCAATGGCAAACTACTGAATGTAAATTGCCAAGACATCACAACAGCAAAGAAATGCTGGTATTGACTGCAACATCCTATAAAGGATATGCAACTAACTGTTTTTGCTTTTCGTAGCCATTAACCTAAGTCTACCTGCATGGCAGAAGGCTTGACTCTTCTAGTATTGTCCCAACCTTTTGCTGGATCTTCATGGCAAAATGGTTGAGACACCACCTGACTCGCGCTACGAAGGTCATGGGTTTTGTTTTCACATTCCATCATTCCGTTCACGGGTGCAGATAATTTGTTGTTGTTGTTGTTGTTGTTGCAGCTATGGAGTTCAAGCTCTGGGACACTTCTGGCAGGCCACTCTGGTGAAAGGTCGAACCGTATGGGTCAGAACACAATCCAAATAAGTTGATCCTCTTGTACTGAACCCCATCCCTTTGACCTGTCTGGTTTGGGAACCCTACCAGTACTTCACTACTGCCAACATAGTTCTTGGAGTCATTGAAACATTTAAGTCTCTCTACCACTGCAAGGTCAAGACATTAGATGTGTTCTGGTGGTATTAATACTCTTGATTATATTTATCATGTGCATGGTCATCTCAAACAACCACCAGTCCCTGATCAGGTCCATGTCCTGAGTTTTTCACTTAGCAAAGCCTAATAGGTACATAATTATTTGCCTTCCTCTTGCTCTTTTTTCCACCCAGTTTGCCGGTTGTCACATTTATTTCCTCTCACATCGTGCACAAAAATCAAGACGCGCATTTATATCCTTCTTTTCAGACAAATCTCAGAGAGCCACTCAGTGTGGTTGATTTGACTTCTGGGCTAACCTAGTGAGACAAAAGTTAACCTTTACTGGTGACTGAACTCAAGCCTGTTGTACTTGTGTGCCAGTGCATTAATCACTACATCACCATGCCTCATATATTCAGTTAGTTAATGGTTAACATATAGGGCTAGCATATGTACCTCAGGGCAGTTAAAAATGCTCCAGGGAGTAAAAATACCTCAGGGCTGTTGAAATATACCTCAGGGCTGTTAAAAAATACCTCAGGGCTGTTAAAACGGTCCTTTGCTTGTTATTTACTAATAGAGGAGTTTTCATTTACGACCTGAGGCACCACCAGTGTCAAGGCCTTGAAAGCTTACCTTCAGGAAGGAGGTCATAATGGGTGCCCACCACAATCACTGGACATCCTGGGGCCCTAGCATGAATGTTGGACAGCCAAGGTTTCAGCTTGTCTATCTCATCCGTGCCCATACTGATGTCATACACAACCTGCAGAGGTTAGTCGCCGAGTCAATGATAAATAAATCTAATACAGACACATATTTAAATCTAATATAGAAACATATATCAATCTAACACAGAAAGATACATCAATCTAATACAGAAACAATCAAGCAATTATACAACCTGGAGAGGTAAGTCAGTGAGTTAATGATATATCAATCTAACACAGAAACATACATCAATCTAATATAGAAACATACATCAATCTAATACAGAAACAAACATCAATCTAATACAGAAACATACATCAATCTAATATAGAAATATACATCAATGTAACACAGAAACATATATCAATCTAACAGAAACATATATCAATCTAATACAGAAGCAATCAAGAAAACACACAACCTGAAGGGGTTAATCAGTGAGTCAATGATATATCAAGCTTAAACTTAATCTGTAATCAAGTGGACCTCTGACTCACATAAACTTAGTCAGGTTTTGACCTAATCTATATTAAAGTGTATAGCTGATTAGTAGAATAATATGTGAGGTTTCAACCCTAATCCATATGCTACTATGTGTTGAGTTGAGTCAAGAACTGACATCACAGCACTCAGGACATTCCCACAGGTGCTCCGTCCTCATCTTCAACAGCCAGTGAAGTGTCCCAATACTAATGGTACCAGTAGTCTGATTATGTGTCCGTCTGGCCTTTCCTCGGAGAGCTGAGTGTCAGCTAGATCTTCAGGTCACCTCTTTGCAGCACCATTCTCTCCAGGCCCTGATTTTCTATCAGTTCTTCAGCGCTATACACCAGACATTTGCCTTAACATGTACCAATACCCCACCGAGCCTAACTGTTCACCTGCTCATTTCCCACCACACCAGCATGTCCTGGGGTGAAAATCCAACAGATTCTCTCTATTGTTGATTGTTGAATGGAGGCCTGCCATTGTGCCTGAAGCATTGATTGATTGATTGATTTATTTAGGAACCGACATCACAGCATTCGGGACATGCCTGAAGCATGCCTGTCTTCACCTTTCAAAACATACTTTGTTAGTCTCTTACAATCCATATACTAATATATTTCTGACTAGAATGAGGTGAGTGAGATTTCAATCCCAATCCATACTCCAGTGTACTTCTGACAACCACAAGGCCATTCAGTATCTAAAAGTTATCCCCAACCAGGAGTTCGACTTGTGTGGCTACTAGAACAAGTGTTGTGTGAGAAGGAATCCCTGACAATTAAATAAAATTAGAATAACGAACCTAACTCAGAGATAGAGTACAATAAAATAGCACAGTGACTCTAACTAGAAGAGGAACTTACCAGATACAGAGTCCTGTTGGACAGAAAGCACTGATGGGTGCTATAGAAATCCTCCTGCCCAGCAAAGTCCCAGGTGTTGAGGGTGTAGGTTACTGTCTTATTATACCTCTGTCTCTCGTACCTGTTCCAGAGAAGCAACACTTGTAGCAGTGATCATACATCACCAATATGTACAAGCAGGAAGTAAACTTATTATACCTCTGTCTCTCGTACCTGTTCCAGAGAAGCAACACTTGTAGCAGTGATCATACATCACCAATATGTACAAGCAGGAAGTAAACTTATTATACCTCTGCCTCTCGTACCTGTTCCAGAGAAGCAACACTTGTAGCAGTGATCATACATCACCAACATGTACAAGCAGGAAGTAAACTTATTATACCTCTGCCTCTCGTACCTGTTCCAGAGAAGCAACACTTGTAGCAGTGATCATACATCACCAACATGTACAAGCAGGAAGTAAACTTATTATACCTCTGTCTCTCGTACCTGTTCCAGAGAAGCAACACTTGTAGCAGTGATCATACATCACCAATATGTACAAGCAGGAAGTAAACTTATTATACCTCTGCCTCTCATACCTGTTCCAGAGAAGCAACACTTGTAGCAGTGATCATACATCACCAACATGTACAAGCAGGAAGTAAACTTATTATACCTCTGCCTCTCGTACCTGTTCCAGAGAAGCAACACTTGTAGCAGTGATCATACATCACCAACATGTACAAGCAGGAAGTAAACTTATTATACCTCTGCCTCTCGTACCTGTTCCAGAGAAGCAACACTTGTAGCAGTGATCATACATCACCAATATGTACAAGCAGGAAGTAAACTTATGATACCTCTGCCTCTCGTACCTGTTCCAGAGAAGCAACACTTGTAGCAGTGATCATACATCACCAACATGTACAAGCAGGAAGTAAACTTATTATACCTCTGCCTCTCGTACCTGTTCCAGAGAAGCAACACTTGTAGCAGTGATCATACATCACCAATATGTACAAGCAGGAAGTAAACAGTACCCCCTTTTCACACACTTTGAGATGCACTGGGTATATGGTGCCAGCCCCACATGTGTATACACCCATCTGAAGGGATGATCATTGATCGTCAACATTATCACACGGGCAATTTTTACATCCCAAGAAACATCACAATACCCATTTTAGGTTGGACAAACAGAAAGTTATTAAGGATGAGAATGGAATAATATAGGGTGTATTTTTAATAACTGCAGTGTTTGAAAATATTGCTGATCCAAGTTTTGTATTCACCCTCTGTAAAGTTCATGCAACATAATAGGTAAATACAAAACTTGAACCGGCAATATTTTAAAACACTGACCAGTCATTAAAACTACACCCTATATATGAGAGCAGAGAGATCAGAAGGACAGAATGTCAGACGGGCCTACGTGCCAAATTCTTAATCTTTTTAAAAACAAAGTTCGAACTGGTCAAATTTTAAAATCTGCCTGGATGATAATTTGAACCCATGACCATTGGGCCAGCAGGCCTGTGAGCTAGCCAGTACACTACCACAGTCCCAACAAAATAAGAATGTGATTAATGTGGTGATCAGTTCCCACCTCTCTGTGTTTCCTTTGCTTGACTCAAAGTGTGGTATCTATTACACAACCTGCCATACTAGGTTCAGTGTTCACAAGGAAACATGGCTAAAGAGATAGAAGACTTCTCACAAGAGATACACGTGTACACCTCATCAATTAATATTCATAAATTAACCAATTCAGTGCCAAAGGATAACATATTGCCAAATGTGACCTTCCATTTGGACAGAAGGGCGATATATTGTATACCATATATACTAGGATCATGGTGTTATTTGTTTTGTTTCGTGGTATCTTCTGCAATTTCAATGCTCAGTGAATAGAAACTTACATTATAATACATGTTCATTTGATTGTGTACCATGTTTGGTCCAAACATACATTTTGTTTGGTAATGAATCAGTTAAAGTGCTGATGAACTGATACTGGAGTGTGAACAAAAACAAAACATAAGACTAGAAAACTCAATGAAAGAACAAATAAAGCGAACGTTCTGACCCAAGCCTTTAATAAATGACAAGAAAAACAATACCATAAATAACGGTTATAACAAATGAATACTTATCTCTGCATCAGAAAAGTGCATCTATTTTTGAATGCAGAAAAAAAAGACATTTTTTGTTATATCTGCATTTTTGTATTGTTTTGTTTTCTTGTTCCTTGATAAAGACTTGGGTAGAAATATTAGCCTTATTTGTTTTGTTTTTCCTTTCATTGATCTTCCGAGACAGACTTACAAAAATTATATTTTTAAGAGCATGCATCTTTCCCATTGTGACCTGGACACTTACTAAACAAGCTGAACAGCGCATAAATGCCTTTAAATATAAATTGTATAGACGGGTTCTAAGAATATCTTGGAAACAGAACAGAACAAATGCATCCATACGACAAGACTGAATAATGAAGACAGTTGGCTATTATAGACGATAAAACAAAGAAAATTAACATATGTTGATCACTTGAAACGTCATGAGAGTGTGAACAGAACAATAATGGAAGGGTATATGCCTGGGAAGAGAGGAAGAGGAAGGCCAAAGAGAAGAAGATGGGTGCAGGATGTAGCTAATGATCTCCAGATGGGTGTATTGGATGTGGGAAATCTTGCTTATGACTGAGAAATTTTCCTGAAGGTTGTTATGGTAGCGAGGTTCTGCAAAGGACACGCTACTGAATGAATGAATGAATGAATGAATGAATGAATGAATGAATGAATGAATGAATGAATGATCTTCCTATAAATATTGTGCGGGTCTTTTTTTGTTTGTTTTCGGTGTGGACTCCCCTGAAAATGGCTTTGATTATACTTCTTCTTCTTTCGTTCATCAGAAATATGTCTATAACTGCAATGTTGTCTCTTGTATGAATCTAACAATCTTTTTTAGTTCACTCAGCGGTCCATAGAGTTTTATCTTCCACTGTTGTCTCTCTAGGCCAGAAGGTTCGCCTGGATATGTTGTAGTTTGGGCAATCCTGGAGTATGTGCCCTGCTGTCTGCGACGCCAAACCACATGTGCACATGATTATACTAATAAAAGCAAATTGAAGATCTACATGAGGTACCTCCAGTCTTCAACGATTACTCCAACGGTAACTGCTGGCTTCTCTGGAGGGATGTTCCTAATTTTCCTCTTCAGAGCTTGTAGAAGGCTGGTCTTTCCTCTGCCCCCGAAGCCCACAACCATAAGTTTCATCCTGTAGTAACGCTGAGCCTGTGGAGCAATAACAGAGTCAGTCATGACAAGCGCTGAGCCTGTGGAGCAATAACAGAATCAGTGATGACAACAGCTGAGCCTGTGGAGCGATAACAGAGTCAGTGATGACAACAGCTGAGCCTGTGGAGCGATAACAGAGTCAGTGATGACAACAGCTGAGCCTGTGGAGCGATAACAGAGTCAGTGATGACAACAGCTGAGCCTGTGGAGCAATAACAGAATCAGTGATGACAACAGCTGAGCCTGTGGAGCGATAACAAAGTCAGTAATGACAACAGCTGAGCCTGTGGAGCAATAACAGAATCAGTGATGACAACAGCTGAGCCTGTGGAGCGATAACAGAGTCAGTGATGACAAGCGCTGAGCCTGTGGAGCGATAACAGAATCAGTGATGACAAGCGCTGAGCCTGTGGAGCAATAACAGAATCAGTGATGACAAGCGCTGAGCCTGTGGAGCAATAATAGAATCAGTGATGACAACAGCTGAGCCTGTGGAGCAATAACAGAGTCAGTGATGACAACAGCTGAGCCTGTGGAGCAATAACAGAGTCAGTCATGACAAGCGCTGAGCCTGTGGAGCGATAACAGAGTCAGTGATGACAACAGCTGAGCCTGTGGAGCGATAACAGAGTCAGTGATGACAACAGCTGAGCCTGTGGAGCGATAACAGAGTCAGTGATGACAACAGCTGAGCCTGTGGAGCAATAACAGAGTCAGTGATGACAACAGCTGAGCCTGTGGAGCAATAACAGAATCAGTGATGACAACAGCTGAGCCTGTGGAGCAATAACAGAGTCAGTGATGACAACAGCTGAGCCTGTGGAGCAATAACAGAATCAGTGATGACAACAGTTGAGCCTGTGGAGCAATAACAGAATCAGTGATGACAACAGCTGAGCCTGTGGAGCGATAACAGAGTCAGTGATGACAACAGCTGAGCCTGTGGAGCAATAACAGAATCAGTGATGACAACAGCTGAGCCTGTGGAGCGATAACAGAGTCAGTGATGACAACAGCTGAGCCTGTGGAGCGATAACAGAGTCAGTGATGACAACAGCTGAGCCTGTGGAGCGATAACAGAATCAGTGATGACAAGCGCTGAGCCTGTGGAGCAATAACAGAATCAGTGATGACAAGCGCTGAGCCTGTGGAGCAATAACAGAATCAGTGATGACAACAGCTGAGCCTGTGGAGCAATAACAGAGTCAGTCATGACAAGCGCTGAGCCTGTGGAGCAATAACAGAGTCAGTGATGACAACAGCTGAGCCTGTGGAGCAATAACAGAATCAGTGATGACAAGCGCTGAGCCTGTGGAGCAATAACAGAGTCAGTGATGACAACAGCTGAGCCTGTGGAGCAATAACAGAGTCAGTGATGACAACAGCTGAGCCTGTGGAGCAATAACAGAGTCAGTGATGACAACAGCTGAGCCTGTGGAGCAATAACAGAGTCAGTGATGACAAGCGCTGAGCCTGTGGAGCAATAACAGTCAGTGATGACAACAGCTGAGCCTGTGGAGCGATAACAGAGTCAGTGATGACAACAGCTGTCATGTCAGCTGTGATTACCTCTGTCAGTTCCAAGCAGCCCTTATTTTAATTTAGTCTTCACTGGTTGTTGTTACTAAGTTTGTTCTTCACTAACTGTTGTTACTTAATTTGTTCTTCACTAATTGTTGTTACTTAATTTGTTCTTTACTGGCTGTTGTTACTTAATGTGTTCTTCACAAACTGCTTCTTAATTTGTTCTTCACTAACTGTTTTTCCTTAATTTGTTCTTCCCTGGCCGTTGTTACTTAATTTGTTCTTCCTTGGCCGTTGTTACTTAATTTGTTCTTTACTGGTTGTTATTACTTAATGTTCTTCACAAACTGCTTCTTAATTTGTTCTTCACTAACTGTTTTTCCTTAATTTGTTCTTCCCTGGCCGTTGTTACTTAATTTGTTCTTCACTGACTGTTATTTAATTTGTTCTTCACTAGCTGTTGTTACTTAACCCTTTAGAATGTTTCTACCCCCGAACAGGCAAAACGTTTGAAACCGCCCGTGGCTATTATGCGTTGTAAAAACGTGATCTCTCAGCTTTCCGAGACTTCCGATTGTCTACTTTCGGTTTTGTTGATAGCTTGACAACGTGGCCGCCATTTGCAAGCATGTACTTTGAATTTGAATGGATTTTTAAAATAGTTTTTGTGGGTTTTACGCTTTGAATTTCAAAATGGATTTCGACGATTCTTCAAGTGCTAGCGGAGATTTCGCTGGGTTCAATTTAAGTGACATTGACAGGCACAAAATTGACTATTAATCGGAGCTAGATATCAGTGATCAGCGTTACTTTGCGTTAGCACTCGTGAGTCGGACTTTACAGAAAGTGATTATGATTCGGAAAATGTGTTTGTAAATTGCCATATAGATGACTGACAATCACAAACAATATGTTTTATTTTGTAAATATTTGTGTTCATATGTGGATTAGCGGCATTATTCACGTGAGTAAAATATTCTGCATGCTTTTCCCTTCCTTTTGCTGTTTATTTGACTAAAATCTGTTGACTAACAACTTATATGTGATATTTTTACTAACGTTACCCAAAATTTTACCGAACCTCAAAATTCTTCTTGCCCGTTCAGGACTACAAAACTGACAAACATCTGCCCGGTAAAGGGTTAACTTGTTCTTCACCAGTTGTTGTTACTTAACTTGTTCTTCACTGGAAATTCAGCAACTAATTCAAGATAATTCTCGCCCGGGTGATGTGATTATCTACACGGATGGTTCGGTGTTGAGAGGTGGGAGAAGTGCCTGGGGATTCTTAGCAAAAGCTAATGGTTGACGTTTGGTGCAGGAAAGCCTGGCGTATGATGACACAACATCTAGCTTAAGAATGGAGGTGGAGGCGGTCAGTGCAGCTTTCCGCTGGATAGAGAACACGATACATACACACATTTTGATTGTAACCGACTCAGAAAGCATGCTGAGTAGGGTGAGGACAGGCAGGATTCGTGCAGAGTGGCTTGCTTCGCTTCGGAGGTCAAGGGTAGCAAGCATCACCTGGATTTTTTCTCCCGGGCATGCCGGTGTGCTAGGGAATGAATAGGCGGACAGATTGGCTGGCTCGGCAAAACTTGGTGGAGTATTGATGCATGACAAGGCAGACGTGGTTGCGGCCTTGTGGGAGCACGTGGATACCTCGGAGGAGCAAATGGATCACCATGGTCTGGCAAGAATGCGGCAGCGAGGTGTGACGAGGGGATCTGGCCAACTCTCGACGCTCAGAGGAAAGGCATATAATCAGATTGCTACTGGAACTATTAGTGTTGGAACTCTTCGCTGGCTGCTGAGGATGGGGACAGAGCACTTATAGGAATGTCCCGAATGCTGTGATGTCAGTTCCTAAATCAATCAATCAATCAATCTTCACTGGCTGTTGTCACTTAACTTGTGCTCCCTGGTCTAGAGGTTACACGATTATCTCCGTAATCTCATATACTCTCATGGGTAACGTGACACGCGAGAATCGGTAACAGTTCTCTCCGTGTCGGAAACTTACGGGGTATGTGAGCCAGTCGCTCAGAAAGCAATGGCAAACTACTGAGCGTAATCTTGCCTAGTACATCAACAGCAATGGAAAAAGCTGATGTTGACTGCAACGTCCTGTAAGGGATATGCAAAAAAATGTTTAAAAAAAATTTATTTGTGTGGATAGTCTGATGACTATGATCATTATCATCATCATCATCATCATCACAGAGTAGTCCATAGGCTCAGAATAATGTTGAACCTCTGCACGGCTGTGGTTAGTTCTGACTAATTTTGAACATCCTCAATCTCTGTTGGTTACGGAGCCAAGATGTTCACAGTTTGTTGCATTTTTGATTTGTGATTTGTTTAGTTGACAATTAGGTCAAACATACCTTCTTGAGCCTGTTATGGAGATACAGTGTTAGGTCCTTAACCCTGCCTCTGGTCAGCCCAATGTCCAAGTCCAGGGACAGTCCCTCAAGAGGCATCTGTCAGATGGATACAATGTTATTAGAAGGACACAGATCTACAACACACAAATGACATTATTTGTTGTTTCATGCGTTAAATCTATCTGTCTCCAGCTGCTCATGCCTGGGGCAGTTACAACCATCAGGAAGAAAATAAAGTATATGTTGTTGAAGTGACCAGGTTTAAACCAGATCTCGTGAGTACTGCTTCAATATGTTTGTGTCTTTCTTCCCTTACTGTCTCTGTGTCACTGTCTTCACTGCCTGTCTATGTCTCTCTTTCCTCATTGTCTCTGTCTGTCTTACCTGTCTATGTCGCTCTTCCCTCATTGTCTATGTCTGTCTTGCCTGTCTATGTCTCTCTTCCCTCATTGTCCCTGTCTTACCTGTCTATGTCTGTCTTCCTTCATTGTCTCTGTCTTGCTTGTCTATGTCTCTCTTCCTTCAATGTCTCTGTCTGTCTTGCCTATCTATGTCTCTCTTCCCTCACTGTCTCTGTCTGTCTTGCCTATCTATGTCTCTCTTCCCTCACAGTCTCTGTCTGTCTTCTCTCATTGTCTCTGTCTGTCTTGCCCACCTATGTCTCTCTTCCTTCAATGTCTCTGTCTGTCTTGCCTATCTGTCTCTCTTCCCTCACTGTCTCTGTCTGTCTTGCCCATCTATGTCTCTCTTCCCTCACTGTCTCTGTCTGTCTTGCCTATCTATGTCTCTCTTCCCTCATTGTCTCTGTCTGTCTTGCCCACCTATGTCTCTCTTCCTTCAATGTCTCTGTCTGTCTTGCCTATCTATGTCTCTCTTCCCTCACTGTCTCTGTCTGTCTTGCCCATCTATGTCTCTCTTCCCTCACTGTCTCTGTCTGTCTTGCCTATCTATGTCTCTCTTCCCTCATTGTCTCTGTCTGTCTTGCCCACCTATGTCTCTCTTCCTTCAATGTCTCTGTCTGTCTTGCCTATCTATGTCTCTCTTCCCTCACTGTCTCTGTCTGTCTTACCTATTTCTCTCTTCCCTCATTGACTCTGTCTGTCTTGCCCATCTATTTCTCTCTTCCCTCATTGTCTCTGTCTGTCTTGCCCATCTATGTATCTCTTCCCTCATTGTCTCTGTCTGTCTTGCCTATTTCTCTCTTCCCTCATTGACTCTGTCTGTCTTGCCCATCTATTTCTCTCTTCCCTCATTGTCTCTGTCTGTCTTGCCCATCTATGTATCTCTTCCCTCATTGTCTCTGTCTGTCTTGCCTGTCTATGTCTCTCTTCCATCATTGTCTCTGTCTGTCTTGCCTGTCTATGTCTCTCTTCCCTCACTGTCTCTGTCTGTCTTGCCTGTCTGTCTCTCTTCCATCATTGTCTGTCTGTCTTGCCTGTCTGTCTCTCTTCTATCATTGTCTCTGTCTGTCTTGCCTGTCTGTCTCTCTTCCATCATTGTCTCTGTCTGCCTCTCTTCCATCATTGTCTCTGTCTGTCTTGCCTATCTATTTATCTCTTCCATCATTGTCGCTGTCTGTCTTGCCTATCTATTTATCTCTTCCCTCATTGTCACTGTCTGTCTTGCCTATCTATTTATTTCTTCCCTCATTGTTGCTGTCTGTCTTGCCTGCCTATTTCTCTCTTCCCTCACTGTCTCTGTCTTGCCTGTCTATTTATCTCTTCCATCATTGTCGCTGTCTGTCTTGCCTATCTATTTATCTCTTCCCTCATTGTCGCTGTCTGTCTTGCCTATCTATTTATCTCTTCCCTCATTGTCTCTGTCTGTCTTGCCCATCTATGTCTCTCTTCCCTCATTGTCTCTGTCTGTCTTGCCTGTCTATATCTCTCTTCCATCATTGTCTCTGGCTGTCTTGCCTGTCTATGTCTCTCTTCCCTCACTGTCGCTGTCTGTCTTGCCTATCTATGTCTCTCTTCCCTCATTGTCGCTGTCTTGTCTTGCCTGTCTATGTCTCTCATTCCTCACTGTCTCTGTTTGTCTTGCCTGTCTATGTCTCTCTTCCCTCACTGTCGCTGTCTGTCTTGCCTATCTATGTCTCTCTTCCCTCACTGTCACTGTCTGTCTATGTCTCTCTTCCCTCATTGTCGCTGTCTGTCTTGCCTGTCTATGTCTCTATTCCCTCACTGTCTCTGTCTGTCTTGCCTGTCTGTCTCTCTTCCATCATTGTCTCTGTCTGTCTTGCCTGTCTGTCTCTCTTCCATCATTGTCTCTGTCTGTCTCTCTTCCATCATTGTCTCTGTCTGTCTTGCCTATCTATTTATCTCTTCCATCATTGTCACTGTCTGTCTTGCCTATCTATTTATCTCTTCCCTCATTGTCGCTGTCTGTCTTGCCTATCTATTTATTTCTTCCCTCATTGTCGCTGTCTGTCTTGCCTGTCTATGTCTCTCTTCCCTCACTGTCTCTGGCTGTCTTGCCTGTCTATGTCTCTCTTCCCTCACTGTCGCTGTCTTTCTTGCCTGTCTATGTCTCTCTTCCCTCATTGTCGCTGTCTGTCTTGCCTGTCTATGTCTCTCTTCCCTCACTGTCTCTATCTGTCTTGCCTATCTATTTATCTCTGCCCTCACTGTCTCTGACTGTCTTGCCTATCTATTTATCTCTTCCCTCACTTCTCTGACTGTCTGTCTCTGTTCCATCATTGTCTCTGTCTATCTGTTTCAGTCTGACTGAACCATTCTTCCTCTGCCATTACATCAGAAACTCTTCCACTTTTCCTGAAAGATGTGATTGAATTCTGGTCATGCCCATCCAAACCCTGAACACTTTCTAGTAGTGAAACATTTTCACACACATTGTTAGAAAGGAGGTTTAACTGCCCTGTTGGGTGGAAAACTCAGATGCTGAGAAAGAGACCATTTCCCAGGCTAAGACAAGTGTGTGATCATCTGAGAAAGATTTACACACAGTGACAGAAATAGCCACCTCACCTTGGTTGTTGGAACTTCTAGTGCACTTGACTGATTTTTGTGTGTGGATTAGCTTTCCCTATTACCAGTGTCCTTCGCCATCAGGCTCACCCACTCCAACTCCTAAGGTTCTTGTAATTTACGTCACCAAGTCAAGGATGAGACATCGGTATGTTAATCCAACTGACCTGTGTAGGGGTTGAACCCGCTACCTCGGCATCAGCACACCGGAAGTTTAAAAGTGAGCTGTCTTATCCATCAGCCATGCTGACCTCTGATGAACTGCTGAAGTGGTGAGAGATTGGTTTCGGAGCCTCCTTGAGAATGTCCATCTGATGTTCATAGAAGTGATCTGCTAGTTTTCTGCTGGTATTATCAGTGTAAGCCAAATTACAGCTGCTGCAACTGATCACATACATTAGGCTGGAGGAATCAACCCCAGGCCTGTACTGGTCAGAATCAGTACTACACTATAGTGGATTCAACCAATATCTTTGCATGCAAGCACACTAAGTGATCACAGCTCTCTAAATGAAATATGAGAGATAGGGGTCAGTATGATCAAATGGATAAAAGCACTTGTTCTTAACCTTCTGGTGTGATGATACTGATGTAGCAGGTTCAATTCCTACACCGGTCTGATGGACGAAAATGTTGATTTCTTGTCCTTGACTTGGAGACATAAATTACAAGTACCTCAGAAGTCAGAGTGGGTTCACCTGATGGTGAGGGACTCTGGTAATAGGGAAATCTAATCCACATACAAATATCAGTCCAGTGCACTAGAAGAAGTAGCTTGTGTATGGACTACACTTGAGTGCAAAGCTAGCGAACGCAACAAAAATAGAGAGAATAATGGTAAGATTATATTCATTCATCCATCATGTGCCTTGCCGGCAAGCGTGGGCGGTCATGTTTTGTCATCTCACACGATCACTAGAGTCGTGGATCAGCTCAGTGTTCTTGTATCGACCATACAATGTGGCCTAGCCATCCAGGTATTTACTTCTTCTTGTTCATATGGAGAGTTTTTTCGGACGTGATTGCGTTGTGCCTGTTTACAGCAGAGCTGCGTTCTTGCGCCATTAGGCCGACACATCTGACTTCTGCAGGCATTTGTTGACTGGGTTAACCTTCCCGGGATTTACTTCTCTGCCCTCCCCTTGTTCTCTTCCCCTCAATCTTGCCAGTTGTCACCAAGTTCTCCAATTTATTTCTTCACATAACGTGACCCAAAAATTGTGACTGTCCACGTCTAATTTCTCTAATCAGTTTACGGTTTTAATTTGTTTCTTGTAGGACAGTGACAAGGAAACACAGGAAGGTCAGAAATATTTTACAACAGACAATGACAGGAAACACAGGAAGGTCAGAAATATTTTACAACAGACAATAACATGGAAACACAGGAAGGTAAGATATATATTACAACAGACAATGACATGGAAACACAGGAAGGTAAGAAATAGTTTACAACAAACGATGACAAGGAAACACAGGATGGTCAGAAATATTTTACAAAAGACAATGACAAGGAAACACAGGCAGGTAAGAAATATTTTACAACAGACAATGACAAATAGACACAGGAAGGTAGACAATGACAAGTACAAACAGGAAGGCAGACATGACAGTTATCACAGGAAGGTGGCACCTTGACCTCAAGTCTCAACTGACACTCACCTCCCAGAGACGAGAACACCTGCCAAGCTCATCGGGTAAGGTTGTCAGTTGTCTGTTGTAACTGAGGTCCAGCGACTGCAGGGACAACAGCTGTCCTATCTCCCGGGGCAGCTGTGGAATGTTCAGTAGAATAAGCATACAACTGGTAAACACTAGAGGCAGATAAAGCATGTAATGGCTTGGTCATATCCTAAGACATGAAGAAATTAAAAAAAGAATACAGTAGGGCACAATACTGGGGGAAGAGGATGGGGTAGACCAAGGACAACATATCCAAAGGTACAGATCTATCCGTGCAGATGGTGCATGGAATTACAGAGAATGGCACAAGACAGACAACTAGGATTGGATTGATCAAGAAGCTTCACAACCATCACATGGGCTTAAATATTTGATGGTCAATGACAGAAAAAGAGAAAAGAACAATTACAGCCACAGAAATGAAATTCCTGAGAATAATATTCAACGTATCAAGAAAAGAGAAAATCAGAAATGATTAAATTAGGACAAAAGTGGGGGTAATAGCAGCGCTAGATTTCATTAGAAAACAGCAAGTGAAATGGTTTGGCCACCTAACAAGGCTTCCAACTGACAGTATACCACAAACAAACAATGATGTACAGACCAAATGGAAGCAGAAGAATAGGTTGACCATGTAAACAATGGACAGAGGGAATAAAGAGTCAATGGGTATCTGTCAGCATCCCCAATAAGACCTTACAGGAGTAATGAGTTAACACTAGTCTAGTAGAGAGACACCCGACAGGGAAGACACCGAGTACTATTAATAACCTCACAGGGAGACACATTTGTGTCAGACCAGAGGTCAACGAGTACAGATGAGCGAGGGCTTTCCCCAAGCAATTGGGTTGCGGGTCCTTGCGAGTAACCGTGATAGGCCAGGTTACTCGAACTCACCAGCCGGCGTGCTGGCAAGACCAGGCACGCAATAATAGCGACTGCACGGAGAGCAAAGTGTCCGTGCTTGTCCACGCAATGTGTTGCGGGACAGACTGACTGGAGACGGTAGAGAGAGCAGACGTATCCTTGACCAATACGATAGCTTTCTAGGCCATAGGCAAACATAGGGCTGTTCATTTAGATTGTGTAATGCTAGCATCATCTATCATCACGTTGATGTATTCATATTGTGTAACAATGATGAAACCTAACGCTCGTAGAGCCATTCAAATGTCGGCTCTGAATAAATTGCATTCCTTTCGCAAATGTCATGAATTGTTATTTCGTGCAGTGCGAAAGTAGCGGAGTCTTGAAAAGCTGCAGCGCACAAGTCGCTGACAGGCTAGATCCCGAATTGGTGTCAGAATGGTCAAAGAATCAACGCCAGCGGCGAATTAGTGTCAGAACACAGGGAATAAACACCAGTAGACCCTGAATTGGTGTCAGAACACATTGAACGAATGCCAGCAGTACAATTACTGTCAGATTTCAGTGAACGTTTCTGAGCAGTCATAGCAGGCAGTTGTAGTAATATTCAACGAGCAGTTAACGCCAACATGCAAGTGGTAGTATAAACCACTGAACGAACGCTAGCTATCGATTGATATAAAAAAATTCTGTACCAGAATTAATTCAATGCACGTTTCAACATTATTGATATGTGATATATTGCAAAGTAATACAAATTTGTTGTGATACATGCTATAAATTAATTTTTTCCTTGTGGTGAATTATACGATCGCAAATTTGTGGAGTGTGAACCACAATTGAGATAAATTAGATCGGTAAAGTGTGAAATTCTACCAATATTATTTAGAAAGTGTGGTATTATACTAAAAGCAATTGAAATGTATAAAATCATCAGTAAACATTACCATCGTAACCACCGTGTACATTCCATTGCATGTGATACAGCCATCAATGTCACCATTCTATGAAATCAGTAAATAGATTAGCGACGAACTGCAGCCTATAACGAAGGTACGCCAGAGTCAAACGGCGAAGACAAGACGACATTGACGGCCATACGACTAATCATCTCATTTATCATCTAACAATCATTCAGACGATCATATCATTCATCATTAATACCATTTATCACTATTTAGCACATTTTCATTCATCATTCGCATGAAATAGGAGATTATATTAACAACTTAATGAAATATGAAATATTTGATAGAATATAATGAATTGTGAGCTTGTATTTACAACTTAAGCGTGTGTCTAATTTTTGCTGCTCTACTAACCAGAACGCAGCCTGTGTGTCATCAAATCAAACCAGTGTGTAGTGTGAAAGACTGCGGTGGAACATCCCAAGAACAGTACTTTCCAACAAATTAGATGAGTATATTTTCCGAATATTTTGGTATGCTCTAACTTAATCATGCATCTTCTTTTCCAGCGAAAGATGTACATTTACTAACACATCATTGTAAACTATTCTGTGCATATTATTGTATTATCATTTTGAATTAACATTATGCCACAAAATGGCGTCACTAAATGAATGTATCCAGGCGGGCATCGCCATGGGCCACACTGGAGATAAGCTAGAAAAATGGGTGGACCAAAAGTATAGAGAAGAAATAGAAAGGAAAATTGCTCTACAGAAAGAAGAAACAGAAAAAAAAGCTGCTCTCGACAGAGATGAAAGAGCATTAGAAAGCCAACATCAAAAAGAAATGAAAGAGATCGAGGAGGCTACCAAACAGAAACAATTAGAGTCCGATCAAGCTACCAAACAGAAACAGTTAGAGTTAGACCAGAAAAAATTAGAATTAGATCAAATTACCAAACAGAAACAATTAGAATTGGACCAAATTATCAAACAGAAACAGTTAGACTTAGAGCATGCCACCAAAGAAAAGCAAATACAGGTAGATTCAGAAACTAAACTAAAGATGAAGGAAATGGAGGTAGATTCTAACATACAAATAGCCTCTAGCAAACAAAAGAGCCAAGAAGAACAGAACAAATTTAGTAAGTACAAAGGCCTTATCAAACCATACACGGTAGGTGATTCAATCAGCGCATGGACTGAAAATATAGAATTCCAACTAAAAACACAGAAAATACCTTTAGAGGATTGGGCAATGATTTACATGAGGAACCTGAGTGGGGAGCCTTTAAAAGTAATAGAATCCATACCTACAGATCTTAGAAACAATTACCAGTACATACACGATAGGATAATGCAACATTTTCTTTTGGACGCTACTGGTTACCAAATTCAATTCTCACAGATTAAACCAAAAGCAACTGAAACGTTCTTAGACTACATTTCTAACGTGCAGAGCGCATTTAAAAAAATGGACTAAGGCGGCTAAAGTAGGTAACAGCTATGAAAAACTAGAAGAGCTAATGGTAATGGACAAAGTTGTTTCTACAGTGCCTACCCCTTTTGCTAAATTCTTACAACAGTCAGATATTGATTCCATTCAACAATTAGAGAAACGGGGGTCAGCGTATTTTTCCTCTAATCGGGACATATTTAAAACTACATCATATGACACAGAAATTACAGCTTTTGCAAATAGAGTCCCTGATAGATCCTACAAACAGAAAGACTACAGTAAGAAGGACAAACCATATCAGAAACCACCTCGATGTAATTATTGCAATCTTTTTCACCCAACTTATTCGATGTGTGATAAGAACCCCACATATCCGTCACACCTAGAACAAGTGATAAGTAAGCAAGAAAGCAGAAGATCATCATTTAAACGTGCTGTAAAATGTTATTTTTGTTCAAGTTATGGCCATTATAGTAATAAATGTCTTGGGAGACAGAGAATGAAGGCAAACAACGCAGCCCTCATCGATACATCATCAGACGATAAGAGTGACATAGATCCTGAACTTGTCAATGTATTGCCAACGAATGAATGTCAGAATGTATCATCAGTAACCGATATTTTAGACTTTAAGACATGTAAAGTATGCCACCAGTTTCATGCGGAGGGGAGATTGAAATGTGGACACGTAATATCATGTTCAAATGAAGAAGCTAATGTAGCATGTGCCTCCAGAGGTAACCTTAAGTTCTACGATGCACAGGTCAATGGTAAACCATGCCAATGCTTAATTGATAGCGGCAGTACTATACTGGGATTAAGGAGAGAACTTGCTAGAACAGAAGATTATACGGGTGAATTTGTCAAATGCCGTACTTTCTTGGGCACCATCGAGAAATATCCACTGGCAAAAGCGCATATCAATACCTCGTTCCTTACCGGCACATTTACATGCGCTATCCTCCAAGATCCTTGTACAGATCTTATTTTAGGATATCTTGATGCATTGAAAGAATGTACAGATGACAACATAAAAACCTGGAATGAAACACACATGGTCAACGCTGTAACTAAGTCAGATACAGAAACAAGGTATACTGACTTACAAAATGAAACACTACATCTACTAACACCAAGCGGTGCAGATACCAACAATACTCGCCAAAAGCTGAGCGAGGCACAAAGCACCGACCAAACACTCACACCATATTTTAACTTGTTGTGTGAGCGAAAGAAAGTTTCTAAAAATTCTTCCTGGTACTTTAAAAAGGTTAACGGAATTCTCATGCGTTATTACACATATAATAACCATGAAATTCAGCAGACGGTGTTACCTGTAACATACCGAAAAAAGGTGCTAAAAATCGCACATTCACCACCGTTTGCTGAACATTTGGGCTATCATAAAACGCGAGCCAGAATTCTATCACAATTTTACTGGCCGAAATTTTGTTCGGACATAAAATCTTTCTGTCGCTCTTGTACTGTGTGTCAACATCATGTACGAAAGAAAAAGCATGTAAAGACCGAAGTGCAACGGTCAGTGATAGCATCTAGACCACTTGAAAGTATAGCGGTCGATATTACTGGACTCCTAATGCAGGTGTCGAGTAATGGAAACCAGAACTATCCAAACAAGGGTACTAAAACGATTCACCTTAAACCAAACCAAAATGTTGTGATGCAACTAACTGATAAACATAACATGGTACTAACATGTTACCAAGGGCCTCTCAACGTTGAACTCAAAATATCAGATGCGGATCATGAAATATCGATAAAAGAACACTTAGAGATATTTCATACCAACATCCTGAAACCATATGTTTCACAACAAGTACAACAGACAGACGAACAGAGTGCACCAACACCAAGCAATGAGACGACAGACATACATAACTCAACTTCACTAGATAGGGCGACACACAACAGCGACAACGCAAACACACTTAGCCAGATAACAGCACACACAACTAGTAGCACAACAGTATTGGACAAGATGGAACTACCAGTTCCTACAGTAAACGTAACTGCGACAAATATCTTGACATATAGAAATAACAGAGGCAGCCAGACGAAAGACGGGACAAAACACCTACTGAAACGTCGACAGGTCTTCGACAGGTTGAGATTGTTTGGACTCACAGCGAAGCCGTCCAAAGTAGAATTGGGCATGGAACAAATTGACTTCCTTGGTCATACCATCTGCAGGGGCCAATTAAAAACTGATGACAGAATCGTCACTAAGAGGCAGAATTTGACAATGCCAACGACCAAAAAACAGGTCCAAAGTTTACTGAGTATGGTAAACCACTATACTAAATTCATTTCAAACCTGGGAGAAATCACCAGTATTTTTTCTAACATCTTAAAAGCTTCGGCTAAGTTATCTGTAAAAGATGCACGATTAATTAATGCGGTATCGAAATTGAAACATTTTTTTCATCGTTCCATCTATCCTTCGTATGCCTAATCCAAAACTCACTTATTTCTTACGCACAGACACGAGTGCCATATCCATATCTGGGCTACTAGGACAGTTCTACGACGGGACGTTCCACCCCGTAGGTCGCAAGATCACTCCGGCTGAAGGAAGATACTCAGCATCAGAATTGGAAGGCCTTAGTTTGATCTATTGCGTGAGAAAGTTTCACCGATTTTTGGCAGGAGCACAGTTTGTAATCCAATCCGATAACTCTCCATTGTCTGTGACGCAATCTGGACATCCTACCAACAATAGAATTTACAGGTGGGCTTTGATTCTCCAAAATTACAAATTTACCATCCAGCATTTAAAAGGGAGATTAAATACGATTGCAGACATTTTAAGTCGTCCTTCATCCATTCAAATACCTGAGTTACAGGAATGAAGCGACCATACACCACCAGAAACAGTGACACTGTAATGAGAGATAACCAAGTGCCATGTGTGGTGATTAAGACATATCGTAAGTGCGTTACTAGCGCCTGATATATAACTTGTGTGAATAGAACAGTGCTATGAAAAGTGTAACGAACAGACGCAGAATTAACATGCGCTGACACACACATAAGTTAGATTATGGGAACTAACGCCAAGAGGACAGCGAACCCAGCTTAGACCCCGAATCTAGAATATATTGAACCAACGCTTAGACCCCGAATAACATTCCAGGGTTAGTTATGGACCTACATAATGTGGTAGGCAACTATATTAATACACTATCCTTCAAAGAGAGCATAAAAGACTTTGGCGGAATGAACTATGTGAGAATAGTCTACAAAGAGATTTGCTCCATCTTCACAACGCAGAGGAGGACGTCAACTTAGTGTAATTAGATATAGAAATGTAACTGTGATATATGTACATTATTATTTTATTTACAGTATCTATAACTTCATTTTTCTATTATTTATTCTATTGCAAATTGTGTAAATGCATATATAACTTTATTTTCTTATTTGCATAGTTAGAAATCATTATCATTTAATTAATAACCCATTTATTAAAACATCCATTATAGAAATACAATTGTTAGATATTATATTAGTTTATTACCATATAATTATAATCATTTATACATCCATTTATTTAAAAGATCATTTCAAAACTAACATCAATCATTTAGGAATTAATATCATCTTTTTCACAAATAACATTTAAGGTAATTAATCCATTTTTCTTAAATGAAACTAGCAGTAAATTATTTCCCTTGAGGGTAATTTAAGTCAGCACACCAAATTATGGAAGTTACTATGTCAGGAGCGGTAACAAACCATCCTTATAACTATGTATATTTTGTGTACAGACATGACGCGTGCAAACAAAACGCACAGTCATTTGGCGTGATTACTGTTATAATTCAGCCAATCGTTTATTGTATATATATATTGTTTATGTATGTAATACTATGAAACATATTTTAATGACGAGAGAATGATTGAGTGAAAGAATAGTATGAAAGGGTATGAAAGATGAATGAAATAAGAGAAAATGCGAGGAGAGAATGCAAAAACTTAGTAAACATTGAAAGGAAGAGAGCGAGAGAGAAAGACAGCGGAAATTTTTTTTTTCCACCGCTGGAAAAGTCTTATTTGACTTGTCTGTGTCGTCTGTGTTTTCAATGTGTTGTCGAGAGTTTTTATATGTGTTACAGCCACACTTTAACAGAGTATATAGACAACGTACTTTGAACTTCAGAAAACGGAGTTGTGGTCACAAATAAAAATGACGAACGTTTGTAACCACAATAAACCGATTTGCGGCGCTCAAAGGAACACACACATTTAGTACACTAACGCATACACATGTTAGAGAGTTAAGTACACTGTAGTTTATTAGAAAACACGCAAACAAACAGGAAAACAAACACATAAAAGTTGCACACACCATTGAATCCAAAGTACAATAACTCGAAATTCAGGGGACACAATAAATTATTAGAAACCTAAATGTAACAGTGAATATAGCTTTTTCACATGCGGAAGCAAGAAGGTGAACAGTAGAGCTGTGTGTATAGAGTTGGAGGGGATATTGATGGGAACATGAACACTTGGTGCTCATGTGTTGAACTCATAATAGAGTCAACTAGTGTGTGGGTTGTCATTTCGGGCAATAGGAGGAACAGGTCAAGACGGAAGTCAATAGGTGGAAGTCAAAAGACATAGGGTCAAACGACAGAAGCCAGGACATAAGTCATAAGACAACGGTTTCCGGTTCACTACCAATCCTTAAGATATCTATAGAACCAACTATACTGAGACATGGGCTACTAAATTAGCCAAGTGAAAAGAGAGAACACTGTGAATGAAGGTAGAAGATATTGTTCTATCCCCAAACGAGAAAGTTCTATACTTATTGGAGATCTGACAAAATTGGGACAACCAATTTTTCTTTTGTGACCAGAAGTGTTACAAACATGAGAAGAAGGGAGGTAACACTTCGCGGAGAGGAGGGGACCCTGTCAGCATACCCAATAAGACCTTACAGGAGTAATGAGTTAACACTAGTCTAGTAGAGAGACACCCGACAGGGAAGACACCGAGTACTATTAATAACCTCACAGGGAGACACATTTGTGTCAGACCAGAGGTCAACGAGTACAGATGAGCGAGGGCTTTCCCCAAGCAATTGGGTTGCGGGTCCTTGCGAGTAACCGTGATAGGCCAGGTTACTCGAACTCACCAGCCGGCGTGCTGGCAAGACCAGGCACGCAATAATAGCGACTGCACGGAGAGCAAAGTGTCCGTGCTTGTCCACGCAATGTGTTGCGGGACAGACTGACTGGAGACGGTAGAGAGAGCAGACGTATCCTTGACCAATACGATAGCTTTCTAGGCCATAGGCAAACATAGGGCTGTTCATTTAGATTGTGTAATGCTAGCATCATCTATCATCACGTTGATGTATTCATATTGTGTAACAATGATGAAACCTAACGCTCGTAAAGAGCCATTCAAATGTCGGCTCTGAATAAATTGCATTCCTTTCGCAAATGTCATGAATTGTTATTTCGTGCAGTGCGAAAGTAGCGGAGTCTTGAAAAGCTGCAGCGCACAAGTCGCTGACAGTATCTCAATATATGAAGCTGTATAAATGTGCACTCTCCCGCACTTTATGCTTCACCTCGACATGGCAAGGCATAAGAGGAACAAGATGAGATGATGATGATGATGATGATGATGATGATGATGATGATGATGATGATGATGATGATGATAAACGGACATTCCATCTGAATATATCAAAGTACTCAGATATTTGATCTTGTCATTAACCTTTTTAAGAACTGCTCAATTAACTATGATTTTGTATTCTGGGTAAACTCTGTTCTTTGTGATTAATATTACATCCGTATTCAGACCAGTTCTACATGCCAAGAATATCAGTTGGTGAGCATAATTTACACAGCCTACATTATGCTGATGACGCAGTGTTGATGGCTGAAAAATGAAATGCAGTTTCAAGAAATGATAGATGTTATTGAAACTGAAAGTCAAAACAAAGAACTTTGAATAACAGGGAAAGAATAGAAGTAATGGTAATTACAACAATCTTCTGATACAATTACATCTATCATGTCTTTCCAAATGCAACATTAAAGAGAATGGAACCAGTCTGAAACAAGGCAATGTATTAACGTACTTGGGTACTTTAATAACAGCTGATGGGAGAGATGTGGTAAGGAAGTTAAATGTAGACTTGCCCAAGAAAAGGCAGCATTTCACAAGATGAAGAATATTCTCTGCAATTTATTGTTGTCAATGAAGGTGAGAGAAAGGGTGCTTAAGAGCTATATTGAGCCATTCCTGATGTATGGAAGCATATCATTGACAATTAGCAGACAAGTGAGGAATTATGTAGAAGCTGCGGAGATGTGGTTTAATAGATGAATGATGAGAACACGATGGATGGATAAAAAGATCAATGAAGAAATCTTGACTGAGGTCAATGGATAAAAAGATCAATGAAAAAATCTTGACTGAGGTCAATGGATAAAAAGATCAATGAAGAAATCTTGACTGAGGTCAATGGATAAAAAGATCAACGAAGAAATCTTGACTGAGGTTAATGGATAAACAGATCAATGAAGATATCTTGACTGAGGTTAATGGATAAAAGGATCAATGAAGATATCTTGACTGAGGTTAACTCACAAAGAGAACAGAAATGGTTACTCACTTCAGCAAAAGATAATCCACATTCCTCGAGCAAGTCATGAGAAGAGGGGAAGCTGGAGTCTGTCGTCACAGATGGAAAGTTGGAGGTGAGGAGAGGTAGGAGGAGACCAAGAGAGAAAATACAGGACATTTTAGCATCATGGCATGGAGACTGCAACTGGTACCATTAGTACTAGGACTCTTCACTGGCTGTTGAAGATGAGGGCGGAGAACATACGGGAATGTCCTGAGTGATGTGATGCAGATTCTTGACTGAACTCAACTCAAGTATGTTTCACACTTCACAATTAGAACTGTATCTTCAGATTGTTTACATCATGTCCACTAACACTAATACACAAAATATATTTTGTAAAGAATCTCTGTATTATTTAACCTTTTAAGTTGAACGGCTCAGGTGACAGGAATTATCCCAAATACTATTTTCTATATCTGGAAACACTGGCTAGGACGGAAAGAGTTAAAAGTAACAACTAGAACAGAGTGAATTAATGTAACAATAACATGTATTCAAGGCTTACGTTGTACGGCAGACTCACCTCAGAAATCTTATTGTGGGACAGATGTAACTTCTCCAGTTTGCTCCACTGCCGAGCACCTTCCATATTCAGCTGAGGACAGCAAATTCAACATCACAAATGTGTGGTTACCTGAGTAAGAGTTGATGGCAGTAACAGAAATTGCCACCTCACCTGTTTTGTATTCAGTTCAGTTACATTTGCTGGTGTCAAGAGGAAGTGCTTGGTGGACTGGAAGTCTGCTTTTTTTTCTTTTTTTTTTGTGCCTGCTCGCTTTGAATTCAAGCGTAATCCATACACACTATTTATAGTCAGGATGGATTGAATTTTGCGTGTGGGTTAGCTTTCCCTATTGACAGTGTCCCTCGCCATCAGGCAAACCCACTCCGACTTCAGAGGTACTTGTAATTAACGTCCCCAAGTCAAGGACGACAGGTCAACATTTTAGTCCAGCTGTCCGGTGTTGGGGTTGAACTGCTTACCTCGGAATCAGCACACCGGATGTTTAAGAACGCGTGTTCTTATCCATTCGGCCATGCGGACGTGCAAGTCTGCTTCTGATGAGCGTGCCCTTCAGGTTGTTATCACACCTGTAGACCATGGTGCAGTGCTCGAGGGAGATCTGCTGGGTGTCTGGACTGCAGCAGAAAAGGCTGTGGTGGTGGTGAGAATTGCAGATGTGGCTCAGTTAAGAGAGTATCAGGTAGGATCAGTTTGTTTCTTCTTCTTCTTCTTCTTCTTCTTCTTCTTCTTCTTCTTCTTCTGCGTTCATCTGGAGTTTTTTTTTCCAGACATGTTTGTGTTGTGCCTGTTTACAGCAGAGCTGCGTTCTTGTGCCGTTAGGCCGACACATCTGACTTCTGCGAGCATTTGCTGACCGGGTTAACCTTCCCGGGAGTTTGGTTCTATTAACAGATTCAGCGCCAAGCAAACAGTAGATTTGTACCTAACAAAAATCGATGGCAGAAAATGGGAAGCAGGGGTGTGTCACAGTTATGACTTAAAAGTTGTTAATATGATAGCAGATATGTTGAATTATATATCAAATTAAAACAGGGTGCATTAAGACAACTACTGTATATAACCCCCATGGCAGATATAGGAAGTCACTTGAGACCATACACCATCCCATGGCACTGAATCAGTGAAAGGTAGTGTAGGATATTGGTGGGAAGGCCTCTGATCAGGAGATGAGTAGTACTCTAGTGAGCTTCTTCAAGAACAGGTTCTGGATACAAACAGATGCAGAATAAATCCAGCAACCCATGTGCCTTGCTCCTAAAGCCTGATATCTTTGTAGGCTGTTTAACAGATTAAGGACAGAAGTATGACTGTTTATTCAGCAACGTGATGGTTTCACTGATGGGGTCGTAATCATATCCGACTCCATCAACATGCTGCAAAAAACTGCAACCGGCAGCTTCTGCTCTGAATTGATAGACAGCATTCAGAAGTCTCACCTGACATCACTCACTTGGATGTACACACCCAGACATACCAGAGTAAAGGGTAACAAAAGTGCGACCAACTGGCAAATAATGCACCAATGCAAACGGGAGGGAGCATGGACAGGGCTGATATAAAGAGTGCAGTACGGACTGATTTGGCAGATACTGACGAGGCACCGACTCTAGCCCGACTGCACTAACTGGGTGTAAAGCCTGGTCAAGCATGTTAATGCCACCTTCATGGAAATAGAGGAGATACCATGATCAACTGCTCATGGGAACAGTGAGCAGCAAAAAACTGTGAGATGGCTACTGCATCGGAGGACTATACAAGTTAGAGAATGCCTAATGTGCAGTGACATCCTTCGACATAACATAACAAACCAAAACATAACATAACATAACATAATCAATTGAGATGAGATGGGCTTCAATCTACTGTATCTTCATTTGTCAGTTGTGTTGCTGTCTAGGGTGCCCTCTATGTTTCCCTGTGTGTTCCATGACCATCAACCAATATCTGATCTTAATACTACAATCTAAAGGTTCCATGTCCTTTGCAACCCATTGCAACCAACCCCAACCTGATTTACCAGGCAATTGTACATTCAGTAGTTTGCTATTGCTTTCTGAACCAGATGTCAACATTGAAGTCCAATTGACCGGTGTGGGTGATGACCCCACCACCCCATCGTCAACACATGGGAAGTTTGAGAGCAAGCGCTCACATCCATTCAGCCACATTGCCCTTAATTACTCCACTCTAGGAACTGAAATCTGTGGGAATGCGTGAACACAGAAGCCTTTTGGCAGGGCATATGATGATGGTGATGATAACAACGATTACTTTAATTAGAAAGAAACACTGTACAGATAACATCAGACACTGTCCTACCTTGGTAATGTTAATGATGATGATAACAACTATTACATTACAAGGAAACACTGTACAGATAACATAACAAACTGTCCTACCTTGGTGATGCTGTTCTTTGACAGCATCAATTCCTTCAGCATCTGTGTCTTCCACATGGAAGGCAGGGGACAGCCAACTAGACCATTGCAGGAGAGGTCCACAGTTCGCACACTGAAACACAACAGTATATTCATGCAATAACACCAGTGATTCTGCATGCAGTCACATGACTGGTCCCCAACATGGAGGATAGGTGGTTGAGCTGTTAAGGCCTCTGGAGCGTTTATGCTTGTGGCTGTGATTTGCTTGTGCATTTTCCTCATGTTGGACTGGTAGTGCATGGTTCCGTCGCACTGCTACGGAGCTGAGTGCACAGAGCGACACTGTGAGTTATGAGTTTTGTGTGAGTGCTTTTACATCTGTCCGCGGTTGTTCGTAGCGTGAACTGCATGTTCAAGAAAATGGCGGCCAACCGGTCGCTGGACTAACTGGGTTGCCTTATGCAGTAATGTGTGGCTGCTGGTTTTCTAGTGACTGCCGCTTCCATCGACGATGAACTGTATTTTTTGTGGCAGACTTTTGTGTTGGCATTCTGGCAGCGGCATTATGCATAGTATACCTGTGCGGGCTGTTGGTTTGTCGAGACTCCTGTCTGTTCTACTTTTCACATGGGGCAGAGAGGAGTATTTTGTGTGATATTCACTGGCACAGGAACGGAGTATAATGGGGTGACCCTGTGCCGTAAAGTTGAAACTGCGACTAAATAACTGACTAACAGTCACATGAGAGTACCTCACATATGGTTGTATTTGAAGTAGGTCGGTTAAGGGACGTGTCAGTAAGTGAGGCATTAATCTGTAGCATGGCTGGAGTTTGACTTAGTCGAATAACGTGCTTGTTCTTAAATATCCAGTGTGCTGATACTAGGTAGCGGGTTCATCCCCTAAACCAGTCAGTAGGACTAAAATTGACTTCTTGTTCTTGACTTGAGTGCATAAATTACAAGTACCTGTGAAATCGGAGTGGGTTCATCTGATGGTAAGGGACAATAGTAATAGGAAAAGCTAATCCACACACACAAATCAGTTCAGTGCACTAGAAGTAATAGCACGTGTATGGACTAAGCTCGAGTTCAAAGCGAGTGAGTTACAGAAAAAAGGGAAAAAAATAGTATAGCTGTCCTCAGGAAGTTCTGCAGATAGTTCTTCAACCATACTATCATTAATATTTAATACAAGCCAGTTAGTGAAGTTAAACACAGTAGCCTCAAACAATAGGTTGCACAATTTATTGCCTGGCATATTTCACTGCAACTCAGGTACATACTGCAGAATTATATAACATATAAAGTGAATAGATAAATCATATTTTGGCTGATACTGTTTGAAGGTGGAGAAATGCTATCCCTTTGGTAATCGCAGTGTCACTGTAAAATAATTCTGTCCGCACAACCCTGGTTTTTGATGCCTAACTGCTATGACCTCAATGTATTTGAATCATCACCGATTGTTCATCAAATACAGTAAACAAAACGCCTTTTCTTTGTTAAATTTATGACAGCCAGTTAGCAGGTGTTAAAAGATTTGGCTAAATTTGGGATTTTATAACCTGTCAACTGCATGGAGTTCTTTACTAGAAGACTGATTAACTCTCTTTCCCACCCATTCTGGTATGTGTTCGGTTAATGGATTTGCTAACTGTCTGTCTGTTCTACCTATGTAAGTTGCTTGGAATTCACACTGAAATTGATAAATACAGTTTGACTTGGTGCACACCAAGCAACTTACGTAGGAGTGTCAGGAAGATGAAAAATACAGAAACACTAACATTCTACAAAGTTTGAACATTACAATAACACTGACTCAGAAACCACGTGATCTCTGTGAAACTGAAATAGTCTGAACATTAAAATAACACTGACTCAGAAATCACGTGATCTCTGTGAAACATTACAATAACACTGGCTCAGAAACAACGTGATCTCTGTGAAACATTACAATAACACTGGCTCAGAAACCACGTGATCTCTGTGAAACATTACAATAACACTGGCTCAGAAACCACGTGATCTCTGTGAAACTGAAATATTTTGGCCTTATTAAATGTCACAGAGGTTTGGAAAGAACATTGACGGAAGGCGTGGGTCCTGGAAGAAGAGACAAGGGAAGACCAGCACAGAGATGGACATAGGACATTGAGGACGCCATTGACATGAAAATGCATATGGCACGGGGGCTGGAAAAAGACCAAAATTTCTTTTATTGGGCTGTAAGGAGAGCGACTTTCTGCAAAGTACATGCACATGATGATGATGAGATCTTTCAGTGCCAGAAAATATTACAGCAGGTGCTGAATGGGTACCTTAACCACAATGAAAAAGCCATTAATGTTTTACATTCAAAGAGGCCACATGCATTGTTCTGCATGACAAAATATCTAGTCATATTTATTCAATTATTCAGACCAAATGTAGAAGATATAGTAACACACCATGAGTTGTTTGATATTTTATAACAGCTGATCACCCAAAGGACAATACTTCTCCTCTTCTCCACAGCCACCCACACTTACTTGGGAAGTTCTAGAATAAACTTGGGTATATAGAACGGTTCTCTCTCTGTGATTTTATTGTTGCTAAGTTTGACTGTAGTCAGCCGGGGCAAACATACAGCAATGGACTCGTTTGGCAAAACATCTGAAAGACATTGTAACAAATTCAATCATGACCATGTGACACGAAACTCATAAAATATTAGTTAGTTAGTTAGTTATTCGAAGTTCCAACTTCACAGCAACGGGTCATCCCCATTATGCTCCGTTCCTGTGCCAGTGAATATACTTCACTGTATCGGATACACAGTGTACTTCTTCCTACATTGTATTTCTTATTCTCCCTAATCATGACCATGTAACACAAACCTCATAAAATATACTTCACTGTATCAGATATATAGTACACTTCTTCCTACATTGCATTTCTTATTCTCCCTCTTCCTCATCTTATAGTCCTTGCCGTGTGGCACTGGTTATCATGTCTGTCCACAGCCTTCGCTCTTGTGTACTGTTAATCATTTCTGAAGCAAGTGTTTCACCATGCCATGAAGTCAAACTGTCCATCATCTTCACTTTAGGCACACAGCACACATCAAACATTTATTTCACAGATGATGATCAGTCTATGTTTACACTATGGTCAATCTGTATTCTCACAATGATCAGTCTGTATTCTCACAATTATCAGTCTGTATTCACACTATGATCAGTCTGTATTCACACTATGATCAGTCTGTATTCACATTATGATCAGTCTGTATTCTCACAATGACCAGTCTGTAATCTCACAATGGCCAGTCTGTAATCTCACAATGACCAGTCTGTAATCTCACAATGACCAGTCTGTATTCTCACAATGATCAGTCTGTACTCTCACAATGATCAGTCTGTATTCTCACAATGACCAGTCTGTAATCTCACAATGATCAGTCTGTACTCACACTAAGATCAGTCTATTCTCACAATGACCAGTCTGTATTCTCACAATGATCAGTCTGTACTCTCACAATGATCAGTCTGTATTTTCACAATGACCAGTCTGCAATCTCACAATGATCAGTCTGTATTCTCACAATGACCAGTCTGTATTCTCACTATGATCAGTCTGTATTCTCACAATGACCAGTCTGTATTCTCACAATGACCAGTCTGTATTCTCACAATGACCAGTCTGTATTCTCACTATGATCAGTCTGTATTCTCACAATGACCAGTCTGTATTCTCACTATGATCAGTCTGTATTCTCACAATGACCAGTCTGTATTCTCACTATGATCAGTCTGTATTCTCACAATGACCAGTCTGTATTCTCACTATGATCAGTCTGTATTCTCACAATGACCAGTCTGTATTCTCACTATGATCAGTCTGTATTCTCACAATGACCAGTCTGTATTCTCACTATGATCAGTCTGTATTCTCACAATGACCAGTCTGTATTCTCACAATGATCAGTCTGCAATCTCACAATGATCAGTCTGTATTCTCACAATGATCAGTCTGCAATCTCACAATGACCAGTCTGTATTCTCACTATGATCAGTCTGTATTCTCACTATGATCAGTCTGTATTCTCACAATGACCAGTCTGTATTCTCACAATGATCAGTCTGCAATCTCACAATGACCAGTCTGTATTCTCACAATGATCAGTCTGTATTCTCACTATGATCAGTCTGTATTCTCACAATGACCAGTCTGTATTCTCACTATGATCAGTCTGTATTCTCACAATGACCAGTCTGTATTCTCACTATGATCAGTCTGTATTCTCACAATGACCAGTCTGTATTCTCACTATGATCAGTCTGTATTCTCACAATGACCAGTCTGTATTCTCACAATGATCAGTCTGCAATCTCACAATGATCAGTCTGTATTCTCACAATGACCAGTCTGTATTCACAGTAAACCATGGCAACATTTCTCTTGATGATCAACAAACACATAGAAATTCAGAGAGGGAGAGGGGGGAGACAGACAGAGAGAGAGGATGGGGAGAGAAAGAGAGACAGAGAGAGGGGATAGGGAGAGAAAGAGAGACAGCGAGAGAGGAGAGATGAAGAGAGACAGAGAGAAAGAGACAAAGAGGGGGTAAACAGAGACAGCTTGAGAGAGGGGGAGAGGGAGACAGGGGAGAGACAGAGGAAAGAGACAGACACAGAGAGGGAAGAGGGAGACAGAGAAAAGAAACAGACAGAGAGAGGGAAGAGGGAGACAGAGGGGAGAGACAGAGAGGGGAGAGACAGAGAGAGGAGAGACAGAGAGGGGAGAGATAGACAGAGAAGAGACAGAGAGAGTGGGAGAGAGAAGAAGAAGAGGGACCCACTAACTAATCACCATTCAATGACTTCCACAAACAACTGGCTAACACTAGTGCAGAAAACAATGCTCTCACCTAGTCTATTGTTGATCGCTATCAAAGTCTCCAGCTTGGGGCAGTTTCTCAGAAACTCATCAGGCAGGACTTTGATGGAATTGTGGGAAATATCCAGACAACGAAGGTCAGTCAGGTTACATGGTTCAGTAGGCAGGGAATGAATACCATTGCTAGATGATATTAAGAAATACTGGTGTTACAAGATGAACCTTAATTGCAATAAAACAATGACAAAATAAATAAAGTTACTCTATCCATCCATTGTGTGCCATGCTGATAAGCGTGGGCGATCATGTTCTGCCATCTCACTTGATCACAGAGTCGTGGATCAGCTCCGTGTTCCTGTCTCAACCATGCCACGTGGCCAAGCCATCCAGGTATTTAATTCTCAGTCTTCCCCTTGGTCTCTTCCCTTCGATCTTGCCAGTTGTCACCAAGTTCTCCAATTTATTTCTTCTCATAACGTGCCTAAAAAATTGTGACTGTCTAAATCTAATGTCTCTAATCAGTTTATGATCTTCATTTGTTTCTTGAAGGACTTGTTCATTGGTTTTTCTGTCTTTCCATGGTATTCTTTGTATTTTCCTCACAAACCACATTTCCACAGCCATCAGATGGTTTTCAGCTTGACTGCTTATTGTCCACGCTTCACATCCATACAAAAGTATAGATTCTATGTAGCACTTCAACACTCTTTTTCTCATTTCAATTGATATCTTTTTATTGGTTAGTATGTTTTTCATTTTGCAAAAGGCTACCTTCACCATGGCAATTCTTGTTCTAATCTCTTCAAGGCATCTCCCATCAGATGTTATGACTGTGCCGAGATAACTGTATCGATTTACTTGCTTAAGAATATGCCCATTTACTCGTATATCACATTGTGGTATTTCCTTCTTCCCAGTGACGACCATAATCTGTGTCAGAAAGTTACTAAATATGATTTAATTGTTAATCATCTTTATCATCGTCATCAAGTAACATCTATGCAATGTCCCTACTGAATCCTGGATGTTTGGTGTTTGGTGGTTCTCTCTTAGATCATCTGTCCATGTAAATGCCTGAACTTCTATAAGGTTTTCTTCCCAGCCAAAGTCTTGAATTTCTTACTGGTTCTTTGTTTCACTTGATGCATTTCTTCTACATCATCATCTTTTGTGGTAGATTCTTTGTTTTACTTGATGTATTTCTTCCACCTCATTATCATTTTGTGGTACATTCTGTTTTACTTGATGCATTTCTTCCACCTCATCATCATTTTCTGGTACATTCTTTGCTTTACTTGATGCATATCTTCCACCTCATCATCATTTTGTAGTTTAATCTTTGTTTTACTTGATGCATTTCTTCCACATCATCATCATTTTGTGATAGATTCTTTGTTTTACTTGATGCATATCTTCCACCTCATCATCATTTTGTAGTTTAATCTTTGTTTTACTTGATGCATTTCTTCCAACTCATTAACATTTTGTGATAGATTCTTTGTTTTACTTCATGCATTTCTGCCACATCATTATTTTGTGGTAGATTCTTTGGCTGTTTTTGCTACTCTTTAGTCGCCTGCTCCTTTGTTACTCAGGTCTTTTCAACTCACTCATTCCACTTCTTCTTCCTTCATCCCCTGCCTTCCATCTACCAATGGAGTATGGGCCTTCAACCTATTCACACCCTGCCCTTTGTAAACCTGCTCACGATTGGTTGGAGTTTGCAGCCAATGTTTTCTCTGGGACAAGGTAGTTTCATGCCAACCTTCCTTAGTTGCCTCTTATGACATGCAGGGTAGGCTACAGGGTTAATATTCATATTCTATGCTTCCTCCATGGGTCCAGGCAACACACAGACAATTCCAACATGGTGGTTCGACAAAAGCTGTTTTGCATGTTCTTTGGTTGGCCTTTTGGTGCAAAGTAGACAATAGTTCAGCTGGGTCTTTCATGGCTGTATGATATATGAAAATGTGGAAATGGTTTGTACCATCATCTGACTAATATGGTTTGTACCATCAACTGATTGAATATGGTTTGTAACATCAACTGATTGAATATGGTATGTACCATCAATTGATAGAAAATATTGCCTCCACATTCTGGCTGCCGGTTCTGTAAGAGTTTTATCACAATAGTTTAAATTGCTATTGTTAGCAATAAAAAAAAACAATATCAACATAATAGTGTAATTCAAAACAAAGATGAAGATGCAGGGAAATCTGACAGGCAATAAATCGTGCAATATATTGTTTGTGACTTCTGTGTTTAAATAATAGTGTGTGTAACTTGCTAATGTTAAAAAATTGTTTTTTTTAATAAATTCATTTTCTGTATGGATAAAATTCAAGAAGTGTGACTAACCTACTAATGTTCAATTTCGACAAGTGAGGGTAAGCTTTTTCAATCCCTGTAGGAAACTGGGTCAATTTATTCTTGGACACATTCAGCTCCACCAGCAACAAAGACTCCAGGCAGTCGAAGGACAGTGCTGAAATCTGCAGGCATCAATACAAACTAATATCAATACAAACTATATTACATCTCATTATTAGACAATCCACTAGAGCAGTGGTTCTCAACCGGTGGGGAATTCCGCCCCAGGGGGGAATTTTGGGGTTTCCAGGGGGGGGAATGAAGATTATTTCAAAATCGCGTTAATACAAGAACCGATTACTTGATCTTGTTTTTCCCTTCATACTTTACGGTTCTGTACGTCTCACCCCTTCTAAAATTCATTTTATAAAGTAAGTAGACCCACAAACCACGTTTTATGTGGACGTCTAGACTTGTTTTAGTATGAGCTCCCATTATTACGTATACTGTGTAGGGGAGGGAGGGGGGAATTTTTAGGTAGGAAATATGACAGGGGGGGAAAGACGTTCTGAAAATATGGTAAAGGGGGGCATGGGCCAAAAAAGGTTGAGAACCACTGCACTAGAGGGTCTATGTCAATACACAAGATCAGGATTCCTTCTCTGAATATTCTTCTTCTTCTGCATTCATCCGGAGAGTTTTCTCAGACGTGACTGCCTTGTGCCTATTTACTGCAGAGCTGCGTTCTTGTGCCATTAGGCTAACACATCTGACTTCTGTGGATTCTCTGAAAATCCATCATGTGCTATGCCGATAAGCATGTTTTGCCATCTAACTCGATCACCAGAGTCGTGGGTCAGCTCTGTGTTTCTGTCTGTGAATATGAAAGCTAATACAAACAGAGGTCTGTGAGAAGTTAGGAATGTTTGTTTGTTTGTTTTGCATTCGCTTGCTCTGAACTCAAGCGTAATCCATACATGCGCTACAGCTTCTAGTAGTTGCCACTACTGGGGAGTACACTGGACTGATTTTTGCATGTGGATTAGCTTTCCCTATTAGCAGTGTCCCTCACCATCAAGTGAACCCACTCTGACTTTAGAGGTACTTGTAATTTATGTCCCCAAATCAAGCACGAAAAGTCAACATTTTAGTCCTACTGACCAGCGTAGGGGTTGAACGCACTACCTCGGTATCCGTACACCAAAAGTTTCTGAGCATGTGCTCTTATCTATTCAGCCATGCTGACCTCCTAGAAGCTAGGAATAAATCAGGGAGATGATGGAAGAAATCATAAAGAGACACAGCAAATTATGTAGTCATATCAGAGAACTATATTAACTCCATGGGAAGAACAGCATTATGTGTTCGTGTGTCGAGTAAGACCATAGTCTACTCTTGCAAAAGATAGGTGCTGAAGACGGAGGCAGCCAGTCAGGAGGCGCACCACAGAAATCAGGCTGCCACGCAATAACGCCATGAATTATGTCAACAACTGCTACATGTTATGGTGCTCGCCCTGCTCTGGTCCCACAGACAGGTGCAGTGCCGGGCCTTATGCCTCGTAAGGGTCTATTCATACAAGAGACAACATTGCAGTTATAAGCATATTTCAGGCGAACGAAAGAAGAAGAGGAAGAAAAAGAAGAAGAAGAAGAAGAAGAAAAGAAGAAGAAGAAGAAGAAGAAGAAGAAGAAGAAGAAGAAGAAGAAGAAGAAGAAGAAGAAGAAGAAGAAGAAGAAGAAGAAGAAGAAGAAGAAGAAGAAGAACTCCATGGAGATGTCAACAACCTCAAGATGACTGCTGCTTTCTTTACATATAATCAGCTTAAAAGGGGTTCTTCTTCTTCTTCGTTCATCCGGAGTTTTTTTTTCGGACGTGATTGCGTTGTGCCTGTTTACAGCAGAGCTGCGTTCTTGCGCCGTTAGGCAGACACATCCGACTTCTGCGGGCATTTGTTGACCGGGTTAACCTTCCCGGGGGGTTTCTTAGGACGTTAGACTCTCACTGTTGTGGTGTTATCTCCCATCCCAGCTGGCCCATATAGAACAGCCAAAGGCATCCTGGTCGGCCCTCAAGGGAAGGCAGGGGCAGACCATGGGCATTCCCCGCCATCCAAGGAGGCTTCCATAATTGCAGAGCCATCACACAGCGCTCTGGTACTGGGCTCACCCAAGGAATCGTCACGTCCTGCACATGGCTGCTTAGCCTCACTTCCGTATATTGGGCCTTCCGTTCACCATAGGCTGTTCTTCCAGAAGCCAGAAGAATGCAGTTTGTAGATGACATCCACACAGTGAGCTTTCGATTCGGACTTTCCACGTAATGGATTCGCTATCCAAGCAATATTCCATTTTGTGCCACTAGGACGCTTTTTCCACCTTTTTATGAAGCCCACACAGTGAGCTTTCGATTCGGACTTTCCACGTAATGGATTTGCTATCCAAGCAATATTCCATTTCATGCCTCTGGGAGGCTTGTGTAACCGACATGCCTGTGGTATGAAGTGTGGCAGTCTAAATACTTCTTCATGTACATTTAAATGTCAACCTGAATACAGTTAAAGTAAGCTGCAGTCGACTTGAGCTTGTTGATATTTCCATAGAGCTTGTCCTCGAATGAAGCAGGTGTGGGCCAAAATATCTTTCTCTGTTCTGCATATATTGGGCACTCCTGCAGCAAATGTTTAGCTGTCATTTTATCAGTTCCACAATTACATTCATCTGTATCTCCTATCTTTAGTTTGTTGAACAAGTGGTATTTCAGTCTGTTATGTCCTGTGCGGAGTCTGAAGATTGCTACTTGTTCTCTTCGGTCGAGTTTGTAATATGCATCATCCTTCTGGTGGCCTGGATGCTCTGATTCCCATTTGGTTCTATAAGTGCTTTTTATCAACCTCTTTGCCTCATTATAGGTTATGTCTATGTCAGGCTGTGGTAGTCGTCCGCCCTCTTTTGCCAGTCTGTCAGCCTCTTCATTTCCAGGTATACTGCAATGTGATGGGATCCACTGTATTACAACTTTTTTGGATATCTGGCATAGACCATGGAGTGCTGCTCTTAGGTCAGCTAGTTCTGTGCTGTTTTTGCTCTTCAGTATTGAGACAGCTGACTTTGCATCTGTGAAGATAGCTATTTGCGTCTCTTTATTTTCCTCCATCAAGAGCATTTCTGCTGCAGTTTTCAGAGCCTCTACCTCCGCTTTGAAGTTACTTGAAAACTTTCCAGTTGCCACTGAATGTGTTTTTTTCACTCCATTTTTTAAATTTAGGAGAATTCCTCCTCCTCCATTCTCTACTGAATTTTTGGCTGATCCATCTGTATATGCATGGGTCCAATTGCTGCTTGGGTAATGTTCTTTTATGTAGTTTAGGGTTATTTCTCTTCTTTCGGTTTCATGCTGAGTGTTCTTTCTCTCAATACCAGGAATGTTTTCTATCATCTCAGGCAGTTGCTGCTGTCTCCAAGCTGGGAACTTGTCTGCATTGTAAATGGGTTTGACTGTTGATATGTTAAGTATGGGATCTGCCCTAATCTTTCGTTTTGCAGTTTCTACAAAGTTGCTACGCTTCAGTCTTCCCTTTCCAAAACCACTAAACCTTTTATACATAGGGTGGTCTGTCAATCTTCTAAATTTTTCAGCTTGTTGCTGGGCTCTGCTATCTCTTCTATCCTGCATTGGTTGTAAACAAGTTATCTTTTCTAATTCATTAATAGGCGTTGTCTTCAGGCTTCCAGTTATGATTCGCATTCCTTGATTTTGGACTCTACTTATTTTGTTAAAGTTTGACTTAGCTGCTGTTGCCCAAGCTGCAATGCCATATTCCAGTACTGGCCTCACCCGTCCAGTATATAACTTCTTGAGAACTTTCTCATCTGCTCCCCACGTTGTACCAGCAAGCTTTTTCATGATTGCCATTCTTTGCCTTGCTCTTGTTCGATTTTTCTCAACCTGTGTCTTCCATGTCAGGCGACGATCAAAGGTGACTCCTAGATAGTTTGGATTTTCTTCATGGCGCAATATTTTTCCATTCAATATCAGCTTAGGTTGCTGAGTTTTAGTTGAGAGGGAGAACACTGTGCATGTTGTTTTCTCCTCACTTATCTTCACTAGCCATGATTTTGACCAGTCCCCTAGCGCGAATAGGGCTTGCTGTATTCTGCTGTTAGCTGTACTAATATATTCTTCAGATGTCCATATGGCTAGGTCATCTGCAAAGGATGATGTGTGTACTCTGGCTGGAAAATTTTCCGTGATGTCGTTTATATATGCTAGGAATAATGTTGGTGAAAGAACTCCTCCTTGGGGGACACCTTGCTCCAACAGCATCATTTTGCTGGTTTGTCCTTGAACTTTTGTCCTGGCAGTTCTGTTCTCAAGGTAGTGGCTGATCCATTTGTACATTTTCCCACAAACATGCATTTTTTGTAGTTTTACTTTCAGTCCTTCCTTCCATACTTTATCAAATGCTTTTTCTAAATCTATCCAGACCGCTAGTGTGTGCTTTTTCTCTTGGAAGGCATCCTCTATTTCCTGAGCTATATAGGTTATTTGATCTTCAGTGGATCTGTACTTTCTGAATCCTGCTTGGTGAGGTGTTAAGAGTTTGTTTTCTTCCAGATGCCATGTTAGCCTGCCATTGATAATGCGTTCCATTAATTTTCCTACACAGCTAAGAAGACTGATAGGTCGATAGCCATTTGGTTCTTCCAGGTCTTTTCCTTTCTTTGGGACTGGTATTAGTATGGCTTCCTTCCATGCCTGTGGGACTATTCCCCTCTTCCAGCTGTAATTTAGGACTGCTAGTAGTTTCTTTTTTTGCCTTAGTGCCTAGTCCTATTAGCATTTCATTTGTGATTCCATCCTTTCCTGGTGATGACTTCTTTTTTAGGGTATTCATTGCCTGTTCCATTTCTTCCATTGTTAGATTTGCCATCATATATTCTGCTGCTGTCTCTGTATATCTATGATGTATCTGTTTATCTTTGATTGCTTTCTTCTGTTCGGCTGTAATATCAATGTGGTTTGCACTGGCATAGTGTTCCATTAGTGCATTTGCAGCCTTTTTTCCTGTAAGCAAGGCATTTCCTTGTTTAATTGTTATTTGTTTGTTTCTAGGTCCTTCATTGTTCATGGCTTTCACTAGTTTCCATAGTTTGTTTCCATCCCTGTCAAAATTCAGGTTTTCTGTTTTTTTCCTCCAACAATCTCTTGTTGTTTGATTTACTGTTCTTTTATATTTTGCTGAGATGGCTTTCAGAGAGATGTTCGCTTCAGTTGTTTGTTCTCTCTCTGCGGTCTTCCTAGCATCTTCAACTTTGTCCTCCAAAATTTGTAGTTCTTCAGTCCAGTACGGTTTGTAATTTTTCCTCGCTCCTCTTGGAATAGACTCAGTGGCCGCCTGTATTATTGCTCTGTTTAGACTTTCCACCATTTGCTTCATGTTGCCATATCGTGTATTTATGTTTTCACAATATTTGTCTGTTAGTATGGCAAATCTGTCCCAATCTGCTCGTTTGTAATTCCAACGGGGCAAAGGCTTTTGCTCCTGTGGAACATACTCCATATTTATTACAAGCTTGATTGGTCTGTGGTCACTACCTGCTAATTGGTCAAGCACATGGCGATCGATTTTGTGGAGGATGTCTCCTGTGCAGAAAGCTAAGTCTGGAGTAGAAGTGGTAATCCATCTTCTGGAGTAGAAGCTCGGTGTGTCATCCGCTTTGTTGAGTAGATGGAGATTTGAGTCTATTTCCCAGTCCTCCACTTCATCTCCTCTTTTGTCAGTATCTGGGTATCCCCATCTTTCTGAACGGCTATTAAAGTCTCCGACAACAATGCAATTTGTGTCAGTTATTTCCATGTTTGAGAGTGTAAGATCCTTATCTGCCGGGCTATACAGATTGTAAATTCTTATTTTCACGTCATTTATCATTATATCAACACCTAGAAATTCCGTTTGGTTGTCAGAGATCACAGATACTTTGCTGCAAGGTATTGTATTTCGTGTAAGTATTACAACTCCTCCTTTATGTCCTTCGCGGTCGAAACGTGTGGCCTGATATCCCTCGACTGAAAATGTGCGATTGACGTTGAGGTGTGTCTCTTGAATGCATGCCACATCTATTCTATCTTTATGAAGACGCTGTTTTAGGGAGGCTTTCTTGTTATAAACTCCTTCTGCATTCCATTGTAGTATGTTGAGTGTCCGGGGTGTTTGGTCAATAGCTCTTAACCTACTCCTCTGTGCCTTGACTCCACAGCACAGGGGAAGGTGACCACCAGTAGTCATGGGTGGACCCCCTCGAGGCAGGGGGCCCGGCACTATCACCGCCTGATGGGACTTCACGGGATTAGCACCATAACGATTAATTTTCATCTGTGGCATCATGAAATGATAAAGTTACGTTGCACTTCTTTGTCAAGCCTGTGGCTCAGTACATCCGATTTCGACAAGCATTTGTTCGGGATGCTTTCCCTAGCCTTTGACTGTCCTCAGTCTACCTACAAGGCAGCAGGTTTGTGCGTCACTTCGTCTGGTCCCTCTCCCTTGACCTGTCCGACATGGGTGACCCTACCAGTAGCTGTGCTACCGTCGGCATAGCTCTTGGGGTCATTGGAACGCTCAAGCCCCTCTACCTCGTCAAGGTGGACGCACGGCAGAGGGGAAAAAGGGGTTCAAGGCATGAGTTAACTTCATGGTACCAAGTTATCCCATCTGACTCTCTCTCACACACTCTCTCTCACTCTCTCTCTCTCTCACTCACTCACACCCTCTCTCTCTCACTCACTCACACCCTCTCTCTCACTCACTCACTCGCTCTCTATCACTCACTCTTTCTCTCACTTACTGACACTCTTTCGTCCACTCACTCACACTCTCTCACTCACTCACCCTCTTTCTCTCACTCACCCTCTTTCTCTCACTCACCCTCTTTCTCTCACTCTCTATCTCACTCACTCACTCTCCAAACTCTCTCACTCATGCTCTCAAACTCACTCACACTCTCTCTCCCACACACTCTCTCTCATTCATTCTCCCTCACACTCTCTTATCCTCTCTCTCACTCACTCTCTCTCACTCACTCTCTTTCACTCACTTCCCCATTCTCTCTCACTCACTCTCATTCTTTCTCTCACTCACTCACTCTCGCCCTCACTTACTCACTCTCTCTCATTCTCTCACTCACTCTATCTCTCTCATTCATTCTCTTTCACTCTCTCTCTCTCACACACTTTCTCTCACTCACTCATGCACACACACACACTCTCTCTCTCTGTTGAGTGGCTAGCCTACTGGCAAAAGCATCACACAGAGCACAAACTTCCAGGGGTCTCCAAAATAATTACATTCAAGAACCTAATAATGGAGTCCATGACACAAACCCACATCATTCAGATCACGAGGCAGACAGCTGCGCCACATCACCATTGTATTAGTTGGAAAGACTGTATTAAATGGAACAAATATGTTGGATGGGCAGATTGTGTAAGATGGAAAGATCGTGTTGGTTAGAAAGAATATGTCAGATGGAAAGATTGTGTCCGATAGAAAGATGTGTTAGATGGAACAATTGTGTAGGAGTTCAAACCTCAAATCCCAAAACAACCAAATAAATCAATTGTGTAGGAATTAAAGATAATGTTGGACATAAAGTGTTGAATAACACAGGTACTGACAGAAACAATGATTTTGGATAGAAAGATATTGGATGGACAGACAGAACTGACTTAAAATAGTTCAGGAAAGAAAGACTATTATGGATGAAAAATCGATACTGTTAAAGGTAGTTGCATATCCTTTACGGGACGGCGCAGTCAACCCCAGCATTTTCTGGCTGTTTGTGATTTATTAGCAAATTTACGTTCAGTAGTTTGCCATTGCTTTCTGAACGACTGACACTCATACAATCTATTTTAAAAACCAATGCAAGGCTATCTGCTGCCAAAATCACCCGTAACTGTGTTTAGAACACGGTATGCAGATTATGAACTGCGTCCATAACCCCTTCGCCACGGAGCCGGCGAATTGTATGAATAGAAAAGATAATTTCAGACTGGCAGATAATTTATGATGTGAAAACAATGCTGGATAGACACACAATTTTAAACTAACAGAGTTTGATGGAAATAAACATCAGATGAAGTGACAATGCTAAATGACAAAAATGGATGAAAATGCAATATTAGATAAACATCTCATCATCATCATCAAGTGCCCTGCCAGCTGGCGCATGCGTTCATGGCTCTCCACAGATCTCGGTCGTTGGTGTTCTGGATCAACTCTGCTGATGGTATTCCTCCATGCCACCGTCTCAATCCATCCAGCATCACTTCTCTTGGTCTGCCTCTGCCTCTCTTCCCGTCGTTCTTTCCAGTTGTCATGATGTTCTCCAATGCCTCTCTTCTCATCACATGACCGAAGAAAGCTGCTGTCTCTTTCATAAACATCTAGTGTATATAATTAACAAACAAAAAGTAGTTTTGAACGTAACAAAAATGGATGGTGTAAAATGGATATGTGGTGTGACAGTTATGATTTAAAAGTTCTTCATGTGGTAGCAGACCTGTTGTATTATACATCAAATTAAATGGGGTTACACAAGGAAAACTACTGTATATAAACCCATGGCAGATATGGGATGTTGTTTAAGACAATTAATCATCCCATGGCTGTTAATGAGTCAAGGCACCAACAACATACCAGGTTAGAGGCCAAATTCAAACTGGCAAGTTTGGGACATGACCCTGCGAACTTTGGGAACTCCTTCAACCTGTTGTTACTAAGAGACAGACTTCTCAGAGATGACAATGCCTGAAACAAGACAGATTATGTATTGGTAAACTATAAAACAAGACAATGTATGTATTGGTAAACTATAAAATAAGACAATGTATGTATTGATTAACTTTGAAACAAGATAATTGATGTATTAGTAAAATGAAACATGACAATTTATGTATTGGTAAGTAAACTTTGAAACAAGACAGTTTATGTACTGGTAAACTTGAAACAAGACAATTTATGTATAGGTAAACTTTAAACAAGACAATGTACATATACTGAAGAACTTGAATCGTATTGGTAAATTTGAAATAAGCTGATTTATGTATTAGTAAATTTGAACCAAGACAAAAATTTATTATTGGCAAACTTGAAACAAAACAGTTTATGTATTGGTAAACTTTTAAACAAGACAATTTATGTATTGGTAAACTTGAAACACGACAAAATGTAGTATTGGCAAACTTGAAACAAGACAATGTAGGTACTGGTAAACTTGAAACAAGACAACACAATCAGTGATAACAAAGGAAATCAGTAGATATGCCAACATTAAAAGTCATTCAAAGATATTGTTTCAAACCGAATGTGTGAATTCACGTATTATGATTGATGAATTAACTGGCTGATTAATTTATTGACTTACTGATTGATTTAATATATTCGACTCATTTGAATTCATCCATTAGTGCATTAATGTTCCATTTGCTTAGGTCACGCAGGAAGATACTTAGCTCAGTGAATGAACTCTGTAGCACACTTGTGGATCCCATTGTGTGCAAACCAGAAGCATGCATGCTAAACATATGATGTTGTAAGGATGCCATTGTAAACAAACGAAAAACACACATCCTAAACATATTATGTTGTAAGGATGCCATTGTAAACAAACCAGAAACACACATCATTCTGTTGTAAGGATCCCATTGTAAACAAACCAGAAACACACATCCTAAACATTTTCTTTGTAAGGATCCTATTGTAAACAAACCAGAAGCACACATCATTCTGTTGTAAGGATCCCATTGTAAACAAACCAGAAACACACATCCTAAGCATATTCTGTTTTAAGGATCCCATTGTAAACAAACCAGAAACACACATCCTAAACATATTCTGTTGTAAGGATCCCATTATAAACAAACCAGAAACACACATCCTAAACATATTCTGTTGTAAGGATCCCATTGTAAACAAACCAGAAACACACATCCTAAACATATTCTGTAGTAAGGATCCCATTGTAAACAAACCAGAAACACACATCATTCTGTTGTAAGGATGCCATTGTAAAGAAACCAAAAACACACATCATTCTGTTGTAAGGATCCCATTGTACAGAAACCAGAAACACACATCATTCTGTTGTAAGGATCCCATTGTAAAGAAACCAGAAACACACATCATTCTGTTGTAAGGATCCCATTGTAAATAAACCAGAAACACACACCATTCTGTTGTAAGGATCCCATTGTAAATAAACCAGAAACACACATGCTAAACATATTCTGTTATAAGGATCCCATTGGAAAGAAACCAAAAACACACATCCTAAACATATCCTGTTGTAAGGATCCCATTGGAAAGAAACCAGAAACACACATGCTAAATATGTTCTGTTGTGAGAGAAGGAAGTCTATTATTATTATTATATCAATAATAACTATTAATTTGCAATATTTACTACTGGCACCTTGCCGTATCGAGAGACAATAGTTTGTTAATTGTGTTTTTAAAAAGGGCATAGTAACTACAACAGCAGGGACCAAGGATGGAATTATACCTCTCCACAGCACAAAGCCTGGGCTGAATTGTGGAGACCATATGTTGCCCACGCAGCATGTTCCCCCTCTCAGCCTGCCTAGTTTACTACAGAGGAAAGGTAGCACCAACACATCTGGAACGAAACAAGCTGCAGAAGCTGCCGGATCAGCAAAGCAATGCTCTAACTCCCCCCTGTCACAGCTTCCTCGCACTAGGACATGGCTTGTACACTCCCAATTGCACTTCTCTGCCCAAAGCTGTTGGCACAATGTGGCCTGCACCATCTTGTTGCTTCGTTATAAATTCTCACTAGATAGCTAACTATCTTTCCTAAGTGCTAGGATAACAGGTTCAACTAATTTAAAATTATCTAGTGAGTCAAAAACTAGGCTAATTCTTTCATATCTGGGCACTTTATCTTTCTCATCATCTCATCTTGTTCCTCTTATACCTTGCGGTGTCAAGGTGAAGCATCTACAGGGAGAGATGCCTGTATATGGGCTTCATATATCAAGGTTCCCAGAGACTCTGTTATTCATAGGCGAGTCCAATTATGCTTCATTATTTTTCTTCGAGTAGTAAGAAAAATCCCCTGCCAGCTTGCCAGGCCAGACATAGGTTAAGGACAGGAAATCTGACCAAGGGAAGTCTGTCCATCCTGGCGAGCCACAGCCCCGCTGATCCTCGACCTCGCAGTCATGGTTTCCCTGTCTACCCCACTATTTCAAGTTTTCTCACAGCGGTAAATTGCAGTGAGAACTGAACCTACACCCATCAGTAAAAGATCAGAGTAAGCTACACCACCTACAACAAACAAGTAGTGTGTGTATTCGTTCTACCTCAGCAGGGTCTGAACCTATCCGAACTGTTACGTGACGCATTCAGAAACCAACCTTGAAGATCTCCACAGGCACTTGTGTCAAATCATTGTCACTCAGATGAAGTTGCTCCAGCTTAGAGAGGTTGGGCAACACCTCCACTCTGCTGGTCACCAGGTGATCTAAAGAGGAGATGTGATTGGCTGATAAGTCCAGGCTGCAAATGTGGTGCTCCTGCTGTCTGGTCAATCTGTTATCATCAACGCTGGCATCAATATCTGAAAAAGAAATAGGTTCATGTCAGCAGTGTTGTATTCTCAATCAAACAACAATATATTATGAACAGTGAGCAGTTTATATTCTCAATCAAACAACAATACATTATAAACAGTGAGCAGTATTAAATTCTCAGTGAACGAACAATATATTACGAACAGTGGGAGTATTATATTCTCAATCATGTGAGAGTACAAAGACATAAAGAGAAACATGACTGAGCTATGTGCGAGTGCAAAGACATAAAGAGAAACATGACTGAGTTATGTGTGAGTACAAAGACATAAAGAGAAACATGACTGAGTTATGTGAGGGTACAAAGACATAAAGAGAAACATGACTGAGCTATGTGCGAGTACAAAGACATAAAGAGAAACATGACTGAGCTATGTGAGAGTACAAAGTCATAAAGAGAAACATGACTGAGCTATGTGAGAGTACAAAGACATAAATAGAAACATGACTGAGCTATGTGCGAGTACAAAGACATAAAGAGAAACATGACTGAGCTATGTGAGAGTACAGAGACATAAAGAGAAACATGACTGAGCTATGTGAGAGAACAGAGACATAAAGAGAAACATGACTGAGCTATGTGAGAGTACAAAGACATAAAGAGAAACATGACTGAGCTATGTGAGAGTACAAAGACATAAATAGAAACATGACTGAGCTATGTGCGAGTACAAAGACATAAAGAGAAACATGACTGAGCTATGTGAGAGTACAAAGACATAAAGAGAAACATGACTGAGTTATGTGAGAGTACAAAGACATAAAGAGAAACATGACTGAGCTATGTGAGAGTACAAAGACATAAAGAGAAACATGACTGAGCTATGTGCGAGTACAAAGACATAAAGAGAAACATGACTGAGCTATGTGAGAGTACAAAGACATAAATAGAAACATGACTGAGCTATGTGAGAGTACAGAGATATAAAGAGAAACATGACTGAGCTATGTGAGAGTACAAAGACATAAAGAGAAACATGATTGAGCTATGTGAGAGTACAGAGACATAAAGAGAATCATGACTGAGCTATGTGAGAGTACAATCTTTCCATGTGATACACACAGCATGATACAGGAAACAGGTACAACACACACGCATGCACAACTCACACATCTTAAACTCACTACTGCCACAGTGCCTGACAGTGACGGACAAACAAACTCTATCAGCTGTGCCACATTTACCTGTGTCTTCTGCTGACATGACAGAAAAGAGAGAACTTCTCCTGGAAGAGTAGCTAGCCTCTGTGTCTGACGACTGGCAGGAGAGAGAATACACACACAGGTTATTCTAATGTATGCTGCTGAATGTATTTATCTTGAACGGTCATGATCATAATGAATGAATGAATGAATGAATGAATGAATGATAAAGCAAGATCATAGAGGTCAGCATGGCTGAATGGATAAGAACGTATGTTCTTAAACATACGGTGTGCTGATGCCGAGGTCAGGGGTCAACACCGAGACCAGACAGTTGGACTAAAATGTTGACTTCTCATTCTTGACTTGGGGATGTAAATTACAAGTACCTCTGAAGCTGCAGTGGGTTCGCCTGATGGCAAGGGACAGTGGTAATAAGGAAAACTAAACCACGCGCAAAATTCAGTCCAGTGCTACTAGAAGTAGTATGTGTGGACTACTCTTGAGTAAAAAAAAAAAAAAAAGACCAAAAGTTACCCAAGCACTACATTATAGAGGAAAGCTTATGAATGAATGAATGAATGAATGAATGAATGAATGAATGAATTATAAATGAACACCATAAGATACCCAAACACCACGTTCAAGAGGAAAAATCATAACTGAATGAATGAATGAATGAACAAATGAATTAATGATAAAAGAGGGAGTCTCCATGGTGAAGTGGTTAAGCCATCTGCCTCGGGCTCCGAAGGTTGTGGGTTCAATTCTGGGCCGCATCCTTCGGTTCACGAGTGCATTTGTCGGACTCCTGAGGGTCGTCACTGGAGCTACAGAATTCATACTTTGTGTGACGCTTTCCGCACTGTGGAAAGAGACTGAGCCATACGGGATTAAAAACTGGTGCAATGAAGTCAACACTGTCGACTTTTAAGCAACTTTTTTAATGATAAAATAAGACAGTAAGGTATCTCAGCACCCCAGCGTAGAAGGAAAAATACTACAAATGAAAGAAATATTAACACATAGATAATTTTGCACAATGACCAATGACAGATTCAGGAACTACAGACGTACCTGCTGGTCTACTGAGAAGGTACTCTGTGACAGTGCAGGATTGGCATACATCTGGTTGCTGGTGTTCCCCGTGTCACTGCTGCTGGAGATCTGTGTGTTGATGTGAGCCTGCCTGTAGTGGTGCTTCTCCCTGGAGCTCAACTTGCGTGGCCATTTCACTGCTGATGACAAATGCATTCAGTTATAAACCTTTCCTTCAGTAACAGATATACGCATCTATATTTACGAAAGAACAAGTATGAGATACAACATAAGAGCTCCGACTATAACGAAATCGATAAGTCGACGGTTGAATGGGGCCATTCTTCTCAAGAATTTGAATAATATATCCTAATTATAACCAGAAATATCAATTGAGGAACCCTTTGCGGCCTTTTTGAGTCAAGCCTGAGTCCAGAGAATCTCAGCTCAGCTTTGATGTTTTGGCAAAAATGTAGTGAATTCACGCTAACAAACTTGTTTTACAGTATCGCACGTCACATCGGCTGGCAACACAAGGTGTATCCATATTTGTATGGGCGTGGGTGCAATGTGTATTAATGTGTGCACTCTGCCCAGATCTTAAACTGTGTCAATTCCAGTAGGTTGATGACTGCTCTCGGTTGCATAAAATTCAATCCATCCTTTCCCGAATAGTTATCTTCCTCTTTCAGCACATGGTCCTCACATTTTTTTCAAGTAACCTTTATCAATATTTAATAGCACAGACTGGGTTAGTATCTTGACGTCAGACAATTTGAATGTAGTATTGTCAGCTGCCACCTGTCCTTTAATTTTAGCCCACACAAGTTCTATAGGGTTTAAATGAGAATGGTATGGCGGAAGTTTCAAGCACCTATGGCAATGCTCTTCTATCAGCTTGTCGATTTGAAATACAGTACTTTCCCTACATAAATAATCTTATATAAATAATATATATATATATATATATGCATAATATATATATATATATACATAAATAAATATCTTGTTTTTTTGCGTCTGTTTTAAAAGGAACAACAATTCTAGCTTGAAAATTTTTTTCCTCATATCCTTTACAGGACATCGCTGTCAACATCAGCATCTTTCAGCTGATTGTTGATTTCTTGGCAAGATTATGCTCAGTAGTTTGCCATTGCTTTCTGAGCAACCGGCTCACATACCCCTAAGTTACCGACATAGCAAGAACCGCTACCAATTCTCGCGCACATCACGTTACTCAAGAGAGTACACGGGATTACGGAGAAAGATGTTAAACCCCTAGGCCAGGGAACGAATGAACAAATTTTATTTTCAAAGGGTTAAGAATAGAGCACGCAGGCCCATCTAACATTCTGCCCTTCTATCACTCTCTTTCATACATTATTTCATTCATACATCATTTAAGGCTAACAGAGAACAGCAACAATATAAATGATATGCATTATAAAGGCATGGGCAAAATGCGAACATAAATACTACACAAGTCAGTAATATTAGATAATGGTGTGACACTTGTTATTAGCTATGTGGAATATACTGGTCTAGAAATACATTTCTGGAAATGGTATGTTGTCCCTTCGGAGCCATATCTTTATTGCTTCCTTTGTGCTCAATGCCGTAGGTACTTTGTCTTCTTGGGCAACACCATTGTGATATGATGCATTGTCCATAATTAGACAAGATGTTCTATCTAGGGATGGAAGCACTGTATTTTCGAGCCAATCTCTAAATACATTACCATTCATCTCATTATGATAATCCCTATTGTCTGCATGCTTTGATACGAACACGAGTCCAGCATTCTGTAGTATGTCATTATGCCTACTACCAGCATCGGCTGTGACCAAACGCTGGGCAAACATCACTGTATCTTTCCATCCACTAATTGCCATTCCTTTTCACTTGTGTGGTGCGCATTGATCCACGTCTCATCCAAATACACTATGTCATAATTTTCTTTGCGCATTTCCCTTATTTCACGTAGGTATCTGCTTCTCATGGCTCCTAAATGCGGTTGCTTGCAAAGGATATTTCCACCTCCCTTGTACTTTCTCAAAGTGAAGCCTAATGTCCTTATAATTTTCCACAAAGCTGTTTTGGATAGCTCTATGTTATTGTTCTTTCTCAACTAAACCCTAAGTTTTCTTACAGTCACTGTTTCTTTGGCATCCAGCATTTTTATAATAGCTCGCCTTATGACATCCTTGTCAAAGCTGTCTACAATTGCCTTTCTACCTACTGTTTGCTTATCGCGTGTTGGTTTCATTCCAGATTCTTGCACCCATTGACGAAATGACCGTTTACTCAAACCCAATGCATGCACTGTTCTTTTTTTGGGATTTGTAACAGTTTGAAACAGTTTCCTGCGATCAGCTTCTTGTCAAAAAAATTTGTGTACAACTTCATAGCGATGCTTTGAAGTGTACAAAATTTCACATTCAATCCCACTGAACAATATTCACACATTCAGATGTTAGCGATAAGTGATAAGATTGTTAAAAACATTAATCAGGATTCATGAAAGTACCCACATATTGGCGACACCTCTGAACACTCCCATTTTAAACTGCGCGGAGTTCTTGTCATAAGGCCTATCCCGTGAACCACGAGAAAATTAACCATTCAACGCTAATGTTTCCGTGTGAAGATGTAATAATTCTAATAATGTGCCCTTCATATCTGACCCGTAAATTATATACCGCATATAAACAAACTTTGAAATCTACTGTATAATCTCCAGAACAAAAATTTTTTTGTTGGATGGACATAATGATAAGGTTATATGCTAAATCTCATAATTTTCCCTCAGTTGGTTACTGAGATATGGATTTTTATATGGAGGCAAACAAATGTGAATGCACTATAGAAGTCCACGTGAAAAAATCTGGGCCCTCACCGGGGCTTGAACCCAAGACCTCCAGCACTCGAGGCAGACACCATACCTCAAGACCACTCATCCCCCCTATTTTATGAATACCATTGAATAAATGGTGCTATACCCATATCTTTATATCTTTATAGAGCAATCAAAACTTGACGGGTGATGTGGTCAATATCTCACCAGCTTGCTGGGCTTCCCAGGAGATTTTCTATCACCCATTGTTAGCCGGGTCAACCTGGCCGAATAGGTCAATATTTTGTAACCTTCATGATGGGGATTTAAACGTATGACCACTGGCTGCCGGACAAGACTAACATAGCTCCCCCATTTTTTTCTACCATGGGTTTTGGTTAAAATTTGGTGTCATTATTAACATGTGTAGCGGGTGGGCAATTTGGTGTCATTATTAACATGTGTAGCGGGCTGGCTGGCAATTTGGTGTCATTATTAACATGTGTAGCGGGCAGGCTGGCAATTTGGTGTCATTATTAACATGTGTAGCAGGCGGGCTGGCAATTTGGTGTCATTATTAACATGTATAGCTGGCTGGCAATTTGGTGTCATTATCAACATGTGTAGCGGGCTGCAATTTGATGTTATTATTAACATGTATGGTTAAATGACATCAATAACATCCAAAAGGAAGAGCATTATAGAAATGAATGTAAAGAGGCTACAAAAATAGTCAGACAGCAGAAGCGAGAATATTTGAGTAATATAATCAAAGATATGGAAACTAATCACCAGAAAAATGAATCCAGAAAATTTTTTAAAGAACTGAAGTCAATGAAACAAGGGCACCAACAAAACACATATGGTTTAAAAGACAAAAATGGGAATATGATAAATACCAATGAGGAAATGTGCAACACATGGAAAGAATATTTTATTGAATTACTAAATTGTGAAGCTCCAAGTCACATTTTCCCACAGGAAGAGGTTCTAACATGCGAACCACAAATTGAAGAACCTACATTTGAAGAAATCCTATATGTAATCACACGACTTAAAAACAATAAGGCAACTGGGACTGATGGAATTGCTGCTGAATTTATAAAGGCAGGTGGCCATGCATTACATCTAAAGCTATACGAACTAATAATAAAAATCTGGAGGACAGAAGAATTACCCCATGACTGGAAAGAGTCATTATTGATACCTATCTTTAAGAAAGGAGACAAGTTCCAATGTAGAAATTATAGAGGAATATCACTACTGTCCACAAGCTATAAGATACTATCCGCAGTATTACTAAATAGACTAAAACCATATTCAGAAGACATATTAGGTGACTACCAGGCGGGTTTTAGACAAAACAGATCAACAATAGATCAGATATTTATCTTACGACAAATAGCCGAGAAACATTGGGAATATAAAAGAGATCTCCATAACATTTTTGTGGATTTTAAAAAGGCTTATGATAGTGTCCATAGGAATAGTCTATGGAATGCTATGCAGGAATTTGGAATACCAAGGAAGTTAATCAACATGACCAGACTATGCATGGAAGATACTTATAATATAGTAACATATAAAGGCAGGAAATCAGACCCCTTCCAAATAACATCTGGCTTGAAACAGGGTGATGCACTATCGCCGCTACTCTTCAATCTGGCTCTAGAGAAAGTTGTAAGGAAGGTAAAGGAGGAATGTGATATTGGAGGAACATCCAAGCTGCTTGGTTATGCAGATGATATAGATATTATAGGGCAAAGTGAACAAAAGACATTGGAAATATTGACTCACTTAAAGGGAAAAGCCCAACAGATGGGGCTGGTTATCAACCAAGATAAGACAGAATATATGGTAATTTCAAGAGACGGAATGGCTAGAAACTCTGGCCACATACAAATAGATAATATGACCATTAAAAGAACGGAAACATACAAATACCTGGGTACAATCTTCAACTGCTCCAACATCATAAGGGAAGAAATACAAACTAGAATCAACTCTGGAAATAAGATATACTATGCACTACAACATCTACTAAAATCAAAGGCGCTATCTCGTAACACCAAAATCACAATATACAAAACACTGATCAGACCAGTTGTGCTGTATGGCTCTGAAACCTGGAGTACAACGAAAGGAGACGAAGCCTTGTTACAAACCTTTGAGAACAAAATTTTAAGACGCATCTTTGGACCCATTAGGGATACACAAAGTGGAGAGTGGAAAAGAAGAAGTAAGAAAGACATTTATGATCTGTTTAAGTCCTCGCTAATCACTGGTATCATGAAGGCTAATAGACTACAATGGCTGGGGCATATAGAAAGAATGGAAGATAATAGGGAAACAAAACTCGCTTACACTCAGGAAATAAATGACCGTAGACCCCGAGGTAGACCAAGAAGGCGGTGGAGAGATAATACATGTACAGACCTACAAGCACTTGGAATCAACGACTGGCAAGAGAAGGTCCACCAGAGAGACGAATGGAGACGGATTGTATTTGCAGCAAAGAACCTCAATGGCTCGGAACGCTGAAGAAGAAGAAGATTAACATGTGTAGCTGGTGGGCAATTTGGTGTCATTATTAACATGTATAGCTGGCTGGCAATTTGGTGTCATTATTAACATGTGTAGCGGGCTGCAATTTGGTGTCATTATTAACATGTGTAGCTGGTGGGCAATTTGGTGTAATGGCTAAGAGGCTGCACTGATAATGTCAATGCCCCAGACACCCACACCAGCTATTCTACCCTCTCACTGCCACAGACACCCACACCAGCTATCCTACCCTCTCACTGCCACAGACATCCTCAGCAAAATAGAAGAAAAACAAACTACAAAGACAACCTGAAAAAACATGAGTGTGAGTGTGTGTGCATATGTGCACGTACACGTTTGTGGATGCATACATGTGGGGGGAAATATGCCAAATAGCAAACCAAAATGAAGGAGTTCTGTACACTTTCAGGCAGAAGGGGGTTAAGACAGGAAGCCACAGCGAAGGCTTGAGCTGTCCATGTTCAGATGAACTAAACCAGAATGCCCGCGCTTACCTTTCAGTTTGGGTATAATTTTCCGAGACTCTGCTGGGTTTGATGGACGTCTGGGGTCAGAAGGGCTGAACGGGATATTCGCTCCAGTCAATGTGGTCTGTTTCCAGTCTTCCCATTCATCTTCTGAAGGTTCAAATACTGGAACATCTATAAATTACAACATAAATGTTGTGTATTCCAGTTAACACTCAAATATCCGAGCAACTATAAATTAGAACATAAATGTTGTGTGTTCTAGTTAGCAATCAAATACTGGAGCAACTATAAATTACAACACATGTGTGTGCCTGTTAACAATCAAATACTGGAGCATCTATAAATTACAACATAAATGTTGTGTATTCCAGTAAACACTCAAATGCTAAAGCATATATAAAGTACAACATAAAATGTTGTGTGTTCCAGTTATGACTCAAATACTTGAACATCTATAAATTACAACATAATTGCCATATGTTCAAGTTAATGCTCAAATACTGGATTTATAAATTATTGGTGAAACTAGTAAGATCGAGGGGAACAGACCAAGGGGAAGACCTAGAAGCAAGTACCTGGATGGCTTGGCCTTGTGGCATGGTCGAGACAGAAACACAGAGCTGATCCACGACTCTGGTGATCGAGTGAGATGGCAGAACATGACCGCCCACGCTTACCGGCATGGCACATGATGGATGGATGGATAAATTATTGATTAATTGACTTGGAAACATAAATTTCAAGTACCTCAGAAGTCAGAGTGCTTTCATTTGATGGCGAGGGACAACGGTAATAGGGAAAGCTAATCCACACGCAAAAATCAATCCAGTGCACCAGAAGTAAAAGCATGTATGGACTACGCTTGAGAAACAACATCAACAACAAAGATCATGATGAACAGCTGAGGATATTTGTACACAGACAATGACTGCAGTGACTGACCAATATGACCTCTGCCAAACTGAAAGGAATGGCGGACTACAATTTTATTACACGTCTACAAAATTATGATTTGAAAATTCACTGGCAAACCTGGTTAATGCTCTGGTAATCGCATGAGATGGAAAACCATGACCAACCACGATTTTTAGCCACAACAGGTTTCAGGTTTCTATATGAAAATGCTATAGGCAATATCATAAGTAACAACTGTACGTCACCTCATAATTCATAACAGTGCAATCCGACAGGACAGGACAAATTCAGTAAAATCTGATAACACAAACACAGACACAAGTACCTTACCATTTATTAATACCAAAGGTGATGGTGGCTGAAGCTGTGAAGCATCATCAATGACAGGTTCTCCCTCTCCAAGAACTCTGCGGTCTTTCATACGAGGCACAGTATTAAGTCGTCTGGAGAACCCTTGTGTTGTTGCTAGAAATCAGATTAAACACAAACAATTCAGTGCAAGAGAACTCAGTCGGTTCACTTCTGATGAGATTGTATAACGAAGTGAGTGTGTTGCTGTAGTGGTCGTCAGCATGGGATTGTATAACGAAGTGTGTTGCTGTAGTGGTCATCAACATGGTATTGTGTAACGAAGTGAGTGTGTTGCTGTACTGGTCATCAACATGGGATTGTATAACGAAGTGAGTCTGTTGCTATAGTGGTCATCAGCATGGGATTGTATAACGAAGTGTGTTGCTATAGTGGTCATCAGCATGGGATTGTATAACAAAGTGTGTTGCTGTAGTGGTCATCAGCATGGGATTGTATAACGAAGTGTGTTGCTGTAGTGGTCATCAACATGGGATTGTGTAACGAAGTGAGTGTGTTGCTGTACTGGTCATCAACATGGGATTGTATAACGAAGTGAGTGTGCTGCTGTACTGGTCATCAGCATGGGATTGTATAACGAAGTGAGTGTGTTCCTATAGTGGTCATCAGCATGGGATTGTATAACGTAGTGTGTTGCTGTAGTGGTCATCAGCATGGGATTGTATAACGAAGTGTGTTGCTGTAGTGGTCATCAGCATGGGATTGTATAACGAAGTGAGTGTGTTGCTGTACTGGTCATCAGCATGGGATTGTATAACGAAGTGTGTTGCTGTAGTGGTCATCAGCATTGGATTGTATAATGTAGTGTGTTGCTGTAGTGGTCATCAGCATGGGATTGTATAACGAAGTGTGTTGCTGTAGTGGTCATCAGCATGGGATTGTATAATGAAGTGAGTGTGTTGCTGTACTGGTCATCAGCATGGGATTGTATAACGAAGTGAGTGTGTTGCTGTAGTGGTCATCAGCATGGGATTGTATAATGTAGTGTGTTGCTGTAGTGGTCATCAGCATGGGATTGTATAACGAAGTGTGTTGCTGTAGTGGTCATCAGCATGGGATTGTATAACGAAGTGAGTGTGTTGCTGTACTGGTCATCAGCATGGGATTGTATAACGAAGTGTGTTGCTGTAGTGGTCATCAGCATGGGATTGTATAATGTAGTGTGTTGCTGTAGTGGTCATCAACATGGGATTGTATAATGAAGTGTGTTGCTGTAGTGGTCATCAGCATGGGATTGTATAACGAAGTGAGTGTGTTGCTGTACTGGTCATCAGCATGGGATTGTATAATGAAGTGTGTTGCTATAGTGGTCATCAGCATGGGATTGTATAACAAAGTGTGTTGCTGTAGTGGTCATCAACATGGGATTGTATAACGAAGTGTGTTGCTGTAGTGGTCATCAGCATGGGAATGTTTAACGAAGTGAGTGTGTTGCTGTAGTGGTCATCAGCATGGGATTGTATAACATAGTGTGTTGCTGTAGTGGTCATCAGCATGGGACTGTATAACGAAGTGTGTTGCTGTAGTGGTCATCAGCATGGGATTGTATAACGAAGTGTGTTGCTGTAGTGGTCATCAGCATGAGATTGTATAACGTAGTGTGTTGCTGTAGTGGTCATCAGCATGGGATTGTATAACAAAGTGTGTTGCTGTAGTGGTCATCAGCATGGGATTGTATAACAAAGTGTGTTGCTATAGTAGTCGTCAGCATGGGATTGTATAACGAAGTGTGTTGCTGTAATGGTCATCAGCATGGGATTGTATAACGAAGTGTGTTGCTGTAGTGGTCATCAGCATGGGATTGTATAACAAAGTGTGTTGCTATAGTAGTCGTCAGCATGGGATTGTATAACAAAGTGTGTTGCTGTAGTGGTCATCAGCATGGGATTGTATAACAAAGTGTGTTGCTATAGTAGTCGTCAGCATGGGATTGTATAACAAAGTGTGTTGCTGTAGTGGTCATCAGCATGGGATTGTATAATGAAGTGTGTTGCTGTAGTGGTCATCAGCATGGGATTGTATAATGAAGTGTGTTGCTGTAGTGGTCATCAGCATGGGATTGTATAACGAAGTGTGTTGCTGTAGTGGTCATCAGCATGGGATTGTATAACGAAGTGTGTTGCTGTACTGGTCATCAGCATGGGATTGTATAACGAAGTGTGTTGCTGTAGTGGTCATCAGCATGGGATTGAATAACGAAGTGTGTTGCTATAGTAGTCGTCAGCATGGGATTGTATAACGAAGTGTGTTGCTGTAGTGGTCATCAGCATGGGATTGTATAACGAAGTGAGTGTGTTGCTGTACTGGTCATCAGCATGGGATTGTATAACGAAGTGTGTTGCTATAGTGGTCATCAGCATGGGATTGTATAACGAAGTGTGTTGCTGTAGTGGTCATCAGCATGGGATTGTATAACGAAGTGTGTTGCTGTAGTGGTCATCAGCATGGGATTGTATAACAAAGTGTGTTGCTATAGTAGTCGTCAGCATGGGATTGTATAACGAAGTGTGTTGCTGTAGTGGTCATCAGCATGGGATTGTATAACGAAGTGAGTGTGTTGCTGTACTGGTCATCAGCATGGGATTGTATAACGAAGTGTGTTGCTATAGTGGTCATCAGCATGGGATTGTATAACGAAGTGTGTTGCTGTAGTGGTCATCAGCATGGGATTGTATAACGAAGTGTGTTGCTGTAGTGGTCATCAGCATGGGATTGTATAACGAAGTGAGTGTATTCCTATAGTGGTCATCAGCATGGGATTGTATAACGAAGTGTGTGTATTCCTATAGTGGTCATCAGCATGGGATTGTATAACGAAGTGTGTTGCTATAGTGGTCATCAGCATGGGATTGTATAAGGAAGTGTGTTGCTATAGTGGTCATCAGCATGGGATTGTATAAGGAAGTGTGCTGCTGTAGTGGTCATCAGCATGGGATTGTATAACGAAGTGTGTTGCTGTAGTGGTCATCAGCATGGGATTGTATAACAAAGTGTGTGTATTCCTATAGTGGTCATCAGCAGCATGTAACCGGGCTTCTACAGAGCGTGGCTCTCATCACCACATTCCAAAAAATGTTAAAGCCTTTGCTAGCTTTCCTGCCTTGCGCTTTATCATAATCTTTAGTGTGCAGATTATATGTATTCGAAACACAGCTTCGGGCAATTTGGCAGCAGACTGTTGTTGTTTTAGTTTTCATACAATGGTATGAGTGCTGGTTGTTCAGAAAGCAATGGCAAACTACTGAATGTAAACTTGCCAAAAAAAAATCACAGCCCAAAAATGCTGGGATTGACTTTGTTGTCCTGTAAAGGATATCTAACTACCACAACTAACTTACAACTACTATAACATTTTGATATTGAAAATAAACCAGATGAGTTTTTTTTAAACAAAAGTGATGATGAGGCATCCAAACTACCTTAGATGCTGCATTCCTATTTCTTTTTTGTTCTTATACTTTAAAAAATATGTTGTTTTTCAAAATAAGATCTTGAAACATTACGGTGCATATTATAAATGAATTTACATTTGACTAGACAATGTTGGCCGGTCTCCATGGTGTAGGGCTTACGGACGTGGTTCATAATCCTGTATACTCGTGTTCGAAACACAGCTGCCATGATTTAGAAGCAGACCGCGTTGCGTTTGTTTCGGTGCTGTTCATGCAGAAAGCAATGGCAAACTACTGAGCATAAACTTGCCAAGAGATCACAGCGGCAGAAATGCTGGTGTTGACTGTGATGTCCTGTAAAAAGGATATGAAAAAAAAAGACAAGACAATGCCGAGATAAATCAAGCATGAATATTATACACATACAAGATGTTGCATTATACACATAAAAAATGTTGCATGTTCTTTGCAAGATGTTGCAATCAACCCCAGGTTTATTTTCTAAGCAGTTTTACATTCAGCAGTTTGCCATTGCTCTCTGAATGAGAAGTCAACATTCAAGTCTTAATAACAGGTGTGTAGAACGAACCCACTACCCCGACATTAGTGCACAGTTAGTTTCAGTGCCAGTGCAATAAATTCCTCCACCACAAATGAACTTCTATATTAGACACATATGCATACTGAAATCCCCTATGATTATCATAATGTCTCTTTTTTCCACCTTTTCTAACATCTCTAGTAAACTATTTAAACACAGAAACCTCAAACAATAGGTTGCACAATTTATTGCCTGGTATATTTCACTGTATCTCGTCAGATGCATACTGCAGAGTTATGTATTGTATGAAGTGGTGAATAAATGAATAATACGTACTTAAGCTGAAACAATTAAAACACACTGTTATAGGTATTCTTTCAAATGTGGAGTATCTGTTATCCCCCCCAGTAATGTCAAATTTAACATAAACTCTTTGTTTGCATAAAACTGGCTGGAATCACCTCATTGCTAACTCCTCACTAGTTATTTAGTTAGTTAGTCGACAGATCAGCCTCATTGCACATCGAACCATTCAGTCCATAAGTGCTCGGATTCCCTCCTCAGCAAATCATGCAGCGTGTAGCGGCTAATGACACCAGTTCTGTGTTGGTTTATCAATTTTCTTTGGCTTCCTGCGTAGTGTTCTTGTTTGGCCACCCCTCTTTTAATTTGCTGTTCTCAGTCTGACCACGGTTGTAGATTCACAGTCATCACTTGGTTCTCACAAAAGTCTTACTTCTCGTAGAACATTCAGAATGTCAGCCTGGTCCATGGCGCGTCCGCCCTCCTCACCTACGAGCCCGCTCATTTCCTTGTACTCCTGCATGCCCTGGCATGAAGATGAAACTAATCTATATTTGAGCAATAGTTTATTGTTCTTTCTGTTTGCATAAAACCAGTTAGAACCGCCCAACTGTTAATGCCTCACTATATTTGAGTAATCATTTATTGTTTGTCAAATCCAATATATGAAACACGTAAACTATTGTAAAATCAATGAATGTCGTCATGTAATGCAGTAACTCTGAAGTCGGAGCTCGCCTGATAGCGAGGGACACTGTTAATAGGGAAAGCTAATTCACGCGCAAAATTCAGTCCAGCACTACTAGAAGTAGTGTGTATAGATTACGCTTGAGTTCAAAGCGAGCACGCGGAAAAAAAATCTAATGCAGTTGGTTCTTAACTGTGACATTCCTGTTTTTGTTGTTTGTTTTTGTCTTATGCCTAACAGTGAGAAGTCAATCACTGATTGGATTGCATCAACATAACACTGAAGAAGTGCAGGCTCTTTGTCATGGGGAAACCAGTTGTGGTATGTTTCCCATCTTCTACTACGTGGAGGAGCAGTTGGAATGTTTCCTTCATCAAGTTATGAGACCATGGAGGCAGTTCTCAAATATATCAAAGCATTATCAATTAGGTGATTTCAGCCATTTTTATGCAAACAGGACTTCATTTTAAATATTTTTTTTTTTTGCATATCCTTTTTACAGGACATCGCTGTCAACACAAGCATTTTACTGCTGTTGTTGATGTCTTGGCAAGTTTATGACCGGCTCTCATAACAACTCGTTAAAACCCAGCGCAACACGGTCTGCTGCCAAATCAGTCGCAGCTGTGTTTCGAACGCTTTACAAATCATGTCCGTAAGCCCTTCACCACGGAGACCAGAAAATCTTAGACTACTGTGAGGATAACGCACTCCACATTTGAACAATATTAGTGACTATGTTAGTATTCTGACCAAAGTAGTATTCACTTCATATAATAACTGCAGTTTGCACCTGATGAGATGCAGTGAAATATGTCAGGCAAGAAATCATACAATATATTATCTGTAGCTTGTGTGTTTAAATCCACTAAGGGAATACACTGTTTTGACATTCTCATAATCTCTTATAAGAGTGTTATGTTTTTGTTAGTCAGACGCTGGGTATTGACGTTCTCATAATCTCTTACAAGAGTGTCATGTTTTTGTTAGTCAGACGCTGGGTATTGACAGCTGCAAGTATCAAGATCTGCTATACACCAGGCACCAAAAGAAGACCGTAGGAAATTAACATTTAGACAAGAGAACAGACTTTATTGAATCAGGTTTTAATACCATATAGCTCGGTCTCTCTCCGCAGAGCAGTTAACCGCCTAACAAAAGCGTCACACAGATCACAAAATCCATAGCTCTGGCGAATACACCCAGGAGACTCCAAAAAAACATAACAACAACACAATAATAACAATCTACAATCTTACTATGATGTTCATGAATGGCGCCAAAGTTGCTGCTTTGATCCTCAACACTGCCAGTTGGGAAACGGAAGCACTTATGGCGGTAGATCTCAACCTTGGAGTCGCTTGGTGAATGAAACAACCGGCGGTTCCTTTTCAGCTCGCTGTGCTTGATTTTGGCAACAAGGTGCTTGCTGGTTATAGAAGATGAGCGAGGTCTGTCTTGTCCATACAGTGTTGGCAGGATCCATTCAGGTCGGATGTCGCCTAGCCACAAGTTGGCCCAAACAACTGTCCCAGCTGAAGATGGATGCAGAAAGAATATTGTCATAAAACTTTTGACTGATTGATTGATGGATCAGATTCAAGGACCATGCCCATCGCACTATTAAACTATTCATTCATCTTTCACTTTTCTTCTCTGATGACACATGGAAAACCTCAGCTCAGTACATAAACTCTATGGCATCAGCAAGGATCCCAATGTGTATAGACCAGAGTCCACATACATTGTTAATGCCAGGATTACAGATTACAAACAGCCAAACAATGCTGGAGATGACTGCAACGTCCTGTAAAGGATACGCAACTAGCTTTAACCAAGGCTGTGGTCTGTATGGAATGACTGGCAACTTGCCGTCTTGATAAACGAAGTTGTAGCTGTCCATAGCACAAAGCCTAGGCTGAATTTAGAGACCATGTGTTGCCCATGCAGCATGATCACTCTCTCGGCCTGCCAAGTTTACTTCAGAGGAAAGGTAACACCAATATGTCTGGAACAAAGCAAGGTGCAGAAGCTGCTGGATCAGTAAAGTAATGCTTGAACTGTCCATCTGTCGGAGCTTCCATCCTAGACTAGTTGCTGTGGGTCAGTCGGGGTCCAGATGATGAAGATCATAAGATGTGGAGAATCAGATGTGGGCCAGTCGGGGTCCAGAAGATGTTGAAGATCACCAGATGTGGAGAATCAGATGTGGGCCAGACAGGGTCCAGAAGATGTTGAAGATCACCAGATGTGGAGAATCAGATGTGGGCCAGACAGGGTCCAGAAGATGTTGAAGATCACAAGATGTGGAGAAGCAGATGTGGGCCAGTCAGAGTCCAGAAGATGTTGAAGCTACTAGAAGTGGAGAAGCAGATGTGGGCCAGTCAGAGTCCAGAAGATGTTGAAGCTACTAGAAGTGGAGAAGTAGATGTGGGCCAGTCAGAGTCCAGAAGATGTTGAAGCTACTAGAAGAGGAGAAGCAAATGTGGGCCAGTCAGAGTCCAGAAGATGTTGAAGATCACAAGATGTGGAGAAGTTCACAAGATGTGGAGAACTGCAATGTACTTGATGATGAACGTATTGGATTCTTCTTTCTTATATTTCTTCTCATCTCATCACCCAGCAAGTGCACACTGGTCAATACAAATACACAGTTAGCATCACATACTCAACACACCTGGGGGTCTTTTACTTGTACTAAGTTCTTCTACTGGTTGTCTCTTCATTCCCAGATTCTCTACACTTACTGGCTCTTTTTTCCACAGTGCTGCCGGGAGTGATCAGAGGATCTGGCCGACACTCAAAACTGAGAGGAAAGGCCAGACAGATACATAATCGGAACCCCTACTGGTACCATTCATATTGGGACTTTTCGCTGGCTGTTGCAGATAAGGAGAAATCAGTAGGGAAATGTTCCGAGTGCTGTGATCTCGGTTTTTGACTAAACTATCTCAACTTGTTTCCATGATATGAAACTTATTTTTCTTTAAAATCCATATTTCTAGGGCCTCAATTCAATTTTTCAAATTATTAGCTCATTGCTAAAAGTTAAGAATATGTCAATCCAGAATTGCCATCATCATCATCAAGTGCCCTGCCAGCTGGCGTAGGCATTCATGTCTTTCCAGATATTTTGGTTTTTGATGTTCTGGATCAACTTTGTTGATATTCCTCTATGCCACCATCTCAGTCCATCCAACATCATTTCTCTTATTCTGCCTCTGCCTCTCTTCCCCTCGATCTTTCCAGTTGTCACAATGTTTTCCAATGCCTCTCTTCTCATCACATGACCAAAGCAAGCTGTTTGTCTCTTTCTTATTGTGTAAATAATGTTCTAGTTCCATTAACCTCTTTCAGGCAAACGTTCTTAGTTACTCTGGCAGTCCAAGGAACTTGCAACATTCTAGAATAAACAAAATAATCACTATAATCAAGCTTATAAACTGAGAACTAAACGACAAATGCACAAATGGTATAACAGAGACGTACTTTCCTTATCCTGGCCTATACGTGCCAATAACATCCCTGTGATGCTGTGATAATTCTCTGCCAGGCTCAGCTTCAATGACGTCAACACATCTCTGACTTCCTGTTTCACAAACAAAAATATGACACGTCAATTGTAAATGTGAAAATATGACATGAATCCTGGAAACTGTCATGACAAAAATATGGTAGGTATCCAGGAAATTGCCATGACAAAAATATGGCCGGTATCTTGGAAATTGTCATCACAAAAATATTATATGCATCCTGGAAATTATCATGACAAAAATATATGCATCCTTGAAATTGCCATGACAAATATATGATGTGCATCCTGGAAACTGTCATAACAAAATATTATATGCATCCTGGAAACTTTTATGACAAAAATATGATATGCAACCTGGAAATCGTCATGACAAAATTATATGCATCCTGGAAATTGTCGTGACAAAAATATGCCAGATATCTTGGATACTGTCACAACAAAAATATTATATGCATCCTGAAAAGTATCAGGAAAAGGCTTTCAATACACTAGACAGATACAGATTATGGACCATCTTTGAAGACTATGGGATACAAGGACAATTGCTAGAAAACATCATAGCCATGTACCACTCGAGCCGAAGTGCAGTAAGAACACAAGAAGGTATATCAGATATGTTCACAGTCAATACAGGAGTGAGACAGGGGTGTGTGCTCTCTCCTCTGCTATTTAATATTTACATGGACAGAATTTCCATAGAAGCAAGCCTTGACAGAACAGATTCAGAAAATTTAGAACTCTTTACTCCAGATGAAACAACTGATTCACAGGAAATAAATGAACTTCTATTTGCAGACGATCAGTGCCTGTTTTACAGCGATGAGGGCAGACTACAAAATCACATTACTAATCTGGGTTCAACCTGCAGCAGATACAATATGAGTATAAATACAGCCAAAGCCGAAGTAATGCAAGTTAGCAGATCGCCGGGCCCACTAAGCATACAGATAAATAGCACAACTCTGAAACAAGTTAAAGAATTCAAATATCTTGGAAGTATGTTCAAAGAAGATGGCAGATTGGACAGAGAAATCAAAATCAGATGTCAAAAAGCTAGTGCACTTACATATCAACTATCACCCTTACTGAAACATCCAAATATACCCATGTCCGCAAAATGACAGATAATAAACAGCATATTCACACCAACCCTATGCTACCAATCTCAAACTTGGACTTTATTCAAATCACACTTCTGCAACATCAACACCTGCGAGATGAGATGCTTGAGGAGAGCTGCCAATTTAACAATCCGAGACCGAGTAAGAAATGCTACTATCAGACAGACTGTGGGTTCAACACCTTGTGCCACATTTACTGAACGACAGAAGAACAAGTGGTCTGGCCATGTTGTTAGAATGCAACACCATCAACTACCATCACTGGCCTTATATCAAAGATCATCTGCGACGAGACCAAGAGGACGTCCAAGAAGAAAATGGATTGACGACATCAAAGACATTGTACAATCACACGGAATGACACTATACAATGCTGCCCATTGGGCGCTGGAGCACAAATTATTACTCCCCATGACGCTTGACGGCAGAAGTGTAAGATGATGATGATGATGATCCTGGACATTGTCATGAAAAAAATATAGGTATCCTGGAAATTGTCATGACAAAAATGTGGCATGGATTCTGGAAATTGTCATGGCAAAAATATGGCACGTATCCTGGAAATTGTCATGATAAAAATATGATATGCATCCTGGAAATTGTCATGACAAAAATATATATATATCCTGGAAATTGTCATGGCAAATATGAAATTGTCATGGCAAATATGTGACATGGATTCCGGAAACTGTCATGGCGAAAATATGGCCCGGATCCTGGAAATTGTCAACTACTTAATGTAATTAAAGACAAAACATCCAGACACCTTTAAAACAGATTTAACATGTATCAAACAGATGTAATGTAGAACAGGAACAAGTAAAGCAGCCCTTTCTATGCCATAAGGCAGAGTATCTGGTGCTGCACCCTTATTTAAAAACTGGTCAGCATTCAATGGGTGATGTGATCAATATCCCGCTGGCCGTTCTACTCCCAGGAACTTTCCTGGTGATCATTTTAGGCTGGGCTGACCTCAGAGCCCAGGTAAGTGGGGGGGAAAATCGCCATCTGAATGGGGTTTTGAATAACCACTACAAGTCAGAATCACAGAATTTAAACGAAATAATTTTTGCGGTGACATTTAGTTACTTGTTTTTGTGTCTCAGATCTGAGGACATTACACGTACTCATGGGGGCTGCGTGGTCTCGAGGTAAGATGTCCGCCTCAAGTGCTGGAGGTCCCGGGTTCAAGCCCCGGTGAGGACCAGGATTAATTTCACGTGGACCTCTAGTAATAAAATTTCCCCTGGTCTCTGGGTAGTGAGATCGGACGCCCGTGTGTATTGTTCCGCACGTAAAAAATCTCTTGGCAGTTGGAAATTGAAAAAGAGTAGCCTAACGGCGCTGCCCGGGCAAAATTTCGAGTTAAAAATCTACCCAAAGTATTTCAGGATCCTCGCCGGTGCTACGGAGTTCGTGCTCTGAGCTGAGTTTCTCCAGACTCAGGTTTGAGTTTGGAGGAGAACGGAGCACTTATGGGTTACACCCGTGTGCCGTGATGTTGATCCATCACCTAAACTAAACTAAAGTAAACACGTACTCATGATGTTACATTCCCTGATTATTTCAAGACTGAGTTAAAAAAGAAACCGTTTGCTGAATATTGTTTATCCCTCCATTCGCTACGAATCTACACTCTCGTCTTCTCAAATTTGTTTCCGAGATAGAGTTAGACTGTATTTATAATATTATAGTGTAGAGATGTTACACACAGGTTAGAAGGCACGTGATGATCGTACAGCACACAAGTCTCCGTTGTTTAGAACATTCTTTATTAGTCGAATCGTTCAACTACAGAATAATAATGGTAAGCTCAAATTCCGATGTTTACATGTTTTCTCTACTTCCCTGATAGCTGGCCCCCAAGTGACGTGTGTGCCAGCCTAGATACACTTCTTCATTCGTGCACACACGTTCACTAGCTATGGTTTTCCCACTAGTCAAGGAATGCGCAGCATTCCTTAACTCTTTACTCCTAAGCTACTCCCTTTACTGTTACAATAAGACGTAAGTAGACCCTAGAGAAACAAACTCATGGAGAGAACCGGTTACTTGTATCTCAAGCGGTTAATGCACATTCTCTGGGCACTTGGCGAGAAAGGGAAACACTGGAATATGTCATGACAACAGGAAAGCTGGAGGGTAAGAGAGTCATCGGAAGACCTAGTGAGAAGATGTTAGACACCTGGACATTGTGGCATGGAAGAATACCTGTATCAAAAGTTACTAGCAGGAGGATGTGTGTATATATGATGACCAGTGCCACACAACATGAACAACAAGAGCAGGAAAAACTAAACAGCACACACAGAGTGTTTCAATAACAATCATATTATCTGTTTCAAGCATCAAATACATCAAGCACTGTCACATTGTTATATTTGTTTGAATTATAAGAGTTGAGGTTAGACCTAGGTTAGTAATGTCTCCTCACAAGTTATAGGTATGAGTTGAGTTGAGGTGACTTGAGTTGAGCCAAGAAACAACATCACAGAGCTCTGGTCATTCCCAAACATGCTCCATCCTCATCTGCAACAGCCAACAAAGAGTCCCAATATTAATGGTACCAGTAGCAATTCGATTGTGTATCTGTCTGGCTTTTCCTCAAAGTTCTAAAGCTGCAGGTATTTCATTGTCAAGTCTCACTAACCTAATTCCCTGAGGGATAAATACACATATAAACACAAGTACCAGATTTCATACTCACATGTTGCAAGAGGAACGCTACCATGCTCTCTTTGTTATTGCTGACAGCGTGGTACAGTGGGGTCTCTGTCCCCTGACCCATGTTGACATCAGCTCCCACCTCAATCAGACACTCTGCCCCCTGTAGCATCAATCAACACATGGTACATGATAATCAGACACTTGGCCCCTGTAGCATCAATCAACACATGCATGATACATGATACATGATAATCAGACACTCAGCACCCTGTAGCATCAATCAACACATGATACATAATACAGTGCGTGTCCTGCAAAATCATCCTGCTTCTATTAGCTGTGCTAGCACAATAGCTCGTATATTATCCTAATAAATCAATGTTCTTGGATCTGCACTCCTATTTCAAGGAGAGAATGCCACACCTAGTCATGTACCTCACAGGTTAGTGTGTCAAACTTCAGCTGCTTTTGTTTCTTTTTTCCTTGTTGCATTAACTCTTACTGAACCCAGGTTTACTCCATACATACATGTGCTACTACTTCTAGTGCACTGCACTGATTTTTGCTTGTGGATGAGCTTTCCCTATTATCAGTGTTCCTCACCATCAGGCAAATCCACATCGACTTCAGAAGTATTTGTAATTTATGTCCCCAAGTCAAAAATTTAGTCCATCTGACCGCTGTAGGGGTTGAACCCGCTACCTCAGCATCAGCACACCAGAGTTTAAGAACGAGCGATCTTATCCATTCAGCCATGCTGACCCCCGGGCGTATTTGTGAAAGGTTTGCTTCCTGTACATAAATTATATTTAAGGTCATAGGCTATATCCATCCATGGGTAGGTTTCCTTTACTAACAATTGTACCAGGATCAATAACTGATCAAGCCCTGGGTGAGCAGAACATAATGCCTAGTAACATTCTAAATAAATGTGAAAAGTTACCCATCATCGAGTATTTATTGAATGGGGGAAGGGAGAGAAAGGAAGACAGGCAAACAGACATAAAAAGAGACAGAAAACAGAAACATACACAGAAAGACAGACAGGGAGAGAGACAGGGAGAGAGACAGAGACAAATAGCCAGACAGAGATAGAGAGACAGGCAGACAGTGACAGACAGACTGTGTGTGTTTGTGTGTACATGCACAAGCATCAGTGTGTTTATGTCAAATGTACAAGTCTTACTGCCCACCACCATATAGAAGAAGAACACACGAGAAGATAGAAAAATTACATTTCCTTAAACTAACAGCCATGTACTTTAAACCAATGGTTCCCAAAGTGTAATTTAACACCCCTGGAAGTGGAGGGCAGGTCTAGAAATGTGGAGATTCTGAATCTCTTGTACACTTATTACCAAGAAAGAGCTGTGTATGTCTATGTAAATTAGTTAGTTGCATACCTTTTACAGGAAGTAGCAGTCAACTCCAGTATTTTTTGGCTGCTTGTGATTCCTGGACAAGTTTATGTTCAGTAGTTTGCCACTGTTTCTGAACGACTGGTCAATGTAACGGAGTGGCAAATGGAAAATTTGGGAACAACTGATTTATAGTTAATAAAATGTATTAAATATTTGGTCGGGGAACATGAGTGTTGTTTAAAATAATTATGTGAAAACTGTCAGCAGAAGTAAAGTCTTACAGCAATGTATCCTTTGGAGCAAGCAGCACGCAGCATGCGGGACTTCAAGTCTTGCTCTATCCCCAACACATACAAGCACTCACTAGCTAGGTCATGCAGCCCTACACAAGGAGATCAAACAATGTCATTTCTGTGTCCAAACTGAATATGTTACACACAAATAAAGAATCTTACAACTTGCAGTGTAGGAAATCAATCATTCCCACCCAACAAGATGGACAGTGAATGAATCATAATCAACCAAGCAGGAAAATGAACTAATCATGATCAACAATTGGAAAATGAATTAATCACATCCAACATAGTAGTCAATGAATTAATCATAATTAACAAGGCGGCAAAGGAATCATGATCAACAACATAGAAAATGAATCAATGATAATCAATCAAGTGGCAGAGTAACTAATCATGATGAACAACGCAGGAAATGACTTCATCACATCCAGTATAGTTGTCAATGAATGAATCATGATTAGCCAGGCAGCAAATGAACTAATCATGATCACAACATAGAAAATGGTTCAATCATAATCAATCAGGCGGCAGATGAACTAATCATGATCAGCAAAACAGAAAATGAACCAGTCACATCCAGATAAGTGGATAATGAATAAATCGTAGTCAATCAGACAGAAAAATGAACTAACCATGATTGACATTGGCACCTTGCCGTCTTGACAGACGATAGTTTGTGCTTTAAAAAGGCATAATAACTTTTAACTATGGCGGTAGCGAGTGTGACTGATAAGGCCAATTTGCGCTGTAAATGTCCGTTCACAGTGGGTGCATGTGAACACGTGGTCATTTCCACCATCATGCACCATCTTACGTCTCAAACGCTTGGTGTGTGACTTTTCTGCAATAATTTTCTCCTTTGACTTTATTCCATTTCTGATATTTGCCCTCCATGCAACACGTTCAGCGGCGACTTGCTCCCAATGTGCATTATCAATGCCTGTATCAATCATGTCCCGCTTACACACATCTTTGTATCGTAGTAGAGGCCGACCCTGAGATCTCTTACCCATCTGTAATTCACCAAAAAAGATATCCTTTGGTATTCTACCATCATCCATCCGCCTAAGATGTCCTATCCATCTAAGTCTACGAAGACTGAGCATGGAATAAACTGTCACACAACCTGATCTTTCCAATACTTCAGTATTTGTGATTTTGTCTTGCCACTTAATACCAAGAATTCTTCGCAGACACCGCATATGAAAGCTGTTTAAATTGTTCTCTTGGTGTGAGTAAGTTGTCCAGGTTTCACTGCCATAGAGAAGAGTACTAAGGACACAGGCTTGATAGACAAGGACTTTTGTTTTGGCAGTAAGCTTCCTGTTCTCCCAGACTCTTTTTCTTAACCTGTTCATTGTTGTTGCTGCCTTACCAATCCGGATGTTGATTTCCTGATCTAGGGATAATTTGCTATTTACCACCGATCCTAGATATGTAAAATGGTCTACTATCTCTAGTTCGGCGTCGTCAATAAAGATTGATGGTACCCCATGTGCACCTTGTGACATAATCTGTGTCTTCTTTTTGCTAATTGTTAAACCAAATTCAGAACAAGCATTGGAGAATGCAGATAGTAGACATTGCAATTCTTCCTCAGAGTGGGTCGTAACTGCAGCATCATCTGCAAAAAGCAACTCTCTGATCAGTACCCTCCTAATTTTGGTCTTAGCCTTCAATCTCTGAGCATTGTAGAGGCCGCCATCTGAGCGTGAGTGAATGTATATACCACCATCCTGATCACGAAATGCATATTTCAGTAGAAGTGAAAAGTATATTCCAAAGAGGGTGGGAGCTAGTACACAACCTTGCTTAACTCCACTCTTGATTTCAAATTCTTCAGAAGTTGCACCATCAAACTTGATTATACCCTTCATGCCTGTGTGGAACGATTCCACAATGGACAGAAGAGTTGGTGGGCAGCCAATCTTCTTTAGTGCCTTGAACAGACCCTCACGACTGACCAAATCAAATGCCTTTGTGAGGTCGATGAAGGCAATAAACAGTGGTTGATTCTGTTCACGGCATTTTTCTTGCATTTGTCGCAATGAGAATATCATATCAGTGGTAGACCGGTTCTGTCGAAAGCCACACTGTGATTCGGGGTAGACTTGATCTCCTAGGACTTGAAGTCTGCGCAGAACAATTCTGGCAAATACTTTTCCAACAATACACAGAAGTGAGATACCCCTATAGTTGTTGCAGTCGCTCCGATCGCCCTTGTTCTTGTACAGTGTTATGATGCTTGAATCTTTGAAATCCTGTGGGACTTGTCCTTCACGCCAGCATAGCTCTATTAGCTGGTGGATCTGTATAGTGAGTGTGTCTTGCCCACTCCTGATAACCTCTATTGGAATCCCATCCTTACCTGGAGCCTTGCCAGATGCAAGTTCATTTATAGCACACTTAACTTCTGTTATGGTGGGAAGTGTGTCCAGGTGGTCAAGAGTTGGTAGAGCCTCTATGGCGTTGAGGGCATTATCCGCTAGTTTGGTCTCACTTGAGTAAAGCTCCAAATAGTGCTCTACCCATCTGTCCATCTGCTGTTTCTTATCAGTGATGACTTCTCCAGTCAAGGTTTTCAATGGTGCACTTCTTTTGATCACTGGACCACAGGCTTTCTTTATTCCTTCATACATGCTTCTTATGTCTCCCTTATCACTTGCGATTTGAATGGACTCACATAACTTGATCCAATAATCATTTGCACACTGCCTGGCAGCCTTTTGCACATCCTTCCTAGCTTGCCTTAGCTCACTCAGAGTGTTACGCGTTGGTCTTTCCTTGTTTTTTAAGAGAGCTTTCTTCTTCTTATCAATCAAGGGCTGCAGAGTCTCGCTGTTGGCCGCAAACCAGTCCTGCCTCTTATGATCCACAGTGCCGTAAACCTTTACGGCAGTTTTACAAAGAGTTTCCTTAAGTTTATTCCATTTATCATTTACTGTACAATTTTCTGGTGTATCAGTGAAAGCGTCTTCAAGTTGCTGTTGAAACTGAAAGCACTTTTCAGGATCATGAGTGTTAATAATATTAATCCTGGGGCTAGATTTGTGTTTAGCTGTGTAGATTCTCTTTGGTCTCAGTCTAACCCTTGCAACAACCAAAGAATGATCCGTATCACAGTCAGCACTGTGGTAACTACGAGTCAATGATATATGGTTCAGATGTTGTCTCCGTGTGATGATGAAGTCCAGCTGGTGCCAATGGCCGGATCTTGGATGTTTCCATGTGACCTTATGCATCTCTTTTGTTTTAACAAAAGAGTTTGTAATACATAGGTCATTACTGGTGCAATGCTCCAGCAGCCTTTGCCCATTTTCATTCATGCGACCGATGTTGTATTTTCCAAGGCACACTGGCCATGAACTCGAGTCCTTGCCCACACGAGCATTGAAATCACCGAGCATATAAATGTAGTCGGATTTTGGAACTGCCTTGATCACAGAGTCTAACTCCTCATAGAACAAATCCTTCACATCATCAGAGGAATCGAGTGTCGGTGCATATGCAGTAATAATGGTGGCAAACCCACAAGAGGTTGCCAAGCGCAGGGATAATAGTCTTTCATTTCCTCCTGCTGGAATTTCAATCATTCCCAGTAGCGAATTCTTCACTGCAAAGCCCACACCGTGTTGCCTTTTTTCTGCCTGCCCTTTACCCTTCCAGAAAAAGGTGTAGTTGTTTTCCCTGAGTGACCCTTCCTCAGCGAGGCGAGTCTCCTGCAGGCCAGCAATATCAATGTTAAGACGATTGAGTTCGGCATCAATCACAGCCGTTTTTCTCACATCGTCAATATTGGTCAAGTCAATGGAAAATCCTGGACACATGGTTCTCACGTTCCAGGTTGCAAGCCGTAGCTTGAGGTTTCTATTTATATTTTTGTTTGTACCTGGTGCATTGGTTTTACAGCCTGCGATTCAGATTTTGTCCTAGCCCCAAGCACCCATTGAAGCAGGCAGGCTGTGGCGGATCAGCACCCAATTGGCTGGGGGCTGCCCAGCTTGAGGCGGGCGGTAGCTGATCAGTGACACCTATAGGTGTCTCCCACCATCAGAGGCAACGCGTGGCGCCCCATGTCTACGCCAACTGACAAGGACTTATAACCCGTAACAGTTGCCTCTCGCTTTGATTCCGAGACCAGTTAAGACCAGGGATGGAGTTATTGCCTCTCCATAGCACAAAGCCTGGGCTAAAATATAGAGATCATGTGTTGCCCATGCAGCATGATCCCTCTCTCGGCCTGCCTAGTTCACTCCAGAGGAAAGGTAACACCCCTACATCTGGAACAAGACAAGCTGCAGAAGCTGCCGGATCAGCAAAGCAATGCTCTAACTGTCCGCCTGTCGGAGCTTCGATCCTAGACCAGTCGCCAACCAAGGCTTAGGGCCTGGTCTGCCCTGCCATGACAATTTTGTCTTTAGCTTGCATTTCCTCGCACCAGGGTAAGGCTTGTACCCTCCCAATTGCGCTCTTCCGCCCGAAGCCGTTGGCACAATGTGGGGTGTCGGGTTTGGTAAGCGCCGCCCAACGTTCGGCGCTAACAGAAACCAGGTAGTACCGTCTACTGTTATACGGTAGCTCAGTCATATCTGACTAAGACCTGACTGCATAACCATGATTAACAATGTGGTAAATGAATCAATCACGTCCAACTGGTCAATGAATCAATCAGTAAACAGCCAGGCAGAAAATTAACTAATCATAATGAACAACATAGAAAATGAATGAATCATAAACAACATAGTAGTCAATGAATGAATCATAACAACATAGTAATCAATAAATGAATCATAATCAGCCTTGCAGCAAATGAACTAATGATTTATCAACAAGATAGGAAATGAATCAATCATGAACCACAAGGTAGCTAATGATTTGATCATAGCCAATAATGCTGTCAGCAAACCTGTCATAACAAAATAACAAACTAGACATGGAATTAATCAAACCAATAAGACAATAATTATACAGACTGGGCTGGGTGGTTTCCTGCAGTCTTCTAAAGATTCTGATATTGCAAGAAGAAGCAGGAACGATGTTCCAAAAGGTATTCTGCATAATGGCTAAAAGATGTGATCAGTTAACAGATCTCTTCATCAGCCAATGGGAGATTGTGGGTTCATTTCAGACATCAAACTACCTCAGAAGTCATTTCAGTAACACAGGACAGAGAAAGTGCTTTCAGAACAGAACCAACTACAGTAAATGACCCATGTCCTAAACGGGGCTTCGAGGATCATCAAGATAATATCTGCATCATATGAAATTAATGTTTTCTTCAATATGGCTTAGTTTATAATAAAGGAACAAGTACAGCAGTCAGTTCTCTTAGTGCATAATAAAGTAACAAGTACAGCAGACTGTTTCCTTGGTTTATAATAAAGGAACAAGTACAGTAGACTGTTGTCTTAGTTTACAATAAAGGAACAAGTACAGTAGACTGTTGTCTTAGTTTATAATAAAAGAACAAGTACAGTAGACTGTTGTCTTAGTTTATAATAAAGGAACAAGTACAGCAGACAGTTCCCTTAGTTTATAATAAAGGAACAAATAAGGCAGACAGTTCCCTTAGTTTATAATAAAGGAACAAGTACAGCAGACAGTTCCCTTAGTTTATAATAAAGGAACAAGTACAGCAGACAGTTCCCTTAGTTTATAATAAAGGAACAAGTACAGCAGACAGTTCCCTTAGTTTATAATAAAGGAACAAGTACAGCAGACAGTTCTCTTAGTTTATAATAAAGGAACAAATAAGGCAGACAGTTCTCTTAGTTTATAATAAAGGAACAAATACAGCAGACTGTTCACTTAGTTTATAATAAAGGAACATGTACAGCAGACAGTTCTCTTAGTTTATAATAAAGGAACAAGTACAGCAGACTGTTGTCTTAGTTTATAATAAAGGAACAAGTACAGGAGACTGTTGCCTTAGTTTATAATAAAGGAACAAGTACAGTAGACTGTTCCCTTAGTTTATAATAAAGGAACAAGTACAGCAGACAGTTCCCTTAGTTTATAATAAAGGAACAAGTACAGTAGACTGTTGTCTTAGTGAATAATAAAGGAACAAGTACAGCAGACAGATCCCTTGGTTTATAATAAAGGAACAAGTACAGCAGACAGTTCCCTTAGTTTATAATAAAGGAACAGGTACAGCAGACAGTTCCCTTAGTTTATAATAAAGGAACAGGTACAGCAGACAATTCCCTTAGTTTATAATAAAGGAACAGGTACAGCAGACAATTCCCTTAGTTTATAATCAAGGAAAGGCACCACAGATGGTTATGGGGCAACAGATAGAGATATTAAAATAAGAATAAACAAGTCAAGGGGAGATTTCATAGCAGCGTGAAATATGTGGAAGTTAACGGAAATCAAACCTAGTACCAAGCACAGAATATTGAACTCTGTTAAATCACCACTATTGTATGGATTAGAAACATAGAGAACATCTGACACAATTACTAATAAACTACAAACATTTACTAGCTGATACCTGGGCTGGATAATGGACTAAAACTGTTGTATAGAATCACTCATGTGTAGCTTAGGGGAAAATACTAGACATATTTCAGTAGGGCATTTTTTATGACTTTTTTCTTCCTCCTTTAGTTTTTGATTGTCCCCAGCAAGTCAGTAAGTTTGTGTCTTTAGTCTGGTCACTACCAGAGAGAGTATCTGTTGGATTTTTCCCCCAGGACATGCTGGTGTGGTGAGAAATGAGCAGGCGGACAGATTGGCTGGGTCTGCGCCACTGGGTGGGGTATTGGTGCAGGATAAGGCAGATGTGGTCGGGGCCCTTTGTGATCATGTGTATAGTGCACAAGAACAGATAGATTATCAGAGCCTGGAGAGAATGACACTGCAGGGGGTGACCAGAAGATATGGCCGACACTCAGGACTCTGAGGAAAGACCAGACAGACACATAATCAGACTGCTATTAGTATCATTAGTATTGGGACTCTTTGCTGGCTGTTGAAGATGAGGACGCAGCATGCACGGGAATGTCCCCAGTGCTGTTATGTTGGTTCTTGATTCAACTAAACTACCAACCATAGAGTACCATATAAGACATTGACAGTAGTTACACCCCCCTCATGTTTATTGGAACAAAAAAGGTCATCTCCCAGTGCGAGGTACGACATGGTAGAGATGCCAAAGTGCAATAATTACACTGGTATGTACAATGAATGAAATGCAATAACATATCTAGAGAAATTAATACATTATATCATCAACAAAAATATCAGACAGCATGCATGTTATCAGATGTTTACACATAGCCAGAAATGGGCAACCACAAACAGTAGACAATAAAATACAACAAACAGATACAAGGCAAATGTTAGATCATCTGGATTACACATTGCATGCTCATGTAAGATGATATGGGGGGGTTCAATTATTTACTGCCTCAGATTCAGCACAAAACTCATGAACATAAACGTTAGCAATATCAACTATATTTCAAAACATGCACAGCTCTAGGAAAAACATGAGCATGCTTTATGTCTTTAAAAAACCAAAACAAAAATACAAACTGCTTAACTCTTAGCATGCAAACTCAAAAATATCATTTTAACATGCTTAATTTTGAAAATAAATTCCCAGGCATGACTGGCAATAGTAATTTGAAGCTCATTGCTCATTGTTCACTTATAAGTGAAAAGTCCACCACATGTCAACACACAGATGACTAGAAGTGACTTGTAGGAATGACTGGCACCTTGCCGTCTTGACAGACATGAGTTTGTAAACTGGAGCTGTATCTCTCCACAGCACAAAGCCTGTGCTGAATTTACAGACCATGTGCTGCCCATTGATAATGAAGTAGGTCAATATCAGCCTATTAAGAGAGGTGTCAGACAGGGGTGTGTAATGTCTCCAGATCATTTTTCCCTGTACAGTGAACATATTTTCAGAAATATAGAAGATATGGAAGGAATCAACATTGGGGGATGATACATCAATAACATTAGATACGCAGATGATACAGTCTTGATTGCAGACAATGAACAGGACCTGCAAAATATAGTAGATGCGGTTGTTGCACACAGTGAACAACTAGGGTTAGAAATTAATTTTAAGAAGACACAGATTATGGTCGTCACTAGGAAGGAAGAAATATCACAATGTAATATACAAGTAAATGGACATATTCTTAAACAAGTGAATCGGTACAACTATCTCGGAACAGTCATAAAATCTGATGGGATATGTCTTGAAGAGATTAGAACAAGAATTGCCATGGCAAAGGTAGCCTTTTGCAAGATGAAAAACATACTGACCAATAAAAAGATATCAATTGAAACGAGAAAAAGAGTGTTGAAGTGCTACATAGAACTTGTACTTTTATATGGATGTGAGACGTGGACAATGAGCAGACAAGTTGAAAAACATCTGATGGCTGTGGAAATGTGGTTTCTGAGGAAAATGCAAAGAATACCATGGACAGATAGAAAAACCAATGAACAAGTCCTTCAAGAAACAAATGAAGACCGTAAACTGATTAGAGACATTAGACGTAGACAGTCAAAATTTTTTGGGCATGTTATGAGAAGAAATGAATTGGACAACTTGGCGACAACTGGTAAGATCGAAGGGAACAGACCAAGGGAAAGACCAAGAATTAAATATCTGGATGGCTTGGCCACATGGCATGGTCGAGAGAGAAATACGGAGCTGATCCACGACTCTGGTGATCAAGTGAGATGACAGAACATGACCGCCCACGCTTATCTGCATAGCACATAACGAATGGATGGATGGTGTTGCCCATGCAGCATGATCCCTCTCTCTTTGCCTTTCTAGTTTACGTCAGAGGAAAGGTAGCACCAATAGTCTGGAACAAGACAAGCTGCAGAAGCTGCCAGATCAGCAAAGCAATGCTCTAACTATCCACCTGTCCTAGACCAGTTGCCAACCAAGTCTTAGGGTGTGGTCTGCCCTGCCATGACATTTAGTCTTTAGGTTGCATTTCCTCGCACTAGGATAAGGCTTGTACCCTCCCAATTGCGCTCCTCTGCCCAAAGCCATTGGCACAATATGAGGTTTGAATAACGAAGACACAAACAATAGATTGCACGATTTATTGCCTGGCATATTTCGCTGCATCTCGTCAGGTACATACTGCAGAAATCACACAACTTACTTGAATTAATTAGATAAATCCTTCAAACTGAAATATACACATGTTCGCACAGTAATGTCGATTGTCTACCACGGTAATTTTAAATTGACTAACATGTCTTTCTGCTTACACAAGGACGGCTTACGGAGGTTGATTAGTATAGCTTCAGCAAACTTTAACAATCGACTACTTTGTGTGTTGAACAACACACGGAAGGCACTGTCTCTTTCAACCACGTGACCACTCTCGAGCACGTGTCTCCCGACCGATGAAGCCAGACTTTTCCAGTGTGTCGGCCTGCCTAGGCTACCATCTTCTGTGTGTAGTATCTTGTCCAACCAATTCGGAATATGTTCCGAAACCCTGCAATGTAACTGTCGCTCAGTTCTGCCTATGTAGATGGCCTCGCATCTGCATGTAAATTGGTAAATACAATTTGATTTGGCGTACAAAGCTACAGGTTCTTTTACTGCTGGGACTGGGATCGGTGTGTTTCTGTACCTGATGACTAGAGCTGCAGCACAGAATGTTCGCTTGACTGCTGTGGTGAGCCGGTCCCGCAGACGTTGCATTACGTCATCTCCTCGGAAGGTTAGCTGGATGAATACTTTGAGTTTAGGGACTGTAGTTACTTCTGATTTCGGTTTGGGCTGTTGGCAGTGGCGCTTTATAAATCCTGTGGAGTACCCATTCAGATTTAAGGCATTCTTCAGAGTTTTAAATTCCTCTGTCAGTGTGTCCTGGGTGCATATCTTCCTAGCACGGTCAAACAGGGTCCGTACTAAGCCCCGTTTGTACTGGACAGGTGCGAAGCTCTGAAAATTTAAGTATTGGCCAGTCCATGTTTCTTTGCGGTACACCGATCTTTGAATGGTGCCATCTGCTCTATGTCTCATTAGGATATCTAGAAACGGCAGTGCCTTCCGTGTGTTGTTCAACACACAAAGTAGTCGATTGTTAAAGTTTGCTGAAGCTATACTAATCAACCTCCGTAAGCCGTCCTTGTGTAAGCAGAAAGACATGTTAGTCAGTTTAAAATTACCGTGGTAGACAATCGACATTACTGTGCGAACATGTGTATATTTCAGTTTGAAAGATTTATCTAATTAATTCACGTAAGTTGTGTGATTTCTGCAGTATGTACCTGACGAGATGCAGCGAAATATGCCAGGCAATAAATCGTGCAATCTATTGTTTGTGTCTTTGTTATTCAAATTCATCACGGGAAAACATTGTTTTGAATTTCTGAAACAATATGAGGTGTCGGGTTTGGTGAGCACCGCCCAACATTCCGCACTAACAGAGAGCAGGTACTACCATCTATTGTCATATGGTAGCTCAGTCATATCTGACTAAGACGTGACATAACTTGTAGGAATACTAGAAAGAAATACGATCCTTATGTTTTACTGAATTCTTTCTGCCCCAAACAATGTGCCACGTGGCATCAGCTACTGTTGGTGAGGATTAAACAACACACAGCAATACTACTGCACATTTTATTTTATTTTTGATCTGAGAATGTTCAAGAAATGTGGCTATACACCTGAATATGCAACACAGTATATGGCTCTGTGAATATAACACACTCATGCATGTTTTCAGTGTGAATGATGTAGGAAAGATAAACTGAACAAACAAAAGCATGCACGATCAACTAATGAAATAACTTCGCTTTTTTGTTTTATAATTACGAGGGAGCTTCAAATTAAATCCTTAAAAGTGTGATAGAAATTAAAATAACCATGCCATTGTCTTATAACCTGTCAACATTGTTATTAAGGATTGTTATTAAACATGTGATATCATGGTGCAGATGAACATAGTGACATCATTAGGACAGTTTAAAGATGGCCGCCCCACTTTTGATATACACCAAAGAGGAGCAGCGTTCTGTTATTCATTTTTTTAAAGCAGTGAAGGGGTGAAAACTATAGAAATTCATCGGCGAATGAAGGTCCAGAATGGTGATGCATGCCTGTCACTTCAGCAAGTGTATGAGTGGAGTAGGAAGTTTCAAAACGGTTTGACGTCTGTTGACAGACTGTTTTCGACCAGGTTAGGCACATTGAGTAGTGACCCCAGAGTCGATTTTTCTACAGGAATCCAAGCACTTTATCGGTGCTGAATGACTTGCATTGGACGCAGTGGTGACTGCATAGAAATATGATACATTTGTTCTTTACTATTACAGAATATATTCTCTCACACACACAAATTTAAGGTTTTCATTTGAAGCCCCCCTTATATAATCTTTATGCGTCATAAATCTACACCAACATTATTTAGCTTTCCTGAAATGCTTTATTCAATTCTAAGTGAGAAAGTCACAACTGCTATTGAGAATTAGTTGTATAGAATTAAAACATTAGATGTCCACAGAAAAAGCCCTTGGACGGATAGGACAGACTATATATCTTGTAAAAGATGTTACAAACTGAACATGTTCATGATTATTGAGACATAAGATAAATATTTTGACAATGTTCAGTGTGAGTAATAAACACATGGTAAACATGCTTATGATGTTAGAAAGTCAATAAATGTGAAACCAGTTACTCAACACACATCTTGTTAATATTGAACATACACACATAACATCAAGGTTTTGTTATTAATCGTACAGAAACCCAAATCGGTCAAAAGAAAACATACTTACAGTATCTAAATTATACATAGTGACGCTGGTAAGAATAAATATACATATGGCATCTTTAAGAAAACAAAAAACAATAATTTTTATATTATTAAAATGTTACATGTTTAAAAACTGTGGTTTCTGAGAAGAAAGCTGTGAATACCTTGAATTGCTAGAGTAACTAGCGAGAGTCTGGAAAGACTATTGAAAGTAAAACACATACAGCTATGAGAAGAAGACAACATTCTTTGATCATGTGATGATTACAGAAGCATTGGAAAACACTGGAAAGATCAATGGTAGAAAAGACATAGGTACACAGAGATAAATGATGCTGGATGGCCTACGACAGTGCAAGTAGGAGTATCATTAATTAGAATCCATTGGAAACACCAAAGACCAAGATCTGTGGAGACAGATGAAAGCTTACACCAGTTGGCAGGGGACCTGATGATATTTTGTAAATGGTAGCCCTATGGTAAATACTGCTGCTGGGTGTAAAGAATTATGCCTTCACATATTCTAGGTTATAGGGTAATGAAATAGGGTGGCCAATTCATGTAATGGCATCTTATATGCTTTAACCCTTTACAAGGCAGGACGGCCATTTCCGTCCGATACCGTTAACGGGCGAAACGTCTCAAAACGGCTGATACTTTTATGCATTGTAAAAACGCGATCTCTCGGCTTTCCGATACTTCCGACAGCTACTTTCGCTTTCGCCGACAGCTTGACAACGTGGCCGTCATTTGTAAACGCGCTATTATGAATTTGAACGGACTTTTACTGACTTTTTTTGATAGTTTTCTGGGTTTTTACGCTGTTTTTCAAAACGGATTTCGGCGATTCTTCAAGTGATAGCCGAGATTTTGCTCTGTTCAATTTAAGTGACATTAACGGGCACGAAGTTGACTATTAATCGGAGCTAGATATCAGTGCAAAGCGTTACTTTGCATTAGCAGTCTGAGTCGGACTTTAAAGAAAGTGATTATGATTCTGAAAATGTGATTGTAAATTGCCGTATAGATGACGGAATATCACAAACAACATGCCGTATTTTGTAAATATTTGTGTTCATATATGGATTACCGACAACAATCACGTGAGTAACATATTCTGCATGCTTTTCCCTTCATTGTGTTGTTTATTTAACTAAAATCGGTTGACTAACACCTTATTTGTGATGATTTTACTAACGCGACCCGAAATTTTACCGAACCTGAAAAAATCTTGCCCGTTCAGGGCTAAAAAACGGACAAGCGTCTGCCCTGTAAAGGGTTAATACAAGATCATCTTATGCTTATCCTCACTGCCATTCTGTCATTCCTTCCATTAACACTACGTCAGGAGCTGGTTTAGACTGCATCGGCCAGTATTGAGTTAAAAGGTTTACACGGTAAGAAAGAGCAGGACAACTCCCCACACGTAGAGAATGTGTGGTCATCAATAACAAATGCCTAGCCGAATGGAGTGGGTGATGATGCTTCTCTCTAAATTGCCTGGATCAATTTATGTACTGACTCCCTTCCATGCCATGACACAAGACTGTCCAGAATTTTCTCTCACTGTCTTTCTCTATCTCTCTTTCCACAAACATTTCCGGTTGTCACAACATGTTCCAGTATTTGTCTTCTCATAATGTAGCCAAATATGATGTCTGCCTCTTTCTGATGTTTGTGATTACTTGTTTTTGCAATTTAGCATTCCTCAAAATGTCCAGATTACTCTTTTTGGCTGTTGAAGGAATTTTCAGCAATCTTCTATCAAGAATGCTGAAAATGTGTGTTTAGGACACATGACCAATGGCTATTTAAGCCTGAACAAAGAATTATCTAAGCTTCGCAAAGTTGTCATGTTGCTACTGAAAGTTGTCATGATGCTACTGAATGTTGTCATAATGCTACTGAATGTTGTCATGTTGCTACTGAATGTTGTCATGTTGCTACTGAATGTTGTTATAATGCTACTGAATGTTGTCATAATGCTACTGAATGTTGTCATGTTGCTACTGAATGTTGTCATGATGCTACTGAAAGTTGTTATAATGCTACTGAAAGTTGTCATGATGCTACTGAAAGTTGTTATAATGCTACTGAATGTTGTTATAATGCTACTGAATGTTGTCATGATGCTACTGAAAGTTGTTATAATGCTACTGAATGTTGTCATGTTGCTACTGAATGTTGTCATAATGCTACTGAATGTTGTCATGTTGCTACTGAAAGTTGTTATAATGCTACTGAATGTTGTCATAATGCTACTGAATGTTGTCATAATGCTACTGAATGTTGTCATGTTGCTACTGAATGTTGTTATAATGCTACTGAATGTTGTCATAATGCTACTGAATGTTGTCATGATGCTACTGAAAGTTGTTATAATGCTACTGAAAGTTGTCATGATGCTACTGAAAGTTGTTATAATGCTACTGAATGTTGTTATAATGCTACTGAATGTTGTCATGATGCTACTGAAAGTTGTTATAATGCTACTGAATGTTGTCATGTTGCTACTGAATGTTGTCATAATGCTACTGAATGTTGTCATGTTGCTACTGAAAGTTGTTATAATGCTACTGAATGTTGTCATGATGCTACTGAAAGTTGTTATAATGCTACTGAATGTTGTCATGTTGCTACTGAATGTTGTCATAATGCTACTGAATGTTGTCATGTTGCTACTGAAAGTTGTTATAATGCTACTGAAAGTTGTTATAATGCTACTGAATGTTGTCATGTTGCTACTGAAAGTTGTTATAATGCTACTGAAAGTTGTCATAATGCTACTGAATGTTGTCATGATGCTACTGAAAGTTGTTATAATGCTACTGAATGTTGTTATAATGCTACTGAAAGTTGTCATGATGCTACTGAAAGTTGTTATAATGCTACTGAAAGTTGTTATAATGCTACTGAATGTTGTTATAATGCTACTGAATTTTGTTATAATGCTACTGAATGTTGTCATGATGCTACTGAAAGTTGTCATGTTGCTACTGAATGTTGTCATGATGCTACTGAAAGTTGTTATAATGCTACTGAATGTTGACATGATGCTACTGAATGTTGTCATGTTGCTACTGAAAGTTGTTATAATGCTACTGAATGTTGTCATGATGCTACTGAAAGTTGTCATAATGCTACTGAAAGTTGTCATGTTGCTACTGAAAGTTGTCATGTTGCTACTGAAAGTTGTCATGTTGCTACTAAATGTTGTCATGATGCTACTGAAAGTTGTTATAATGCTACTGAATGTTGTCATGATGCTACTGAAAGTTGTTATAATGCTACTGAATGTTGTTATAATGCTACTGAATGTTGTCATGATGCTACTGAAAGTTGTTATAATGCTACTGAATGTTGTCATGATGCTACTGAAAGTTGTCATGTTGCTACTGAATGTTGTCATGATGCTACTGAAAGTTGTCATAATGCTACTAATGTTGTCATGATGCTACTGAATGTTGTCATGATGCTACTGAAAGTTGTCAAAATGCTACTGAAAGTTGTTATGATGCTACTGAAAGTTGTCATAATGCTACTGAATGTTGTAATAATGCTACTGAATGTTGTCATGTTGCTACTAAATGTTGTCATGATGCTACTGAAAGTTGTTATAATGCTACTGAATGTTGTTATAATGCTACTGAAAGTTGTCATGATGCTACTGAAAGTTGTTATAATGCTACTGAAAGATGTTATAATGCTACTGAATGTTGTCATGATGCTACTGAAAGTTGTCAAAATGCTACTGAAAGTTGTCAAAATGCTACTGAATGTTGTCATGATGCTACTGAAAGTTGTCAAAATGCTACTGAAAGTTGTCATAATGCTACTGAATGTTGTCATGTTGCTACTGAATGTTGTCATAATGCTACTGAAAGTTGTCATAATGCTACTGAATGTTGTCATAATGCTACTGAATGTTGTCATAATGCTACTGAATGTTGTCATAATGCTACTGAAAGTTGTTATAATGCTACTGAATGTAGTCATAATGCTACTGAAAGTTGTCATAATGCTACTGAATGTAGTCATGTTGCTACTGAATGTTGTCATAATGCTACTGAAAGTTGTCATAATGCTACTGAATGTAGTCATGTTGCTACTGAATGTTGTCATAATGCTACTGAAAGTTGTCATAATGCTACTGAAAGTTGTCTTAATGCTACTGAAAGTTGTCTTAATGCTACTAAAAGTTGTCATGATGCTACTGAAAGTTGTCTTAATGCTACTGAAAGTTGTCATGATGCTACTAAAAGTTGTCTTAATGCTACTGAAAGTTGTCATAATGCTACTGAATGTTGTCATAATGCTACTGAAAGTTGTCATGCTGCTACTGAATGTTGTCATTATTCTAATGAATGTAGTCATGTTGCTACTGAATGTTGTCATAATGCTACTGAAAGTTGACATAATGCTACTGAATGTTGTCATAAAGCTACTGAATGTTGTCATAATGCTACTGAATGTTGTCATGTTGCTACTGAAAGTTGTCATAATGCTACTGAATGTAGTCATGTTGCTACTGAATGTTGTCATAATGCTACTGAAAGTTGTCATAATGCTACTGAAAGTTGTCATAATGCTACTGAATGTAGTCATGTTGCTACTGAATGTTGTCATAATGCTACTGAAAGTTGTCATAATGCTACTGAATGTTGTCATAATGCTACTGAAAGTTGTCATGTTGCTACTGAATGTTGTCATGATGCTACTGAAAGTTGTCTTAATGCTACTGAAAGTTGTCATGATGCTACTGAAAGTTGTCTTAATGCTACTGAAAGTTGTCATAATGCTACTGAAAGTTGTCATAATGCTACTGAATGTTGTCATAATGCTACTGAAAGTTGTCATGTTGCTACTGAATGTTGTCATGATGCTACTGAAAGTTGTCTTAATGCTACTGAAAGTTGTCATGATGCTACTGAAAGTTGTCATGTTGCTACTGAATGTTATCATGATGCTACTGAAAGTTGTCATAATGCTACTGAATGCTGTCATGATGCTACTGAAAGTCGTCATGCTGCTACTGAAAGTTGTCATAATGCTACTGAAAGTTGCCATTATACTACTGAATGTTGTCATGATGCTACTGAAAGTTGTCTTAATGCTACTGAAAGTTGTCATGATGCTACTGAGTTGTTATAATGCTTCTGAGAGTTGTCATAATGCTTCTGAAAGTTGTTATAATGCTTCTGAAAGTTGCTACTGAGTGTTGTCATAATGCTTCTGAAAGTTGCCATAATGCTTCTGAAAGTTATCATAATGCTTTACAATTTTCTTTTGTGTTTTTAAAAGGAATTTCACATTCAATTTTCTGTCCGTCCATGGTATTCTCTGCATTTTCCTCAGAAACCACATTTCCACTGACATGAGCTGTTTCTCAGCGGGTCTACTCATTGTCTGTGTTTCGTTTAACGTTACCTTTAACATTACACACCTTTCTTTGTGGTCCCATTATGAGAAGAGGTCTTGAGACCATTGTGACAAGTGGGGAAATTTGAGGTTTATAGAGAGAAAGGGAGAAAATGCTGGAAGTGGTGTTAGGAAAGATTATATGCGGTCAAACTTATTAAGAACACAAGTGACAGATAGTAGTGGCGGAACATGGTTGCTTGTGTCGCTAGGCATGGCACATGATTATGATGATGATTAAACATAAACAAATGCTATGAAAAGACCATACACACAAAAAGCAAGAGGACTGATTTCATTGCTCTGGGTTTTATTCCGTATGGTTTGGTCTCTTTCCGCAGGGTAGCCTGCCGAAAGCGATGCAAAAAGCACGAGCTCTGTAACTCCAGCGATGACCCCCAGGAGTCTCCAAGAAAATTACACTTGTAAACCGAATGGCATAGCCCAAAATTGAACCCACAACCACAAGGCAGGTAGTGTAGCCACTTCACCATGGAGACTCCAGTCCACACACTAAACAAAAGAAAAGCAACATACCTTGGTCCTCGTCGTGTTTCTCTAATATCTGAAACAAGAGCTCATGACAATCCTCATCTACGAGCACTTCTGCCATGTTGCTATACTGATCCCTCTTGTCCCCATCGACTCCCTTCTCTGCCAGAATCTGTATGGCCACAATGGCCTAATCAGATGAATACATTTATAAATTATCAGTTGTGACTCAAAAATACGAGAGAGTAAGAGTATGTGTTCATGAATCAACATCAACCATTCATGACGTTCCAACATGTGCTTCATCCTTTTCTTCCTTACCCAATGATGAATTTGTTCCTATGATATTTTCTGGGGGCGCTCACTCGCTTTGAACTCAAGAGTAATCCATATCCACTACTTCTAGTAGTGCTGGACTGAATTTTGCGTGTGGATTAGCTTCTCCTATCAACAGTGTCGCTCGCCATCAGGCGAATCCACTCCGACTTCAGAGGTACTTGTAATTACCGTTCCCAAGTCAAGAACAAGAAGTGAACATTTTAGTCCAACTGTCCGGTGTGGGGATTGAACCCCTTACCTCGGCATCAGCCCACCAGATTTGTAAGAACATGCGTTCTTATCCATTTGGCCATGCTGACCTACCCAGTTGCAAATGAATTAAATGCAGTGTGAATTTTCCCCTAAGTGTTGTGTGTCGTCAAGACCTATCATCCAGACTTTCTGCTTACACTATACTGAACCAGCATCTTCAGTCGTTGATCCTGTCTGCTTTCCTGCACTTTACACGTAGTCCCAGAGAGCCTTAAACACATCAGCCTTGTCATAAAATAGCTCATCATCCAAAGAAATTACAACAGTCAGTTTACCAGCCTGTTCATTGAGGTGCACAACATTATTTCCTAATGCTTGGGAGAGAAGATTTTGGGAATGACTTGCTAGCTATCACATACTATACAACAACAACAACAAAACAAAGTAAAAGATACCAGCTTCCAACCAATCACCTCCAAATAACACAGTTGTCTCACTCAAGAAGCAAGTACCATTCACTTGGAACGACACAACAGCTGATGAACCACTTGCGGGTATCACTACATGGCATAGACCCACAAGAATCCAAAAGAACATTCGTAAGTTCACCAGATCCACCATCCACTTCAACCAACAACCAACAAGTTTGGAAAGGACAGACCCAACCCCTGTTATACTGACAGCATTTTTCAATATGTAAATAGCTGGTTTCATTGACCAGAGTCGATGTCTTCATCTTCTCCACGGAGCATTCTTTTTCAGGTGTTGATTCTGGTTTCAGAATTAAACTCTGCTGTAGACTTCAGGACCTTGAGATGGTCATACAGTTTCTCTTTCGCACTAACTGCAGAAGGCCAGAGCTCTGATCAATGAGTTAGTTAGTTAGTTAGTCGCGGTTAAAACTTCACGGCAACGGGTTGTCCTCATTATGCTCCATTCCTGTGCCAGTGAATATCACACAAAATGCTCCTCACTGCCCTATGTGAACAATGGAATAGACAGGAGTATCGGCAAGCCAACAGCCCGCACAGGTACACTGTGCATAACGCCGCCGCCAGAATGCCAACACAAAAGTCCTCCACGAGAAATACAGTTCATTGTCGATGGAAACGGCAGTCACCAGAAAGACTTCATTGACCCGGGTTTTATCCCATATGGCTCGGTCTCTTTTCGCAGGGCAACCCGCCGAAAGGGCCGCACAATGCACGAACTCCGTAGCTCCAGCGACGACTCCCAGGAGTCTCCTGAAAAATGCACTAGTGAACCGAAAAGGCAAACCAGTCAATCCAGCAACAGCCGGCTGCCATCGTTCCAAACTTGCAGTTCACGCTACAAACTGCGAACAGATGTAAAAGCATTCCACGCGAAATTCACAGTTCACAGTGTCGCGCCACGCACTCACTCAGTAGCAGGGCGACGGAACCATAGCCTCCTTAGTCGCCTCTTATGACGTGCATGGCAGGCAACAGTGTTACTATTCTTTGCTCCCCGTGAGGGCCCCGGCAACACACGGGCATCTGATCAATGAATGTTGTATAACTGAATTTACAGTGTAAAATATGTTGTACTGTAAGTCTTGTCAAATACACTGTATTGTAACATGGGACCCATAAGGGAAGCAAAGAATAGCAACATTGTAACCTACCATGCATGTCACAGAGGCAACTAAGGTGGGTTGGCTGTTACTAGCTACTTTATCCCATAGAAAACTTCAGCTGTAACATTTGACCAATCATAATTAAGCATTTGACCAATCATAACTAAGTATTTGACCAATCATAACTAAGTATTTGACCAATCATAATTAAGTCTACAAAGGGCTTGATGTGAGTTGGTTGATGGTCTACGCTAAACTGGGAGAAGAAAGGCAGAAGAAGGTGAAAAAACCCCTAGCATTACCTGAGAGAAGGACAGCATCATCTGCATATCTGAGCCCGCAGACATATCAAGTGTTCATAGCTAATATTCAGCTAAACAGGCACATACCTCTCTCTGAATGATAAGAGACTTGGGGTAATTCTTCATGGTTGACTTTATGATGGACACCAGCTCGTGACACATGACTGTTGACTGCACCAGCTGCCACTCAGCCAGTATCTGGATAGCACACAACCCTTTCTTCTGAAGATCTGCAAGTGTATGAACAGATAAAAGTACTATATAGTACACAATCCTTTCTTCTGAAGATCTGCAAGTGCATGAACAGATAAAAGTACAATATAGCACACAACCCTTTCTTCTGAAGATCTGCATATGTGTGCATACTTATAAATGCAATACCAGATATTGCCATTAAGTGCCACATTTTACTCTTGTCAATCACATCAGGAGCATCTCAACACAATGGACAAACATGGCACCAGGGTGGATCCCAATGTGTGTATACCAGAATCACAAATACCATAATATATTTCTTCTGTGTGTGGTTCAGTTTTCACAATCTTAAGAAGCTGCTGTTTAGTGGGCAGTGTGTTCAGTTCTGACCAGTACGCTCCACATGGCACCAGGGTGGATCCCAATGTGTGTATACCAGAATCACAAATACCATAATATATTTCTTCTGTGTGTGGTTCAGTTTTCACAATCTTAAGAAGCTGCTGTTTAGTGGGCAGTGTGTTCAGTTGTCAATACAGTGGTCTAGGATCAATCCCCAGCACAAGCAGGATTATTTGTTCTGACCAGTACGCTTCAGGGTTGACCCCGCCTCATAAAAATGGGTACCAGACACATTGGGAATTGTCTGAAAAGGAAAAGTGGCATTGAAGTGAACAGGTCAACCCAAAGCATACGACATAACCTAGAATATGTGAAGGTCTAACATCTCACACTCCTGCGCCAGTGTCTGCTTTGAGACTAATTTTAACTAACCCACAACAGAATATTGACAGTATGTGTCAAAATTATAAAACCTATCCACAATAGTAATAATGTATGTTGAAGAAAGAAGACAAACTCAGTCCTAAAATGTTTCATGCCGAAGTCACCTGTGTTGGCTCATCTTATCTCATTCTTCTTGTACCTAGTGATGTCGAAGTGACACATAAACAGCAGGAGAGTGCCCATTTATGGGCTTCATATATTGAGATTCCCCCTCTATTATTTCCTCTGTCCATTGTTTACATGGTCTGCCTCTTCTTCTGGTTCCATTTGGTCTGGACATCATTGCTTGTTGTGGTATACTGTCAGTTGATAGTCTAATTATGTGCTGAATCATTTCACTTGTTGTTTTCTAATAAAATCTAGTGCTGCTATTAGCCCCACTTTAGTCTTGGTTTACTTATTTCTGATGTTTTTCTCTTCTTGATGAGTTGAGTAAACTTCTCAGGAATCCGTTGTGATTTTTCTTTTCTCTTTTTCTGTCATTGTCCAGGTGTGGCATTGGCAGCATACAGTCAGTAGACAAATTAGTTTAGTTTAGTCGTTGGATCAACATCACGGCACACGGTTTAACCCATAAGTGCTCCGTTTTCCTCCTAACTCAAACCTGAGTCTGGAGAAACTCAGCTCAATGCACTAACTCCGTTGCATCGGCGAGGATCCTGAAATACTTTGGGTAGATTTTTAACTCAAAATTTTGCCCGGGCAGCGCCATTAGGCTACTCTTTTTCGATTTCCAACCACCAAGGGATTTTTTACGTGCGCAACAATACACACGGGCGTCCGATCTCACTACCCAGAGACAACAATACACACGGGCGTCCGATCTCACTACCCAGAGACCAGGGGAAATTTTATTACTGGAAGTCCAGGTGGATTTTTTAAATAAATCCCGGTCCTCACCGGGGCCTGAACCCAGGACCTCCAGCACTCGAGGCGGACACCATACCTCGAGACCACTCAGCCCCCCCCCCCCCCAGCTACTCAGCAAATGGGCACAAGCAAATAATGTTATTTTCAATACTTCCATACAATATTTCAATACACTAGGGATGAAGAAGAAGTATACAGATGCAGGTTTCTCGAGAAAGCCTTCCTAAATTATCACAACAAACAACTGTACTATAAGACTATAGGCAACACTTACTGCTGTTATTCAGGAATCTCTTCATGCACTTGATGATCTTGTCGATGGTGCCATTGGCGTTCAGGATATCAGAACCACTAGCTGTAAATTAGAGCAACAATACGTATAAAGTTCTCAGAGTTAACAATCTTTAAACAACTGAATAGTTAATTCTCCACAGCCATTTCATCCTCCAGATGTGTCCAGCCAAATGGCCCACACATACTCTTGTGTCTCCACAGCCATTTCATCCTCCAGATGTGTCCAGCCAAATGGCCCACACATACTCTTGTGTCTCCACAGCCATTTCATCCTCCAGATGTGTCCAGCCAAATGGCCCACACATACTCTTGTGTCTCCACAGCCATTTCATCCTCCAGATGTGTCCAGCCAAATGGCCCACACATACTCTTGTGTCTCCACAGCCATTTCATCCTCCAGATGTGTCCAGCCAAATGGCCCACACATACTCTTGTGTCTCCACAGCCATTTCATCCTCCAGATGTGTCCAGCCAAATGGCCCACACATACTCTTGTGTCTCCACAGCCATTTCATCCTCCAGATGTGTCCAGCCAAATGGCCCACACATACTCTTGTGTCTCCACAGCCATTTCATCCTCCAGATGTGTCCAGCCAAATGGCCTACACATACTCTTGTGTCTCCACAGCCATTTCATCCTCCAGATGCGTCCAGCCAAATGGCCCACACATACTCTTGTGTCTCCACAGCCATTTCATCCTCCAGATGCGTCCAGCCAAATGGCCCACACATACTCTTGTGTCTCCACAGCCATTTCATCCTCCAGATGCGTCCAGCCAAATGGCCCACACACACACTTGTGTCTCCACAGCCATTTCATCCTCCAGATGCGTCCAGCCAAATGGCCCACACACACACTTGTGTCTCCACAGCCATTTCATCCTCCAGATGCGTCCAGCCAAATGGCCCACACACACACTTGTGTCTCCACAGCCATTTCATCCTCCAGATGCGTCCAGCCAAATGGCCCACACACACACTTGTGTCTCCACAGCCATTTCATCCTCCAGATGCGTCCAGCCAAATGGCCCACACATACTCTTGTGTCTCCACAGCCATTTCATCCTCCAGATGCGTCCAGCCAAATGGCCCACACATACTCTTGTGTCTCCACAGCCATTTCATCCTCCAGATGCGTCCAGCCAAATGGCCCACACACACACTTGTGTCTCCACAGCCATTTCATCCTCCAGATGCGTCCAGCCAAATGGCCCACACACACACTTGTGTCTCCACAGCCATTTCATCCTCCAGATGCGTCCAGCCAAATGGCCCACACACACTCTTGTGTCTCCACAGCCATTTCATCCTCCAGATGTGTCCAGCCAAATGGCCCACACACACACTTGTGTCTCCACAGCTGTCCCCGGTGTTCTGGATCAATTCTATAGATGCTATATTCCCATTGTAGTATCTGCTATTTTTTTTTTTTAAAGTTTCATATCCCTTACAGGATGTTGCAGTCAACACCAGCATTTTTCAGCTGCTGTTGATGTTCTTGGCAAGATTACGCTCAGTAGTTTAGTATCTGCTATGGAACCACATTAAACTTGTGTACCGTCAGTTAATGTCTTGTAACCATATTTTGTACATTATACCATCAATTAACTCTACACAACCATATATAGACATCAAGGCATCAATTAACTCTATGTAACCATATATGGATTTTGAATGTCCATATATAGTTACTCGGTAGATGTGATTATCTACACAGATGGTTCTGTGTCAAGAGGTGAGAGAAGTGGCTGGGGGTTCATAGCCAAAGCTAATGGTCGACGTTTGGTGCAGGAGAGCCTGGCATATGATACCACAACATCCAGCTTAAGAATGGAGGTGGAGGCAGTCACTGCGGCTCTCCGCTGGATGGAGAATACGACACACACACACACATTGTGATTGTAACTGACTCAGAAAGCATGCTGACGAGGGTGAGGACGGACAGGCTTCGTGCGGAGTAGCTTGCTTCGCTTCGGAGGTCACGGGTGACAAGCATCGCCTGGATATTTTCTCCGGGGCATGCCGGTGTGCTGGGAAATGAACAGGCGGACAGATTGGCTGGCTCTGCTGAACTTGGTGGAGTATTGATACATGACAAGGCAGACGTGGTTGCGGCCTTGTGGGAGCACGTGTACACCTCGGAGGAGCAAATGGATTACCATGGTCTGGCAAGAATGAGACAGCGAGGAGTGACGAGGGGATCTAGCTGACGCTCAACGCTCAGAGGAAAGGCGAGACGGACATATAATCAGATTGCTACTGGTACTATTGGTGTTGGAACCCTTCGCTGGCTGCTGAGTATGGGGACGGAGCGCTTGTGGGAATGCCCCGATTGCTGTGATGTTGATTCCTAAATCAATCAATCAATCAGTCAATCAACTATATATGGATATCATGGCATCAACCTCTGAAGTTTGAGTGGGTTCGCCTGATGGTGAGGGACACTGATAATAGAGAAAGCTAACCCACACGCAAAATTCAGTCCAGTGCACTAGAAGTAGTGTGTGTAGACTACGCTTGAGTTCACAGCTAGTGAGCGCAAAGAAGATGAAGATCATGGCATCAATTGGAGGTCAGAATGGCCAACTGGATAAGAGCACTTGCTCTTAAACTTCCGGTGTGCTGATGCCGAGGTAGCAGGTTCAACCCCTACATCGGACAGTTGGACTAAAATTTTGAATTCTTGTCCGTGACTTGGGGACACAAATTACAAGTACCTCAGAATTTGGAGTGGGTCCTCCTGATGGCAAGGGACACTTGCAACAGGGAAAGCTACACCATATGCAATAATCAGTTCAGCATGGACTATGCTTGAGTTAAAAGCAAATTAACTAAAAAAATGGCATCAATTAACTCTCTTTAAAAATGTACCAAGATTAACCATTATATGGTTCTTTTTAGTTCCCTGTTTTACCCGGGCATATAAAGGAAGCAAAGAATAATAACACTGTCAGAGGTGACTGAGGAGGGTTGGCATGGAACTGGATATCTCATACAATAGAAAACTACCTGCACAATGCAACCAATCATGAACAAGTCTACAAAGGCTTGGTTTAAGTTGGTTGAGGGCTTACACTTCATTGGGAGATGAAAGGCAGAAAAGGGGAAAGAAGTTCCCTTTAGATACTTCAACATCATCAAATGCCATGTCCACATTGAAGGTTGGCTGAAATGAGTCCCACGAGCACGAAGTCCTGCAATTTCATGATGCACTCATACAGGCATCTTTCAGTCCATCTCTTCATGTTGTCCTTCCATATGTAACATCGTTTCCCTCTTGCCAGCTTCCCCTGCACTTTTCCCCTCAGACATTGGTTACCAACTAACCATCCGCGCAGACCAACAATGAACTCACTTGCACCACCAAGGACAGCGAGAGCTTCCACAGACACCTCCTGCAGAAACTCATCACCAGGAAAGCTATCCATGGCTTCCAGAATACGCAGGTGCATATTGACCACAAAGCACTGGTGTCGGAACAAATCTGGGGAAAAACAAGAATATAACACTGACAAATCTTCACATCTATAGAAACTACAGCCATAGAATACAGTGAATTTGCTCAATGAATATATGTCTGTCTCGGAAGCTAGTTGTCTAGTTCTGAACATGTTCAATAGAGTCATTAGCCATTATAACTAACAACTGTCAAACTGTCTAAATGTGCCAACCAAAAGCCCATGACAACATTCACAGATTCAGCAGAATCTCAGGTTCCAATCCACTAGCCCAGAATCTCTGGGTACATTTCACTTCCCCAGATTATCATGGGTGCATTCCACTACCCCAGAATCTCGTGGGTATGTTCCACTATGATAGAATCTCGGGGTCCAATCCCCAGAATCACAGGCTTCAATTCACAACCACAGAATCTCAGGATCCAATCCACATCCCAAGAATCTTGGGGAAGTACACCATTCTTTTCTTATTTTGTAAAAAATCATCTTGCCCATGCAGCGAATCGTATCAGATCTGCTCCAGTCAGAGGTGGATGCCTTACATGTAAGCCACTCCACCCCCATCTAATGATATTATGAAACAGGCATTTTCTCACCAAATGCCTTACACTTTCAAACGCTGGGGAAAACTAAGATATTTGTCTCAAATCATCTCCTCCTGACTCCTGTGTGTTCCTGGACCAGGCACAGCAACCCATTATGTTCATAAGTTTGTCACAGGGCTGCTCAGATTAATCAACATAACAGCACTGTGATAGCATCATCAACAGCTTTAGGGCTTAGTACGTAACTGTTTTATTATGTGGATATCGTTCTTAAATCCGAGAAATCTGCACATGCATAGTTTACATGCTACATATCCAGTGACAGATGGGTGGATGGGTTGTCTGGTGGGTTGTTAGTTGGTTGGAGAATGGGTGGGTGGATTGGTTGGTTGGATATATTCTGGTTGGTTGGTTGACTTAATGATGGGCAGGTGGATTAGTTTATTGGTTGATGGGTGGGTGAGTTGATTGGCTGATGGATGGGTGGGTTGATTGGTTAATGGGTGATGAGTTGATTGGTTGATGGGTGGGTAGGATGACTGGTTGAAGGGTGGGTGAGTTGATTGGTTGAACGAACAAACGAACAGACTTTATTTTCAAAGGGTAACAAATTGTGCACGCAGGCCCGTCTTACATTCGGCCCTTCCAATCACTCATCTTTCTTTCATCAACAGTGCATAGGAAAAAACATTGTCAAATGAATTTTGTAAACATAATCAATGCATATTACTATGTTATGAGACACATCCACCACCCACCCACACATCCCCCATTCACTCCAACTCCTCCACCCAACCCAGACACACATACATGCCCCCACCCATCCACCACATCCCTAAACCTACACATCTCCCCACCCACACACAACTCCCACCCACCACACATCCCATCCACCCACACCCCAAGCACACACACATTCCCCAACCCACACTCCCCCCAGCCACTCACACCCACCCACCTACACACATCTCCCCACCCACTCACGTATCCTTTACCCGTCCCATTACCCACCAACAATCACCCACCCACATATCCTCCTCCACCCACACACCTCCAACCACCCAGCCAAACACACATTCCTCAGCCACACATCCCCCACACATCTCTCCGCCAACTCACATATCCCGCACCTACCCACACACAAATTCCGCACCCACCCACATAATCTCCCATCTCCCCCAGCCCACTCACAGACCCCGAGCCCACCCATACAAACGGTGTGGAAGGGTTGGTGAGATGATTGGTTGATTGGTGGGTGGGTTGATGGATGGGTGGATTGATTTGTTGATAGGTGTGAGTTGATTGGTTGATGGGTGGTGATTTTATTGGTTGAATGGTGGGTGAGCTGATTGGTTGATGGGTGGGTGAACTGATTGGTTGATTGGTGGGTGAGTTAATTGGTTGGTGGGTGGGTGAGTTGATTGGTTGAAGGGTAGGTGGACTGATTGGTTATGGGTGGGTGAGTTGATTGGTGGGTTGATGGGTGGGTGAGTTGATTGGTTGATGGGTGGGTGATTTGATTGGTTGATGGGTTGGTTAGCTGATTGGTTGATGGGTGGGTGATTTGATTGGTTCATGTGTGGGTGATCTGATTGGTTGAAGGGTGGATGAGTTGATTGGTTGAAGGGTGGGTGGATTGATTGGTTGATGGGTGGTGATTTTATTGGTTTAAGGGTGGGTGAGTTTTTTGGTTAATGGGTGGGTGAGTTGATTGGCTGATGGGTGAGTGGACTGATTGGTTTATGGGTGGATGAGTTGATTGGTTGATGGGTGGGTGAATTGACTAGTTGATGGGTGAGTGATTTGATTGGTTGAAGAGTGAGTGATCTGATTGGCTGAAGGGTGGGTGAGTTAATTGGTTGATGGATGGGTGAGTTGATTGGTTGATGAGTGGGTGAGATGATTGCTTGATGGGTGGGTGAGTTAATTGGTTGAATGGTGGGTGGGTTGATTGGTTGATGGGTGAGTGGGATGACTAGTTGCTGGGTAGGTGAGGTGATTGGTTGATGGGTTGACTGGCTGGTGGGTGGGTGGGTTGATTTGTTTATGAGTGAGTTTGATGAGTGGTTGTTGGGTGGGTGATTTGATTGGTTGGTTGGTGAGTGGGTGGGTGGTTGTACTGGTTTGCTGTGAATATTCTGACAGGTTGAATGTGAACTCTTATGTCTGATGCATTGCCATTAAGGTTGTCTGAGTCTTGAAAAGGGCCTGCATATATCGGAGTAAGGTTGGGCTTGCATATATCGGAGTAAGGTTGGGCCTGCATATATCGGAGTAAGGTTGGGCTTGCATATATCGGAGTAAGGTTGCTGTAAAGACTCCACTCCCAACCCAATACCAAAGTATCACCTCCACAGGCACTATATTACAGTGCTGTCCGTCCCTACTCCAAGTCCAGAAATAAAGGGGAGGGTGTTGTGTGTGTATGTGTGTGTGTGTATATGTGTGTGTGTGTGTGCATGCTTGAACTTCACATCTGTTGAGGCATAATAGGGTGTAACCAGGTCATGAGTGAATGACAACTTACCAATATCTGCTACATTTTTAGTCATGAGTGAATGACAACTTACCAATATCTGCTACATTTTTAGTCATGAGTGAATGACAACTTACCAATATCTGCTACATTTTTATTCATGAGTGAATGACAACTTACCAATATCTGCTACATTTTTAGTCATGAGTGAATGACAACTTACCAATATCTGCTACATTTTTAGTCATGAGTGAATGACAACTTACCAATATCTGCTACATTTTTAGTCATGAGTGAATGACAACTTACCAATATCTGCTACTTTTTAGTCATGAGTGAATGACAACTTACCAATATCTGCTACATTTTTAGTCATGAGTGAATGACAACTTACCAATATCTGCTACATTTTTAGTCATGAGTGAATGACAACTTACCAATATCTGCTACATTTTTAGTCATGAGTGAATGACAACTTACCAATATCTGCTACATTTTTAGTCATGAGTGAATGACAACTTACCAATATCTGCTACATTTTTAGTCATGAGTGAATGACAACTTACCAATATCTGCTACATTTTTAGTCATGAGTGAATGACAACTTACCAATATCTGCTACATTTTTAGTCATGAGTGAATGACAACTTACCAATATATGCTACATTTTTAGTCATGAGTGAATGACAACTTACCAATATCTGCTACATTTTTAGTCATGAGTGAATGACAACTTACCAATATCTGCTACATTTTTAGTCATGAGTGAATGACAACTTACCAATGTCTGCTACATTTCTGGTCTGAGTGAATGACAACTTACCAATATCTGCTACATTTTTAGTCATGAGTGAATGACAACTTACCAATGTCTGCTACATTTCAGGTCTGAGTGAACAGCAACTTACCAATGTCTGCTAGACAGGCAATAGTACTGATGATCTCACTCTGAACCTCTGGGTCATTGGGGAAGTTCCTAATGATGTCCACCAACAAAGAGAGCAGGTCCGCATCATAGTGAGCTATCTCCTTTTTGTGATTATATCTACAGAAACACAAGAATAAAGTGAGCTATCTCCTTTTTGTGATTATATCTACAGAAACACAAGAATAAAGTGAGCTATCTCCTTTTTGTGATTATATCTACAGAAACACAATAATAAAGTGAGCTATCTCCTTTTTGTGATTATATCTACAGAAACACAAGAATCAAGTGAGCTATCTCCTTTTTGTGATTTTATCTACAGAAACACAAGAATAAAGTGAGCTATCTCCTTTTTGTGATTATATCTACAGAAACACAAGAATAAAGTGAGCTATCTCCTTTTTGTGATTATATCTACAGAAACACAAGAATAAAGTGAGCTATCTCCTTTTTGTGATTATATCTACAGAAACACAATAATAAAGTGAGCTATCTCCTTTTTGTGATTATATCTACAGAAACACAAGAATCAAGTGAGCTATCTCCTTTTTGTGATTTTATCTACAGAAACACAAGAATAAAGTGAGCTATCTCCTTTTTGTGATTATATCTACAGAAACACAAGAATAAAGTGAGCTATCTCCTTTTTGTGATTATATCTACAGAAACACAAGAATAAAGTGAGCTATCTCCTTTTTGTGATTATATCTACAGAAACACAGAATAAAGTGAGCTATCTCCTTTTTGTGATTATATCTACAGAAACACAAGAATAAAGTGAGCTATCTCCTTTTTGTGATTATATCTACAGAAACACAAGAATAAAGTGAGCTATCTCCTTTTTGTGATTATATCTACAGAAACACAAGAATAAAGTGAGCTATCTCCTTTTTGTGATTATATCTACAGAAACACAAGAATAAAGTGAGCTATCTCCTTTTTGTGATTATATCTACAGAAACACAAGAATAAAGTGAGCTATCTCCTTTTTGTGATTATATCTACAGAAACACAAGAATAAAGTGAGCTATCTCCTTTTTGTGATTATATCTACAGAAACACAATAATAAAGTGAGCTATCTCCTTTTTGTGATTATATCTACAGAAACACAAGAATCAAGTGAGCTATCTCCTTTTTGTGATTATATCTACAGAAACACAAGAATCAAGTGAGCTATCTCCTTTTTGTGATTATATCTACAGAAACACAAGAATAAAGTGAGCTATCTCCTTTTTGTGATTATATCTACAGAAACACAGAATAAAGTGAGCTATCTCCTTTTTGTGATTATATCTACAGAAACACAAGAATAAAGTGAGCTATCTCCTTTTTGTGATTATATCTACAGAAACACAAGAATAAAGTGAGCTATCTCCTTTTTGTGATTATATCTACAGAAACACAAGAATAAAGTGAGCTATCTCCTTTTTGTGATTATATCTACAGAAACACAGAATAAAGTGAGCTATCTCCTTTTTGTGATTATATCTACAGAAACACAAGAATAAAGTGAGCTATCTCCTTTTTGTGATTATATCTACAGAAACACAAGAATAAAGTGAGCTATCTCCTTTTTGTGATTATATCTACAGAAACACAAGAATAAAGTGAGCTATCTCCTTTTTGTGATTATATCTACAGAAACACAAGAATAAAGTGAGCTATCTCCTTTTTGTGATTATATCTACAGAAACACAGAATAAAGTGAGCTATCTCCTTTTTGTGATTATATCTACAGAAACACAAGAATAAAGTGAGCTATCTCCTTTTTGTGATTATATCTACAGAAACACAAGAATAAAGTGAGCTATCTCCTATTTGTGATTTTATCTACAGAAACACAGAATAAAGTGAGAGGTAGAAAGGAAAGTAGTCAACATTCTTCGGACAGCATTACAAAATCATGAAGTATGTTGACAAGGCAAACGGGAAATGACAAAATAACATGGTATAACTAACTATCAATCATCTCTTCCTTCCTAACCCAGTGGTCAGGTATTTTAATCCTCATTGCGGCAGATTTTTACAAATTGCCCTGTGCTCTGAGGGAGACTCAGCCTAAAATGGCTACCAGGAAATGTCCTGGGAAGCCAAGGCAGCCTGATACACAGACCTGTGATGGCTCCTTAATATGTGTACAACTCAGTGAAAGATACAGTACTCTCATAGCTCATTGACTGACTGACTGGCACCTGGCCATCTTGACAGACAATAGTTTGTAAAATGGGGGTTATCTCTCCATAACACAAAGCCTGGGCTGAATTTAGAGACCATGTGTTGCCAATGCAGCATGATCCTTCTCTTGGCCTGTCTAGTTTACTCCAGAGGAAAGGTGACACCAATATGTCTGGACCAAGGCCAGCTGCAGAAGCTGCCGGATCAGCAAAGCAATGCTCTAACTGTCCGCCTGTCGGAGCTTCGATCCTAGACCAGTTACCAACCAAGGCTTAGGGCCTGGTCTGCCCTGCCATGACATTTTGTCTTTAGGTTGCATTTTCTCACACCAGGATAAGGCTTGTACCCTCCCAATTGTGCTCTTCCGCCCGAAGCCGTTGCATGGCTCATTAATATGTATAAAACTCACTTAAAGATGTGCGGTCCTTAAACTCATTGAGAAAGATACAGTCCTTTGATGGATCAATAATATATATATATATATATATATATATATATATATATATATATATATATATATATATATATATATATATATATAAAACTCACTGAGAAAGATAGTCCTTCAATAGATCAATAATATATATAAAACTTACTGAAAGATACAGTACTCTCTCGGCTCATTAATATGTATAAAGCTCACTGAAAGATGCATAGTCCATCGACAGCTAACTAGTAGTATAAAACTCACTGAAAGATACACAGGCCTCTGATAGCTCATTAATACGTATAAAACTCACTGAAAGATACACAGGCCTCTGATAGCTCATTAATACGTATAAAACTCACTGAAAGATACACAGGCCTCTGATAGCTCATTAATACGTATAAAACTCACTGAAAGATACACAGGCCTCTGATAGCTCATTAATACGTATAAAACTCACTGAAAGATACACAGGCCTCTGATAGCTCATTAATACGTATAAAACTCACTGAAAGATACACAGGCCTCTGATAGCTCATTAATACGTATAAAACTCACTGAAAGATACACAGGCCTCTGATAGCTCATTAATACGTATAAAACTCACTGAAAGATACACAGGCCTCTGATAGCTCATTAATACGTATAAAACTCACTGAAAGATACACAGGCCTCTGATAGCTCATTAATACGTATAAAACTCACTGAAAGATACACAGGCCTCTGATAGCTCATTAATACGTATAAAACTCACTGAAAGATACACAGGCCTCTGATAGCTCATTAATACGTATAAAACTCACTGAAAGATACACAGGCCTCTGATAGCTCATTAATACGTATAAAACTCACTGAAAGATACACAGGCCTCTGATAGCTCATTAATACGTATAAAACTCACTGAAAGATACACAGGCCTCTGATAGCTCATTAATACGTATAAAACTCACTGAAAGATACACAGGCCTCTGATAGCTCATTAATACGTATAAAACTCACTGAAAGATACACAGGCCTCTGATAGCTCATTAATACGTATAAAACTCACTGAAAGATACATAATCCATCGACAGCTAATTAGTATGTATAAAACTCACTGAAAGATACACAGGCCTCTGATGGCTCTGCAGGCTGCACTGATTGCCTTGGATCTGGTGGAGTGATACCGTAAGCCCTGGACAATAGCAATGTGTGGATTCTTGAACATGAGGGTCTTACACAGGCCTTCTGCAACAGATATAGTACAACAGTCATCACAATATGCCACTGACAGTACAAATGTCATCACAATTTGGCACTGACAGTACACTGTCATCACAATAGGCCACGGACAGCACATCTGTGATCATAACATGCCGCTGACAGTACAAGTGTCATCACAATATGTCACTAATGGTAAAACTGTCATCATAATATCCCACTGGCAGTATAATAGTTAGAAAGGTCAGGTAGAAACAGATCCCGCAGACATTCATCTACGACATGATCCAACATACTCGACAAAATGGACTCCAATGACACCACTGTCATGTTATATCAAGTTATTAATAAGTCTTAACACTTTTATTAAGTTTATGAAAATACACCCCCCTCCCCCATTCCAGATTTGTGACCTACTCATAAACTTATTCCTGGAAAGATAATGTGGTGGTCTCTTCTTGATTTCCATGTTCATTACCATTATCATCATCATAATCATATGCCATGCCGATAAGCATGGGAGGTCATTGTTCACTTTCTCACACGATCACCAGTCTTGGATCAGTTTGTGTTTTTGTCCTGATTATACCACATTGCCTAGCCATCCAGATTTTTCTGCTTTCATTCGCTTAGCATGTTTGCGTAGCATCCTGATTGCTGTGGCTGACTGCCTCCATTTTCAGCACCTTTTTCTAGGGTAGACTATGGTCTTCCTCGAGTTTAGATATGTATATATGTACACAAATATACATATCTAGAGCAGTCTGGTTTTATGGTGCCATAGACACTCTGTCACCCCTTCTCCTGTTAGTTAAAACAGTTCTGCCACATGAAGGCCAGGAGTTGGACTTTTGCTGACAGACGTGATGAATGCACAAGCCATAAGGGTTTTATGCAAGGTTGGGTGCTCACCCTCAACTCTGCGCTCATCCTCAACTCTGCACTCAACCTCAACTCTGCACTTATCCTTGACTCTGAACCCACCCTCGACTCTGCACTCACCCTCGACTCTGCACTCCTCCTTGACTCTACACACGCCTCTGCACTCATCCTCGACTCTGCATTCACCCTCGACTCTGCACTCACCCTCGACTCTGCACTCACCCTCAACTCTGCACTCACCCTCGACTCTGCACTCACCCTCGACTCTGTACTCACCCTCGACTCTGCACTCACCCTCGACTCTGCACTCACCCTCGATTCTGCACTCACCCTCAACTCTGCGCCCATGGCTATAACAGTAATTTGGAACCACCCAGATAGTTATCTCTTTGTCTTCCCCTAGCTCTTTTCCTTCAATTCTGTCAGTTGTCACTAACTTTACAAGTATATTTCTCCTAATAAGGTCCAAAAGCTTTGACTGTCTACATTTAATTTCTCTAATCTAGGGGTTACATGACTTTCTCCGTAATCCCGAATACTCTCGCGAGTAACGTGACGTGCACGAGAATTGGTAGCGGTTCTCTCCGCATCTGTAACTTATGGGGTATTTGAGCCGGTCGCTCAGAAAGCAATAGCAAACTACTGAGCGTAATCTTGCCAAGAAATCAATAATCAGCTGAAAGATGCTGATGTTGACAGCGATGTCCTGTACAAAATATGCGAACAAAAATACAAAAACAAAAAACATCAATGTACAGTTTTAATTTGTTTCGTGAAGGACTGTATTATTTGTTTTTCAGTCCAGTCATGGTAGCCTTTGCATTTTCTTCAGAAACCACATTTACACTGTCATTACATGTTCCTAATTCATTACCATTTTGGTTTCATCAAAACTTCCTTACAGTATACTTTTTGCAATTTTCATCTGCAATGGGTTTAACTTCTTAGTCACTCACCCACCCTCATGTGTTGCCCATGAAGAATGACCCCTCTCTCGGCCTGCCTAGTTTATTCCAGAGGAACAGTAAAACCAATACGTCTGGAAAAAGACAATCTGCAGAAGTTGCGGGATCAGCAAAAGCAATGCTCTAATTGTCCACCTGTCAGAGCTTCCATCCAGGACCAGACGCCGACCAAGGTTTAGGGCCATAAATGTCCTGCCATGACATTTATCTTTAGGTTACATTTCCACCAGGATAAGGCTTGTACCTTCCAAATTGCAAACCTTTGCCCGAAGCTGTTAGCACTATGTGCAGTGCTGGGTTTTGTGAGTGCCGCCCAACATTCAACACTAACATAAAGCAGGCAGTACTGTTTACTGTCATATGGCAGCTCAGTCATATCTGACTAAGACCTGACTTTAAAAGCGTCATTATACATAGATATAATCACACACTTACCATTATCAGCAGTCAAGTAATATATGGCCTTGCATGCTGCAGTAAACACTTCTTCATCTTTCCAATGCATCAAAATGGCTCCGAGGCACTGTGTATGAATGGGGTCCCTGTGGAGAATCACAAGTGGTGATTTGGTGATATGTTCAGACAGAGTATAACAAGTGGTGATATATTCATGGAGAGACATCTCAAGTGGTGATACAATATGTTACAGCAAAGCTATGACAAGTACAATCATCATCATCATCATCATCATCATCATCAAGTGCCCTGCCAGCTGGTGTAGGCGTTCATGTCTCTCCACAGATCTCAGTCTTTGGTGTTCTGGATCAACTCTGCTGATGATATTCTTCCATGCCACTGTCTCAATCCATCCAGCATCATTTCTTTGGGTCTGCCTCTGCCTCTCTTCCCCTTGATCTTTCCAGATGTCAAAATGTTCTCCAATGCCTCTCTTCTCATCACACAACCAAAGAAAGATGTTTGTCTCCTTCTTATTGTTGTATATAATGTTCTAGTTTCGTTAGCCTCTTTCAGGCAATTGTTGTTAGTTACTCTGGCAGTCCAAGGAATTTGCAACATTTGTCTCAGGAACCACATCTTATTGCTTCCAAGTTATCCTAATTTGTTCATGTACATTCCAAGATGCACTGCCATGCAGCAAAACTGGTTCTATATAGTACAAGCAAGTGAATTAATAAAACAAGAATACAGTCAACTATCAAATCCATGGCAGCTGCAAACAGCAGTGGCTAGCATGCTTGCCTGCCAGTCTAGTGACCGTGTGTTTGAAACCCCATCAATGTGAGGTATCTTTGTTTTTTTTAAATTTACATGTGTTCCCAGGTTAACGCAGCCTACAATGAGTACCAGAAAATTTCTTGGTAAATAAAAGTAGTCAGTACATTATCCATAGAGTGCAAATTGGTCTACTAAAATCTGGGGCTGGCAACATACGCCCAACACACCTGAAGGCATGTAAACGGCTCTTTACTTGACTCAGGATGTGACATGACATGATAACAGTCTGCCCAAGAAGAGGAAACCTGAACAAGATAAACAATAACTACCTACACAGACAACTTACTGTTTCTGTTCAGAGCTCTCTCCAATCCACATGTAAATCTCAGGTTTGCATTCCAACAGTTTTGACAAGGCCATGCAGCCACAAGTCTGCAAACACAGTGGTAAAACAGGGTTAACGGTTAAAGGTGATAGGACCGACTTCACTGTGTCAGGTTTTACCCTATCTGACTCACTCTCTAAGCCACCCACGAGAATATACACAAAGCACAGCTCTGTAGCTCCAGAGATAACCTCCAGGGGTTTCTGGGAGAATTGCACTTGCAGTCCGAACAATGCAGTCCAAATATGAACCCTCGACGTTCAGAATGTGAGGCAGATGGCTTGACCAATTCACCACAGATATCCCCCAAACCTGAGAGCATGCATCTTTCCTGTGCCAAGATACCAATGTGAATCATGGACACAGAAATAATACTGATATCTTGCATGAAGTATGAGAGGACATTAGAGCATTTATGGAGGTACCTCAGCAGTGTGTTAGTGGAGCCCATAAGGGAATCAGTAAATAATAACACTGGATTAACCTTCCATGCATGTATAATGTATGAGAGGAAATTGGAGCACTTATTGAGGTACCTCAACAGTGTGTTAGTGGAGTCTATAAGGGAATCAGTAAATAATAACAACTGTAACCTTCCATGCATGTTGTAAGAGGCAGCTAAGGAGGGTTGATGTGAGACTAGCTACCTCCACCTTTAGAAACCTTTACCTGCAATATCCAATCTCCAATCATGAAGAAGTGAATAAATGAATGAAACTGAAGCTGAAACAATAAAAACGCAGTCACAGGTATAGTTTCTTCTTCTTCTTCTGCATTCATCCGGAGACTTTTTTCGGACGTGATTGCATTGTGCCTGTTTACAGCAGAGCTGCCTTCTTCCGCCTTTAGGCCGACACATCCGACTTCTGCGGGCATTTGTTGACCGGGTTAACCTTCCCGGAGGTATTGTTTGAATGTGGAACAAAATGTAATCTACAAACCTGCAAGAATGTTAACATTTATAATTCAGTAATCCATCCAGTCATTTTACAGATGATTGTGGGAGGCAACGTTTCAGAAATTTAAAACAATGTTTTCCCTTGGTGAATTTATATACAGAAGCCACATGTTGTTTGTGGCTTCTCTGTTCATATTCACTAAGGGATTATTACATTGTTTAGAATCACGAAGTCTACAATGGGCTAGGCATAAGTTTGTTGAGGGACTATGCTTCCATGGGAGATGACAGACTGAGGAGGAAGGAAGAGAAGAATGGATAAATTGATGTGTGTAATGAAGGAATCCAGGAGATAGAAACTATGCTTCCATGGGAGATGACAGACTGAGGAGGAAGGAAGAGAAGAATGGAGACGTCTGTGTGTGTAATGAAGGTGATCCATGGCATGACCCAGCCCAACTAAAACTATGCCAACATCCAGCTGAAGGAATCCAGGAGATAGAACCTTGACCATGTCACACACTTACCTGAATCTCTGCTCTTTCCATGTGCTTGAAAATTGCCATGTAAATCATTTTCAGCCACTGGGTTGCTGCATCATCAAGTGTGACGTGACGAAACAGGTGATCAGCTTTACCGGTGAATGCAAAGAGAATTTAATGTCATTTTCTGTTGGTGTGATCATGTTAAAGCATTGTAAATCATGATGTAAATAAGTAAATGACATTTGTACATTCCTTAACAGATTCTGTGCTAAACAAACAATAGGTTTGGACCAAACAAACATGGATGTTGGAAAATAGGAAGAAGGGATGTGTCACAGCTGTGACTTTACAGTTGTTAATATGGTAGCAGACATGTTTCTATTATATATCAAATTAAATTATTTGCTTGGAGAAAACTACTGCGTTTATATTTCAATTCAGACAACATTTCACAAAGACAACATTTTGGCGATATATAAGCCCATGGCGGAAACAGGAAGTGGATTAAGACAATTAATCATCCCATGGCACTAAATCAGTTCAGGAACATCTGGCACATACAGTGCTAGACCCATATTTGTCATAGACCAATCAGCACTCAGTGAGTGATGTGGTCAGTATGAGGCCGGCCATCTTTACTTCCCAAGACATTTTCTGGTACCAATTTCAGGCTGGGTCGACGCTGGAGCCCTGGTCCAGTTTTTAAAATGGTTATACCCAGCTGTGGATCGAACTTATGGCCACCGGGTTGGCAGTCAAGTCTAGCCACAATGCTACAAGAGGCTTCCATTTCATGGCACGCTAATAGTTAAAAGTCAAAATCATATCCATGGTGCTGCCAAATTATATCAAGCACCTGACAAAGTTGACTGAACACGTTACAAGAGTATTTTACATTTGTATTCATTTCAAAGGGGTTAAGCCACATGCCCTGCACTCTGAAGGTTGTGGGTTCGAATCAAGCCTACATCGTACGGTTCAGGAGTGCAATTTTCTCTGAGACCTTCTGGGGGTCGTTGCTGGAGTTACAGAGTTTGTGCTTTGTGTAACGCTTTAGGCAGGCCTCCCTGCAGAAAAGAGTGACTCATTTGGAATAAAACCTGGTGCAATGAAGTCAATCTTCTGATAAAAGTATATGCAAGGATATGCAACTAACTTTAACTCTCCAGAAACTCTGAGTTAGTGATTCTGTCATACCATATTGTTATTTTCTGCACAAGCATGTGAATGTTTGTAGTGTATTAGAAATTGATTTAGTAATTCTCCATGTACTGATCTGACATGAGAGTTAAATAGTCTAAGTATGGTAATAGATTTAATTTCTTTGGGTGTCTACAAATTTTCTAGTCCTGTGAAAGCTCATCTTGCCTATTATGTTCTTATTTTAATATCTCTGTCTGTTTGCCCATCTTTGTAGACATTGCTATCGAAATATGTGTATGATTTAATCTTTTTGCTTCTGGGAAACATATTTCGATCCTAGCTAGTAGTACTGAGTTCTTGTGCTGGGCTGAGACCCACCCTGTGTGATCTATGAGAGGAGACTACATCACATATGGAAATATCCTTATATAGTGAAAGTGATCGTAGCAACAACAAAAAAACACCTATCATACTATCTCTTATCCCCATTTGCCTCTTCTTACGATGTTACCAAAAGTGCTGACTTGATATGTTTCCTTCTATTTCCATTGTGCTTTCACTTCTTTTGATATGCTTAGATTACTCGTTTTGGCTGTCTACGGTATTTTTGAATATTCGTTGGTACAGCCACATGATTTGGGCTTTAAAGGTTTCAAAACAATGTTTTCCGTTACTGAATTTAAACACACAAGCCATAAGCAATGTATTGCATCATTTCCTGTAGGGCATATTTCGTTGCATCTAGTCAGGTACATATCGCAGAGTTACATATCATATGAAATGAATAAATGAGCAGTTTGGCTGAAATACTAAATACACAGCCACCGTGACCAAAGAATTATTCTTGTTTTCACTACATATGATATATCACTCTGCAGTATGCACCTGATGAGATACAGCGAAATATGCCAGACAAGAAATCATGCAATATTTTGTTTATGGCTTCTGTGTCTAAATTCAAAGGGTTTTCTTTCTGCTGTACTCATTTGCTATGATTCACAGCTATATGTTGTAATAAATTCTATGTTACATACAAGCATTCTTTTTCTAACTTCCAATGACAAACACGTATTACATTATATGTTCTTCAAGTTATGACATGCATTTTTGACTTGTTCTGTTTGTTCTTTATTTCTGCTCATATATCTCTGAGAAATATCAAGACTTCAAAGTCTGTAAATAATATAGACAGAAACATGGATAAATAACAAATGTAGGTCAGCATGGCTGAATGGATAAAAACATGTGTTCTTAAACATCCGGTGTGCTGATGCCGAGGTAAGGGGTTCAACCCCTACACCAGACAGTTGGACTAAAATGTTGACCTCTCGTCCTTGATTTGGGACCTCTGAAGTCAGAGTGGGTTCACCACTCACGCAAAAATTCAGTCCAGCACTACTAGAAGCAGTGTTATGGACTACGCTTGAGTTCAAAGCGAGTGAGCGGAAAAAATAATTGCAAATATTTAAAAAAAAGGTGGAAAAGGTCAGATTATTATGAACTTCGTTCGTAATTCCTTCGCCACGGAACCGGCGATACTGTATGAAAAGATCATTTCAGACTGGTAGATAATTTATGATGTGAAAACAATGCTGCAAAACAAAGCTGCATGCAATGGCTGGTGACGTGTTACCGAACCAGCTGATTTGCCTCATGCAGTAATGTGTGTGCATCTGCTGGTAATTATAGTGACTGCTGCTTCCATTGATGATGAACTGTATTTCTAGTGGTGGCATTCTGGCAGCGGCCTTAAGTATGCAGGCATGTGCATGCTGTTTGTTTTGTCAAGACTGCCGTCTGTTTCACTTTCCACATGAGACAGTGACGAGCTTTTTGTGTGATATTCGCTAGCACAGTAACAGAGCAATATGGGATGACCTGATCCATGAAGTCAGAACAGCGACTAATTAACTAACTAACCAAATTTCATGCTTCAGATATGTTGTGTGTACATTACCCAGAAATGTAAGAAGTCACCTGTGAGAATGAATATCCGAAGTCCACACGACTGTATATGTGGATCCTCAGTTGAAGACATCATCTCCGGCAGCACGGACCTCATCAAGACATCCTTGTCTACAAGAAGTTCTGCAAACTTTTCTGAAAAAGAAAAAAAAAGAAACCATTAAATGATTCAATCCAAAAATTGGTACGCCATTTGTAAACATCCCACACAAGCATAAATTTAGCTTTGTTGCTACCCAAAAATTTATTTTTGGGGAAAGTGGTGGTTTCCTCTTGCCTTCCACATCTCTGTAGGAGATCTGCACGTATAACTTTTTATGTATGGGACTCCTCTCTACTCAATGTGCTCTGAAAATGGGAGGATAATTAAACACAAAATTAGCTCAGAATAATTAAACATCCTGCAAAAAGTCTTGAACTAAGTGAGAAAATCCATCATGTTATACATCAGAGTGTAGGATATCAGATGTAGAACAGAAATGGAGACCTATAAATAATGTAACGTCATCATGCAGCCCATACTTTGCGCAACGTTGCTCCCATTATGGCCCGCCAAAAGAGATTCTCCCCCCTTTGCCAGGTCACCTGCCTCATACATTTGTGTGCCCAGAGTGTCCTCAATGTCCTGTGTCCACCTTCATGCCGGCCGACCCACGCCACTTCTTCCAGGAGTCATGCCTTCCATCACTGTTCTGTCTAAACCACTTTGTTGCGTACTATAGTCACAGTACAGGGTATTTGTGGGGAATGAGTGGTCTCGAGGTATGGTGTCTGCCTCATGCCTTCCATCACTGTTCTGTCTAAACCACTTTGTTGCGTACTATAGTCACAGTACAGGGTATTTGCGGGGAATGAATGGTCTCGAGGTATGGTGTCTGTCTCGAGTGCTGGAGGTACTGGGTTCAAGCCCCGGTGAAGGCCGGGATTTTTTCACATTGACTTCTAGTAACAAAATTTCCCCTGGTCTCTGGGTAGTGAGATCGGACGCCCGTGTGTATTGTTTCGCACGTAAAAATTCCCTTGGTAGTTGGAAATCGAAAAAGAGTAGCCTAACAGCGCTGCCCAGTCAAAATTTTGAGTTAAAAATCTACCCAAAGTATTTTGGGATCCTACGAAGTTGGTGCACTGAGCTGAGATTCTCCAGACTCAGGCTTGAGTTAGGAGTAGAACGAAGCACTTATGGGTTACACCCATGTGCCGTGATGTTGATCCGTCGACTAAACTAAACTAAACAGTACAGGGTGTTTGTAGAGTCTCACTACACTTTGTATGTAGGTCAAATTTGACAAATGAAGTACGCGACTTCATCAAAAAATTTGCCAAACAATTCATTAAATTAGTTATAATAGTCACTGTTATGGTCTAATGATGTTTTGGGGAAGCTGGAAAGTACCAATGAAGTATTCATTATAACAGGTGTTTGAAATGTCCACCACAGGCTTCAAGACATGACTGTACACGTCTCTTCATATTGTCAAATACCTTCTTCAACGTGTCTGATGTTATTTCCATGTGTATCGAATCCCAAAAAAAAATGCTTTCTTCCATTGATAATACCATTCTGTTTGGAGTGCAAAAAATTACTCCAGCAGACAACAGCCATTCACTGCATATTGCTTCACGACGGATTGTGGAGTACATTTTTTATGACGTCATGTACTTCATTTTTCAAATTTATTCTAAATACAAAGTGTAGTGAGACTTTACAAACACCCTGTATTTCAGTTTCCAAAACATGATGTTTATGAACCTAGTTTCTTTGCTGTTCAGATCTGGTAGAATGTCAGTACTGTTCATCTGATTGGTTGATGATATTCTGTAGATATTTCTATAACATCTAAGTTCAAAAACCCTGATTTTCTTCGGTACTTCAATTTTAATTCACCGCAAACAAAGAAGAATCCCTTCGAGCCTCATTTGCATCGGTCCGGCAATCATTTTCCGGTTAAGTGTTTGGTGGACTGCTGGGCCGATCGATGGATGTTTTTTTTTAGTTTTTGGCCTGTAGGGCCCTCACTGTCGTCGAATATTCTCAATGCTGGTGTTTTCCTCCAAAGTTAGAGAGTGTCTGCCAGTATGGCGAGGAACCACCAGTCTGCACACCAATAAGCCAGACATGGGACAACGGATACTCACGCAAACCTCAGGTCCTGTATGACATCACACTGATGTTGGACAACAGGATGTCTTCATCCGACATACAGGACTTCGCGTTGGAGCTCAAGCCAACGAACACAAGCAAGCAAGCAATGCTGGTGTTGTGCTGTATACTCTTTATACTGTTTAACCTCTGCACTCTGATTTCTTGATTTCTTGGCAAGTTTACATTCAGTAGTTTGCCACTGCTTTCTGAATGACTGGCACTCATAACAATGTATGCAAACCAGCGCAAGACAGTATGCTTCCAAATCACCAGCACCTGTGTTCTGAATGCAGTATGTGAGATTGCGAATTGTATTAGTAACCCCTTAACTGAACCATTCATACCACAAAGATGAGCTTGGAGGCAATGAAGATGTGGCTTCTAAGACAAATGATGTGAATGCCTTGGACTCAACAGTCAACTACCAATGACTTTTTGGAAGAGGCTGATGAAAGTAATAATTATGTACTAATCTAAAAAGTGCCGGTCTCTCTGGCTGTGGGGTTACAACACTTTCTCTCTGTAATCCCGTTTATCACGCAGAGTCTCGCAGCGGAGCGAGAACTGAGGTGGTTCGACCCCCGCTCGTGACTTGCGGATACTGAGCCGGCCGCTCAGAAAGCAATGGCAAACTACTGAGCGTAATCTTGCCAAGAGATCAACAGACAGCTGAAAGATGCTGCTGTTGACAGCTAAGTCCTGTAAAAGGATACGCAAAAAAACAAACAAAACAAATCTAAAAAGTAACAAACAGTGTTCTTAGGTCATGTAATAAGAAGACAAGTATCGGGAAAATATGACCACTGAAACATCAGTGGTAGAAGAGTCAGACAGACTGAGTGAGGGAAATGACGCTAGATGGCCAAAGACATTGAGGAGTGACATCAACAGAATTTATCCACAACACCAAATTCTATGTGGAGATACATGTACACACATGCACTCGATGATGATGATGGTGTATATCTTAACCACCAGAGATGGACCTGCTCAAGCATAACCTAAGAGTCGGATACAATAATTTCCATATATACAGCATCAGAAAACCACCAAAAATCTGTGGTGACCACCTCTATCTCCATTCTCCTACTAAATGTAGGCCTGCATATGTGCTGCTAATCTTGTATGAGACTACATACATTACCAATCTGAAACGATTCATTTAAGATGCATGCCCAAAAACACTGACTCCAAACACTCCTCCAATCCACAACAAGGCTGTGACACTTACAGATGTGTACTCACCGTAGAGACACAACTTTTCCAACAGAGAGAAGCAATCACGAATGATGGCGACGTCTGAATGCCAGAAGGTCATATGTTCAGATAGCAGCGTCACAACTGGCAATGCCAAATATTGCCGGGCATCAACTGAAATAAGTAGTTTCATAGTAAATGCACATACCAAAAAACACACATCAGTACAGCATTCTGTGTCATTGCTGGTGCCTGCCAGGATGTCTTGCCTGGGCAGTCTCCTCACTATGTACAGTCTGGGTTTTAAATTTCATCACATATAGATTTGTGAAGGTTTTTTTCATTACTCTGCTTTATTCTGCTGTCCTCACTCTATTCTATCCTGCCCTACTCTTCTCTCTCTGTCCACTCTGCTCTTTCCCTCCTAGTCTGCCTTACTCTGCCTCATTCTTCTCTACCTTGTCCTAACTCTACCTCACTTCTCTCTACCTTGTCCTAACTCTGCCTCACTCCTCTCTACCATGCCCTACTCTGCCTCACTCCTCTCTACCTTGCCCTACTCTGCCTCACTCCTCTATACCCTGCTCTATTCTGCCTCACTCCTCTCTACCCTGCTCTACTCTGCCTCACTCCTCTCTACCTTGCCCTACTCTGCCTCACTCCTCTCTACCTTGACCTACTCTGCCTCACTCCTCTATACCTTGCCCTACTCTGCCTCACTCCTCTCTACCTTGCCCTACTCTGCCTCACTCCACTCTACCTTGCCCTACTCTGCCTCACTCCTCTCTACCTTGCCCTACTCTGCCTCACTCCTCTATACCTTGCCCTACTCTGCCTCACTCCTCTCTACCTTGCCCTACTCTGCCTCACTCCTCTCTACCTTGCCTAACTCTACCTCACTCCTCTCTACCTTGCCCTACTCTGCCTCACTCCTCTATACCTTGCCCTACTCTGCCTCACTCCTCTCTACCTTGCCCTACTCTGCCTCACTCCTCTCTACCTTGCCCTACTCTGCCTCACTCCTCTATACCTTGCCCTACTCTGCCTCACTCCTCTATACCTTGCCCTACTCTGCCTCACTCCTTTCTACCTTGCCTAACTCTGCCTCACTCCTCTCTACCTTGCCCTACTCTGCCTCACTCCTCTCTACCTTGCCCTATCCAACTCTGCCTCTGTTGTGTGTCAGCCAGGGGCATCTACTTGCCAAACATATACACTTTATGCTGGCAAACAGTCAATAAATGCTGGGGTTGATTGCAACTGATGCCAAGTCTTAATCAAATATGACTGAGCTACTGTATGACAGTAGACGTACTAATTGCTTTCTGTTAGCATCGAATGTTGGCTGGCACTCACCAAATCTGATACCAGATGGCTTCGGGCGGAGAGGCGCAATTTGAAGGGTACAAGCCTTTGTGCTATGGAGAGGTATAACCACATCCCTGGACCTCACTATGGGCTGTAGTTATTATGCCTGTTTTGAAGCACAATGTCACAAACTATCATCTGTCCAGATGGCAAGGTGCCAGTGGCAGTGTCAGTGATTGCAACATCCTGGAAAGAACAATTGTTTAAACTTGCCCTACTTTGTACTGCCCTGCTCCATTCTAACTATACAACTCATAAATCTATTCAACCATGCCTCACTCTACTCTACCTTGTCCCACTCTATTCTACCCTGCCCCACTCTACCTTGTCCCACTCTGTACCAACCTACCCTAGCCTAATATATTCTACCTAGTCACAATCTACTCTGCCCTGCCCCACTCTATTCTACCTTGTCCAACTCTATTCTACCCTGCTTCATTCTATTCTCTCCTGCCCCACTCTACTCTACCTTGTCCCACTCTGTGCCAACCTACCCTAACATATTCTACCTCCTCACATTCTACTCTACCTTGTCCCACCTTATTCTACCCTGCCCCACTCTATTCTACACCACCCCACTCTATTCTACTCTGCCCCACTCTATTCTACACCCCCCACTCTATTCTGCCTTGTCCCACTCGGCTCTAACCTACCCTACCCTACTCTGCAGCAACAACTCCCAGAGACAACTCACCACAGTGAGCGGTCAGCCAGAGGACATGAAGCAAGGGTCTCACAAGATCTGCCTGCTGAATGTGTGGCTTGAACAGTAACACGATCACCTGGATGTACTTCTCTGCCAGCTGCAACTGAAGATCAGCGTCTGAAAGTTGAGTGAACACCTGATGACTGAAAGTTAAGTGAAGATCTAGTGACTGAAAGTTAAGTGAACATCTGATGTCTGAAAGTTAAGTGAACATCTGATGTCTGAAAGTTAAGTGAACATCTGATGTCTGAAAGTTAAGTGAACATGCTGTGACTGAAAGTTAAGTAAACATGTTGTGACTGAAAGTTAAGTGAACATCTGATGTCTGAAAGTTAAGTGAACATGCTGTGACTGAAAGTTAAGTAAACATGTTGTGACTGAAAGTTAAGTGATTATGTGGTGACTGAAAGTTAAGTAAATATGTTGTGACTGAAAGTTAAATAAGTGAACATCTGGTGACTGAAAGTTAAGTGATTATGTAGTGACTGAAAGTTAAGTAAATATGTTGTGACTGAAAGTTAACTGGTGACTAAAAGTTAAGTGAACATCTGGTCACTGAAAGTTAAGTGAATATCTAGTCACTGAAAGTTAAGTATGAAATACAAGTGTAAAGCAGTCTGCTTCCAAATCGCCCGCAACTGTATTTCAAACTCGATTGCGAATTTCTTTCGTAACCCCATCGCCACAGCTACAGCAATTACATCTATCACGTTCCGCAACTGTTAAAGTCATTCTTCATATCTTTGAACACAATGAACACAAATAGTTAAGTAAGCCACACAGTGATTACATACTGTCTTTGAGAATGTATGTTAAAATGATGACAGCACTGTACAGAAGCTGGCCATCGTGGTAGAAGTGTCTGATGGCGTGCATCACCGACTCCAAGACATGCTGCCACTGTCGCAGGTGGGAGATCTGTGTCCGGATGTGGTCTGAGGATCAAATTGTTGACAGTCGTAATTAAAGCATATTTGTCGTTCACCTTTATGTCAGATCTAAACAAGTTAGGTCAACTTGTTGCTGTCTGATTGGCGAACTTTATTTATTTATTTTGAAAGGGTTAATAACTAGACATGCAGGCCCATGAATTAGTAGGTAGGTGGCTGAATAAGTGAATGGATGGATAATTGGTAATGAGAGAGGGGGATTGGTGAGCGATTACAGGTTTTAAAAATGGGTTGACAGGCCAGAGGATTAACTTCATTGAACCTTATTTGATCCCGTTTTGCTTGGTCTCTTTCGGCAGAGTGGCCTGATAAATGCATCACACAGAGCACAAACTCCATAGCTCCAGCGACAAACCCTAGGAATCTCCATTAAAATGTTCATTGTAAACGGAGTGATGGAGTCAAGTTGAGGGTGAAAGAGGTAAGAGTATGAAGTAAAACTACGTAAGACCTCTGCCTGTTTGCACAGGCTGTGTATCCACTTAATAAAACAAGTACCTCGGCTGATGCTGTGAGTTTGACTTAATTTCCTTTGTCTTATAAGTTCTGTCATCTTTTCCTAGATGATGAGCCAACAAACTTACATAACAACCCCTGCTACGACCTTGTCAGACGTCTGCTAGTTATGCTACTACCACAACCACCATTGTTGTACACCTGCTACTACTACTATCACCATCACTCTACAACTACTACTGTAACCAATGTTGCTGCTACCACAACCAAAACAGCCACCCCTCAACTGCTGCTACATCCACTATTATTATTCATCATATGCCATGCCGATAAGCGTGGGCGGTCATGTTTCGCCATCTCACTCGATCTCCAGAGTTGTAGATCAGCTCTGTGTCCTTGTCTTAACCATTCCACGTGGCCAAGCCATCCAGGTATTTACTTCTCTGCCTTCCCCTTGCTCTTTTCCCCTCAATCTTGCCAGTTGTCACCAAGTTCTCTAGTTTATTTCTTGTCATAATGTACCCAAACAAATTTACTGTCTATGATTAATTTTTCTAATGAGTTTACAGTTTTGTTTCTTGTACGACTTGCTCATTGGTTTCTCTGTCTGTTCATGGTATTCTTTGCATTTTCCTCAGAAACCACATTTCCACTGCCATTAGATATTTTTCAGTTTATCTGTTCATTATCCATGTTTCATATCCGTACAAAAGTACAGGTTCTATGTAGCACTTCAATACTCTTTTTCTCATTGTAATTAACATCTTTTAATACAAACAGTATTTCTATTACTGGTTCTTGTCTTCTTAATGCTAATACAACTATTATCACTGATTATTTTTCACAAATGCCATTAGTTAGTTAGTTAGTTAGTCGCGGTTCCAACTTCACAGCAACGGGTAGTCCCTATTATGCTCCGTTCCTGTGCCAGTGAATATCACACAAAATGCCTCCCACTGCCCAATGTGAAAAGTGGAAAAGACAGGAGTCTCGACAAACAACAGCCCGCACAGATACACTGTGCATAATGCCACCGCCAGAATGTCAACACAATAGTCCCCCACGAAACATCCAGTTCATCTCTGATGGAATCAGCAGTTATTTTCCCATCTGGATGTTTCCTAGATGTTCACCCACACAGTCCACAAAATACAGTTCATCATCGATGGCAGTGGCAGTCAACCAGAAGCCCAGCAGCCACGCTTTTCTGCATAAGGCAAAAACCGGTCAACCGGTGAACTATAGGGAATTAACAAACCAAATACTGTCCCTACATGAACTGTAGGGAACTAATAAAAGCAGAGACTAAATTTAAAATTTACCATAATCAATTATTCTGGCCAACAGACGCAGGGCTCCAGCTTGAATTTTGTGCTCCTTGGGATTCTCACACAGGAGTCTGCTCAGGTAACTGGAAACAAGAGTTCATGTCACACTTGCAAGTTACTCATTCTTCATTTACAGTACTGGTCTCTCTCTCTCTCTCTCTCTCTCACAAACACACACACAGACAGAGAGATATATATATATATATATATATATATATATATATATATATATATATATATATATATATATATATATATATAGAGAGAGAGAGAGAGAGAGAGAGAGAGAGAGAGAGAGAGAGAATATATATATATATATATATATATATATATATATATATATATATATATATATATATATATATATATATATATATATATATATATAAAACAGAGTGTATGTGGCTTTGTTTGTGGTCAGCTCTGTATTGGATGCGTTCGATAACGGTACATCTGATTGAGATGAAATTTTCTACACATCTTCCTTTCATTCCTGTGCAACCGACTATAATAGTTTCTTAGTGTAAAATCTTATACTTATTTAATAACATTTACTTTTTCATTTTTCATTATATAATTTCTATATAGCAGGGGGACTTCACTCTAGAAAAGTTATTTCAAGGGGCATAACTTTTAATAACATTTCTATATACTTTATAGTCATATTGTTGGACTTACTTGCACTATTGTTAAACTCTTTGTCTATAGTTATTTTCAGGCATATGAGTTATAATAAATAATGATATAATCTTTAAGGCATTTTCAAAGTTTTCATAAAAATAATGCATAATGCATAACATTGTAACCCATCTTTTTCTGCTTAAAGAACTTATCAACTGTCATGTCGGTGATTAAAAACAGTTTTCATTAAAAATGTGTGGAAGGACATTCTTTTAAGTTACTGTGCGCCAGGAGCTGGGCGAAACCACGCCGGGTCAGATAGACAGACAGACAGATAATTGGGAACGGAAGCTTATTTGACTACTTATATGAATTAAATGACATGCTCCCCACCAGGGACTGGGTGAAGCCGGGTCAGACAGACAAACAGATAGACAGACAGACAGTCAGGAACGGGAGAGCTTATATGACTACGTATATGAATTAAATTAGATGCTCCCCACCAGGGACTGGGTGAAGCCGGGCCGGGACAGACAGACAGACAGATAGACAAACAGATAGTCGGGAACGGGAGAGCTTATATGACTACATATATGAATTAAATGAGATGCTCCCCACCAGGGACTGGGTGAAGCCGGGCCGGGACAGACAGACAGACAGATAGACAGACAAACAGATAGTCGGGAACGGGAGAGCTTATATGTCTACTTATATGAATTAAATGAGATGCTCCCCACCAGGGACTGGGTGAAGCCGGGCCGGGTCAGCCAGACAGACAGACAGACAGACAAACAAACAGACAGACAGACTGATAGATAGATAGATCCCCTCCAGGGCCTGGGCGAAGCCGGGCCGGGTCAGCTAGTATATATATATATATATATATCCATCCATCCATCATGTGCCATGCCGGTAAGTGTGGGCGGTCATGTTGTGCCATCTCACTCGATCACCAGAGTCGTGGATCAGCTCCGTGTTTCTGTCTCGACCATGCCACAAGGCCAAGCCATCCAGGTACTTGCCTCTAGATCTTCCCCTTGGTCTGTTCCCCTCGATCTTACCAGTTGTCACCAAATTCTCCAATCCATTTCTTCTCATAACATGCCCAAAAAATTTTGACTGTCTACGTCTAATTTCTCTAATCAATTTACGATCTTCATTTGTATATATATATATATATATATATATATATATATATATATATATATATATATATATATATATATATATATATATATATATATATGTATATATCTGTATTTGAAGTATTATTTCTCCTTCTGCTGCGTTCACCCGGAGTTTTTTTCCGGACGTGATTGCGTTGTGCCTGTTTACAGCAGAGCTGAGATACTTGCGCCTTTAGGCCGACACATCCGACTTCTGTGGGCATTTGTTGACCGGGTTAGCCTTCTCGGGTGGGGGGAAATACGTTTGGGAAAGATCACAGACATGAAAATAATTTCAACATGACAATCCTCCAAAACAAATGTGGTATGAAAGCACCTAATTCATTCTGAAGTAAAGGTGAAAACTCACATAAACAAATTAGCCTTCCTGTTCATCTTGTCCTCCATAACCGGACTCTGGACCATGAAAGTGTACAGGATGTCTAGCCCAACCTGTGAAGAGAAACAGAGGTTTTCATAGTTCATAAATAAACACACAAGTATTGTTTGGCAGTCACAGAAGTAGAAAAAAGAAGTAGAGATTGTTTGGCAGTCACAGAAGTAGAAAAAAGAAGTAGAGACTAAAGGACACACTAGACAATAAAAAAATTGAAAGCTATAGTTACCGACCGGGATTTGAACGTATTACTTCCAAATGAAGGCAATGCTTCACTGCAGGAACAAGTGTACTTTGATGCAGGAACAAGTGTACTTTGATGCAGGAACAAGTGTACTTTGATGCAGGAACAAGTGTACTTTGATGCAGGAACAAGTGTACTTTGATGCAGGAACAAGTGTACTTTGATGCAGGAACAATTGTACTTTGATGCAGGAACAAGTGTACTTTGATGCAGGAACAAGTGTACTTTGATGCAGGAACAAGTGTACTTTGATGCAGGAACAAGTGTACTTTGATGCAGGAACAAGTGTACTTTGATGCAGGAACAAGTGTACTTTGATGCAGGAACAAGTGTACTTTGATGCAGGAACAAGTGTACTTTGATGCAGGAACAAGTGTACTTTGATGCAGGAACAAGTGTACTTTGGTGCATGACCAACTAGTTATCTAGTACATCCTCTAGTCTCTACTTCTGGCTTCTACTTCTATGAGTGCCAAATAATACATGCATGTTTATTTATGAACTGTCTTAGTGGCCTCAAAGGGTTCCTCAATTAATATTTCTGTGTAATAAGTGGCTTTCATAGCTCTGTAGTTTAGACACAGCACTTGTAACCTTTTCTCAGTACAGACCCACATCCCTTAAACCTCTGACCGCAAGGAACCAGTATCAGTGTGTGTGGAAAAATTCTGTGTACTGAAGAAGGTCAGTATGAGACCACTACTCCAGATTCATCAGGAATCATCCTCATTATGTGCCATGCCGGTAAGCAAGGGTGGTTGTGTTTCGCCATCTTATGTGATCACCATAGTCGTGGATCAGCTCCGTTTTCTTGTCTCAAAAATGCCACATGGCTAAGCCATCCAGATATTTACTTCTCCGCTTTCCCCTTGTTCTTTACCCCTCAATCTTGCCAGTTATCATCAAGTTCTCTAATTTTTTTTCTTCTCATAATGTGCCAAAAGAATTGTGACTGTTTACGTCATCAGGTAGTGCACCAAAAAACCGAACAATACTCAGTTCAGGAAATGTGAGTAGCTTATGGGCAGGTACAGATAATTGGTGGTGGTGATGAACTGAATATCTTCTGAAATGTGTTGTTTATCATGATAAAAAAGTATGTTAGAGAAATAGCCCATCACAGAGGCTAACAGTGGTCCACGTTGTTAAATTTGGGTCAATGATTTCGAAGACGATGAATTACAATAAGTAAACAGGCACAGTGTAGAATGTGGCTTAGATATTAACATCCTAAAAACGAAAACTATGATAATTATCAGTGGAAAGGAAAGGTCGTCAATGAATATCACAATAAATGGGGAGATACTAGAACAAGCAACAGGTTTCTCCTATCTTGAACATGTAATAACAGATGATGGCAGAAGTGAAATAGAAATAAAAAATAGAATAGGAATGGCCAAAAATGCTTTGAACAACATGAAATCAGTATTAACATCTAGAGAGATTAACAATGCATTTAAAATGAGAATTGTCAAATGCTACGGAAGACTGAACATTGAACAAGCAACTAGAAAGTCAAATAGAGGCCCTGTAGATGTGGATATACAGAAGAAAGTGTTGTATTTCATGGAAACAGAAACAATCAAATGCAGAAGTTCAAGAAAAACTGGGAATGAAAAAAGAGTTGATGAAAGAAATAAAATAGAGGCAAGTGAAATATTTTGGCCACGTTAAAAGGCAAAACACTCTTATAAAGACCATACTGGAGGTCAAGGGTGAGGGCAAGCGAGTAAGAGGTAGACAATGATACAAGTGGGAATATTTTTTTGGGCGCTCGCTTGCTTTGAACCCAAGTGTAGTCCATACACATTACTTCTAGTAGTGCTGGACTCAATTGTGTGTGTGGATTAGCTTTCCCTATTAACAGTGTCCCTCACCAACAGGCAAACCCACTCCACGACTTCAGAAGTACTTGTAACTAACATCCCCAAGTCAAGAACGATAGGTCAACATTTTAGCCCAACTGTCCAGTGTAGGGGTTGAACCCCTTACCTCGGCATCAGCACACTGGATGTTTAAGAACACGTGTTCCTATCCATTCTGAAAGAATGTACAGTCAAGGCGAGAGACAGACAGTGTTGGAGATCCATTGCAGCCAACCTTCATTGTGGAAACAGCACCTGATTGATTGAATTACATTTCTCCTGAGGCTAATAGTGGTGCAAGTTTGTTGAACTTGGGCTCAATGATTTGAAATATGATGAATGACATTTCTCCTTCTCCTTTACCTCTTGCGTCCTTTATTCCCCAATGATGCACAGGCCCTCAATCAACTCACAACAACTCGTCCAATGCGTAGCTATCCCGTACAACTCTCTCTGACCATGTATTCCCCAATATTATTCACTTCTGTTTCTACTTCTCTTCTCCATATTTTGTTAGGTGTTCCTCTATTTATTTTTTTGCCGGCTCCATGGCGAAGGGGTTACGGACGCAGTTCATAATCCTGCATACCGCATTTGAAACACAGCAGCATTGGTTTTTTATTAAATCGCATGGGAGCCAGTCGTTCAGAAAGCAATAGTAAACTACTGAACGTAAACTTGCCCAGGAATCACAAACAGCCCAAAAATGCTTTGGTTGACTGCTATGTTCGTAAAGGATATGCAACTAACTTTTCTTCAATTTATTTTGCCCTGTGGATTCCGGACAAAAGCCTTTCTGGTTACGCTATTTTCAGGTTGTCTTAATGTATTCCCTATCCAACACCAGCACCTTGAGATTGGCTAGAAATTAGATTTAGATTGTGACTATTCTAATAATGACATCAATATTGAATCTGATCATCATCTGAAAGGTGACCCTGTGATTTGAATGACGATTATGCTAGGGTTTTATCCTCTAGTTCTGAAGGCGTGGAAGACGGTAAACCTCAGGTAACATATCAAGTAAATGTGATGCAGGATGGTCTCCAGGAATAAAGGTTAGCCCTAAGAGGTTCCACTTCACTGCACAAGGTTTTATCCCATCCGACTCAGTCTCTCGCAGGCAGAATGGCCAGCCATCCACAAAGAGCATCACACCAAGCATTAACTATGTAGCTCCAGCAATGAACTCCAGGGGTCCTAGAAAAATTGCACCCTGGGTCTGAACAAAGCACTCTAAAGAGAAACATACAGGGTTCGAGGCAGTTGGCTTAACCAATCTGCTATCAACACCCCCCAATATATTCAGGAATGCTGAAAATGATCAAGTAACTAAATTGTAGATAGAATAAAACTGTTATATTAACTCATTTTCAACATGTATATTTTCAGAGCATTTTTTACTCTGGAGCCCAGGAGAGAGGGGGTTTTGTGGGCTGGGTGGTGAGGTTTACAAGGGATCACACAGAAATAAGCTCTGAGGCACAGATCACCATGCAATGAGGTTGTTATGCAAATTTCATCAAGTGTACTTACACACAGCTACATGGCATAGCCTATAGTAGAGATGGAAATACAGTAATGCTCCATGAACACTATCATGATGCATGGAATACTATATGCAGTTGTTAGACAATGGTCAGTTTGTGAGTCTATAAACATAGAATATGTACCCCCCAAAAAAAACTACGGTAAAACTGAAAAGAAGTGGTATGTTAATTATGCTTGTAGGACTGGAAATGCAACTGTTACCCCACAACACTTGATGGCAGACTTTTTGACTAGCACCTTGCAGCCTTGATAGTTTGTCAAATGGAGTTAAACCTCTCCATAACACAAAGCCTGGGCTGAATTTAGAGACCATGTGTTGCCCATGCAATATTCTTATTATTTTGTAGGATATCATGCCTGGTATTGATGTTATTTTTTTAGGATATCACACCTAATATTATTGTTATTTTGTAGGCCCTGGTACTGTTGTTATTTTGTGGGATATCACACCTGTACTGTTGAAATTTTGTGGGATATCACACCTGCTACTGTTGTTATTTTGTGGGATATTACACCTGGTACTGTTGTTATTTTGTAGGACATCACATTTGGTACTGTTGATATTTTGTGGGATATTACAACTGGTACTGTTGTTATTTTGTGGGATATCACACCTGGTACTAATGTTATTTTGTAGGATGTCCCATCTGGTATTGTCCTTCCCCCCCCCACCCCACCCACCTGGTGTGTCTAAACATCTGTCTATGATAACCTTTATTGCCTTTAAGATGTAAAGATAAATGCACGAAGACTCACTTCCTGCAAGATCAAATCTGTACTCATCTGGGCCATGGTCGACAATACAGATGTATAAACATGGCAGTCTTCCAGATATCTTGGCACTAAATCAAACACAGAATGGATCAGTCAAACAAAATAACAATGACATATATAACTCATGCAATATCCTTTCTCTTCTGGAGCTGACAAATTACCCTTAGGCTCACAAATTACCCTAAGGCTCACAAATTACCTTGGAGCACACAAATTTTCCTAAGGCTAAGATACTATCTTGGAGCACACAAATTATCCTGGTGCTCAGGAATTACCTTGGAGCACATAAATTGCCCTAAGGCTAAGATACTTTCCTAGAATATACAAATTACCTTGTAGCCCAGAAATTACCTTGGAACACAAATTACCCTGTGGCTCAGAAATTACCTTGGAACACAATTCACCCTGGGGCTCAGAAATTACTTTGGAACACACAAATTACCCTGAGGCTCAGAAATTACCTTAGAACACAAATTACCCTGGGGCACAAAAATTACTTTGGAACACAAATTACCCTGGTGCTCAGAAATTACCTTGGAACACAAATTACCCTGAGGCTCAGAAATTACCTTGGAACACAAATTACCCTGGGGCTCAGAAATTAATCTGGAACACAAATTACCCTGATTCTTATAAATTACCCTGGAGTACACAAATTACCATAGGGCTCAGCAACTATCCATGACAACACAAATTAATCTGAGGCTTAGAAATTACCCTGGAACAGACATTTCTGTGGGGCTCAGAAATTACACTTGAGTATACAAATTCTCCTGTGGCTCAGAAATTACCTTGAAGCATACAAATTACTACAAGGCTAAGAAACTACCTTGGAACATAAAAATTACCCTGGAACCCACAAATTCCCCCGGGATTCAGGAATTACCTTGGAGCACACAAATTACTCTGGGGATGAGAAACTATCCTGAAGCATACAGTTTACCTGTATCATGCTATGTTTAATCTACTTTTTAAAGCCTCACTTTCACTGCACACAGATACCTCTATAAGTCCTAGTCTCCTCTCGTTATCACAGAAGGGGAATCTTGACACAGTGCAAGAACTCTGCAACATCCCCACTGATGCAGTCATAAAATAAATAGTACCAGGATGCTTTACAAACTGCATCACAATTACACACAATATTATCAGCAAATAAATTAAAATCCTCTTTTACAGGACAATACAACCAACCCCAGCATTCATTGGTTATTTGTGACTTTCAAGACAATTTTACATTCAGTAAATCGCCATTACCCGGCACTATGGAGAAGGTGTTACGAGCGCAATTCACAATCCCGCATACCACATTCAAGATACAGCTGCCAGCGATTTGATTCCACGTCAAAATTATATGGAAGCATAGAAATATCTTTGGGTTTTTTCTTAAGCATAATTACATTCACACTGGCTTCACCTAGACTAATGAGACTTCTATAGTTGTGGTGAGTATAGTTACTGTAATTATTTACTTTTTATATGAACCATCCAACTTTTTCTTATTTTTATTTCCATCTATATTCATTATAGGTTTCCTTCCACTTTTGGTACCACAGCCATGAGAGTAGATATATTTTTTTCTATGCTCACTTGCTTTGAACTCAAACTTAGTCCATATACATCCTATTACTTCTGGTGCACTGGACTGATTGTTGCGTGTGGATTAGGTTTCCCAATTATGAGTCTCCCTCGCCATCAGGCGAATCCACTCCGACTTCTGATGTACGTGTCATTTACGTTTCCAAGTCAAGAACGAGAAGTCAACATTTTAGTCCAACTGATCAGTAATGGGGTTGAACCAGCTACCTCGACATCAGCATACCCAAAGATTTAAGAGCGAACACTTTAATCCACTGATCCATGCTGACCTGCAGTAGGTATATATATATATATATATATATATATATATATATATATATATATATATATATATATATATATATATATATATATATATATAAGTATAAATGATTCCGCTCCCAGGGACACACATAAGAGAAATTCACACTGAAAGTAACCAAAGATGTGCCAACATAAGCCCAGAAAGGCATCAAGACGACACTCACCAACCACAAACAACTGTTCCAGCCTGCGAAAGGCTGCCTCCAGCTCATCATGCTCTGCTGACACTTGTAGGATGCGAAGTATCTCATCCACTTCCCGGGCATCGTTGAATGTCTTGACCATTGTGTCCGGAAGTGTTGTGAGCCGGGGTGACCAGCGGCCGCTGTCACGGTCAATGTCGGTGACATGCATGGCTGTCTTCAAATGGTCTTCTAAAGAGAAAACAAATATTAAACTATTTAGTTTTTATTAAAAGTTCTTGTGTGAAATAAAAACAAAAAGAAATATGTGTTACATGTCTTATGCTAGATTACAACAAAACGTTTTTTGTAACCCCATAAAACCAAAAAACAAAAGGCCCCCCCCCCCAAAAAAAAAACGAATATAACAAGCGAAAATTAAACTAAACCTGTAACACCAAACCAGCAAAACCAAAATAAAAACTAGTATAATACACAACATCCATTATATGGCGCCCACAAACACACATACATATATGACATACACACACAACTATGGCCCACACACACTTCTATGACCTACACATACACATCTATTTCCTACACACATATACATCTATGGCCTACACACTCATCTATGGCTTAACCATAAACACATCTATGGCTTACACACACAAACACATATATGGCCCCCCACCCACACACAAACATCTATGGCCTACATACACACATCTATGGCCTACATACACACATCTATGGCCTACACACACATCTATGGCCTACACACACATCTATGACATTCACATAATATAGGGTGTATTTTTATGACTGTGCAGTGTTTGAAAATATTGCCAGTCCAAGTTTTGTATTCACCCTCTGTAAAACTCATGCAACATGATAGGTAAATACAAAACTTGGACCGGCAATATTTTCAAACACTGTACAGTCATTAAAAATACACCCTATACTATGGAATACACATATCTATGGCCTATACACACATCTATGGCTTACACAGACACATCTATGACCCACCCACCCATCCACGTGCGCGCACGCACGCACACACACACACACATACACCATACGGGAAAGGAATCTTTGTTATTGTGATATAGTCCTTAATCTTTCACTTCATTTCTCTAGAACTATCTCACTTTAATATTATTAGTTTGTTTTTTTCCCAATATCCTGTTCAACCCTCATGGGTTATAATATATTATATGTTGCACAGTTTTGCATTCTTTGAGTATATAATTTTTCATAGCTATTGTATTTCAACAGATGTTATATTAATTTATAATGTGTGTAAACTATATCCTGTCTATCACATAATTGTGAATGTTTATACTCATTATCATATATTATGTATGCGATAAGTCACTATCATTGAATGTAAGAAAGGGGGTGCTGAAGCACTAATTAGAACATGGTTTCTTTCTGTATGGCAATATATCTTGGAATGTCAACTATCAAAAACTGTTATTTACTGCCAATATAGTACCTTGCAGTGTATGGCAGGGGGGTCTTGAGCCTGAGGAATTAAGACCTTGGAAGCAACAGAGATGTGGTTCCTGAGATGAATTTCTTGGACTGCCAAAGTAATTAACAACGGTTGCCTGAATGTGGCTAATGAAACTAGAACATTATATACAACAATAAGAGAGAGACAAACAGCTTTCTTTCGTCATGTGATGAGAAAAGAGGCATTGGAAAACATCGTGACAACTGGAAAGATAAGAGGGGAAGTGAGGCAGAGGCAGACCAAGAGAAATGATGCTGGATGAATTGAGACGGTGGCATGGAGGAATATCATCAGCAGGATTGATCCAGAAAACCAAAGACTGGGATCTGTGCCGAGTCATGAACACCTACGCCTGCTGGCATGGCAATTGATGATGATGATGATGATGATATATATAGTTACCAGATTTAGTGACAAACAAAAAATAGATTTGGACCCAATAAACATGGATGGCAGAAAAATGGGAAGTTATGAGTTAAAGGTTGTTAGACATGTATTACATATCAAATTAAACCAATTAAAGGGGGCTGTAAAGGTAAAACTATTGTATTTATATGTTAACTATAGTCTGATTTATAAGCCTGTGGCAGTTACAGGAAATTGGAATAAGATAATTTATCATCCCATGGCACTTAATCAGTTAAGTACTTATGTCGTAAACAATTTAACATATATATAACTGTTCAACATATTTTATATTCTTTAATATATTTTCCGCTGTCACAAGCAAAAATTGGTGGGTCAATTATTCATTGAATTACGGTGAGTGAGCTTAGTTCACATCTCTGTCATCCATCACAGCTGTCTTCTTTTAGGGTAACATAAGTCCATCCAAATTGTAACCTCAGCAATTTTTTTTTTATTACAGTGCATTTATAACTCTTTTGTTATGTGACATGTTCTTGTTGTATCATGTAATAATTGTTATGTATGTCTTTCCTTTAAACTCTGTTGTTCATTCCTCTGTTATTCCATGTTATTTCTGATTGTATGTCTTTACTTAGAACCATAAGAATTGTGTTATTATTGGCTCTGCTTTTTTATTTTTTATTTTTGCTTCCCTGTATGTTTTTCACTGTCATGAATTTCATACATGAGCAAGTATCCAAATAATCAGAACTAAGCATAACAAGGCAGATGTGGTCGGGCCCCTTTGGAATCCCATGTATAGTGCAGAAGAACTGATAGATCATCACGGCTTGGAGAGAATGGTGCTGTAGGGGGTGACCAGAGGATCTGAGGTACGCTCAAACCTCTGAGGACAGATGGACATATAATCAGACTGCTATTGGTACTATTAGTACTGGGACTCTTCGCTGGCAGTTGCAGATGAGGTTGGAGCATGTATGAGAATGTCCTGAGTGCTGTGATGTCAGTTCTTAACTCAACTCAGAACTATGCATCCTCCTGTGTTTAGATTAGTAGTAACCATCAATATCTTCTCTTCCAAATTCATGATCTCTCTCTCTCTCTGTCTGTCTGTGTGTGTGCATGCATGTGTGTGTGTGTGTGTGTGAGGAAAAAAGAGAGAAAGTTGAACTGCATCACTATTTTTTTTAACGTTACACAATGTATATGTACAATTTTTTCTCAAATTTTTTACAATTTTTGTGAGAATGCTCATGACAATCGTCAGTGTATGTGTGTGTAAAGTGTGGGAGTTTGTTCATACTAGTTTAAGTGATTATGTGAGGCATCATGTATGTGTATAGATGTGAAGAAGTGTGTGTGAGAGATATATGTGTGCGAGAAATGTGTGTGTAGGGGATATATGTGTGGGTAGGAAGATGTGTGTGGGTGGAGGATATGTGTGTGGGTGGAGGATGTGTGTGTGGGTGGGGGGTGTGGGTGTGTGTGAGGGATGTGCCAGTAGGTGGGGGATGTATGGGTGGGTGGGGAGATGTGTGGGGGATGTATGGGTGGGTGGGGGGATGTATGGGTGGGTGAAGGGATGTGTGGTGGGTGGGAGATGTGTGTGTGGGTGAATGTGTGTGTGGGTGGGGGTGTTTGGTTGGATGGTAGGAAGTGTGTGGGTGTTGGTGGGTGGGGGGGTTGTGTGGGTTGGTGGGTGGGGAATGTGTATGTGGGTGGGTGCGGGGTGTGTTGACTGGTAAGGGGTGTGGGGATGTGTGGTTGGGGGATGAGTGTTTGGCTGTGTGGTTGGAGATGTGTGGATATGGGTGGATGGGTGGGTGTGGGCTGGGGGATGGGTGTGTTTGTGGGGAGGTGTGTGTGGGGATGTGTGTTAATAGGGAAGAGTGGGTTGGTGGGTGTGTGGGGTGTGTGGGTGGGGTGTGTGGGTGGGGTGTGTGGGTGGTGTATGGATGGGTGAGGGTTGTGTGGGTAGATGGGTGGGTATGTGGGAGTGTGGGGTGGGTGGGGGTGTGTGTGTAGGGGTGGGTGGGTGGGGTCATGTGTGGGTAGATGGGGATATGTGTGGGTGGGTGGGGGTGTATGTGGTTGGTAGGGGGATGTGTGAGTGGGTGAGGGATGTGTCTCATAACATTGTAATAAGCATTGTTTATCTTTACAACATTCATTTGACAATGTATTTTCCTATGTGAATGTATCATGCACTATTGATGAAAGAAAGATGAGTGATTGGAAGGGCCGAATGTAAGACGGGCCTGCGTGCCCAATCTGTAACCCTTTTAAAATAAAGTTGAATGAAGTTGAATCTCTCTCTTTCTCTCTCTCTCTCTCTCTCTCTCTCTCTCTCTCTCTCTCTCTCTCTCTCTCTCTCTCTCTCTCTCTCCCTAACATAAGCCAGATGTCCTATCTCTTCTGAAGCCAGCATTTAGCTCACTCACTTAACTTAAATGTCATATGAAGCCCATAAAAGGGGCACTCTGTCAGCTGTTTATTCTTCACCTGGACACAGCAAGATACAAGAGGAACAAGATGAGTGACCGAACTTAAGTAAATGATGAAAGGCAAAAGTTACACAGTAATATATTCTAAATAGTATATACTGCAGCTTTTGTTTGTGTTTGGGCACCTTGTAGTAACGTCTTTTTATTTCGTCTCTGCTGATTAAACGGCTATACCATATAATTATAATCTTAATTATAAGTTTATTAATAATAAAATAATATATATTCCACAACAGTCAACTCTACAATGAAAAAAGTACTCAAATAAGAAGAGACCGGGTTAACAGTAATGTAATATTAGTTTTTAATTGCTATGGATTATAATTAAATGAATTGGTATGGATTATAGTTTACCACTGACTAAACTGAGAAAATCCATTAAACTTAGCAGTCTGGCAGTCACTTGAAACAATAATAAATAAAATAATAAGCAAAAACACAGCAGTCGCCCAACAAAACAACCGCGTAATTAAAATGAATTATTGTCAACTACATTACTACAACATAACGCAACAAACTGACACTTACTGCTGAAATCATAATATATAAGTTATTACATATCCGGGTGTGATCCTTGCCATCTCGGAACTAAACACGCATACAGATTTTATCATAAAGTCAACAAAGTTGAACAACTTGACGTGAAGCAGGTTAAGACTTTCTGGAGAAACTATCCACAGACAGCAGACGTCAGCTGACAGGGCGGGTTGTGATTGGGGTCGTTGTAAAACTTGTACCGGAGATGGCCACTGAGGCGGGACGTGACACCGTGACATGAAACAATTAGATGTTGATTTATTTGGTTGTTTTGGGATTCGAGGTTTGAAGATTGAGCACAACCCACTACTGGCAACGCTGATCGTATTCCGGCATGAACCTTGGGTGTCAGATTGAAAGCACTAGACTCGAGTTTCGCTCGCGTTTGATCTCGTCAGTAGTGCATATCCCTGACTGGATCCGGGATCGAACTCCGGATCTCTGGTGTGTGAGGCGGGTGTGCAACACATGGCCACGCGACTCCCGCTAGGCGCGACCAATTATCATACTAGAATATCACAACGGCACGCATTGTTTAGGTGACACCCATCGTCACCACAATAAGATGTGTGTAGATTCACTTATTTATAAGAGCAGGCATCTTTCCCATTGCAACATACGCCTGTGAGACCTGGACACTTACCAAACAAGCTGAACAGCGCATACATGCTTTTGAATATAAATGTTATAGACGAGTTCTAAGAATAGCTTGTATTTTTTTTAAAAATGCATCCATACTTCAAGCGCTGAACACTGAAGAAGGTTGGCTATAAAACAAAGAGGTCACTTGAAACGTCACATACCTAGGAAGAGAGGAAGAGGAAGGCCAAAGAGGAGATGGGTGCAGGAGGTGGCGGATGATCTCCAGGTGGGTGTATCCGATGCGGAACATCTTTCTTATGACAGAGAAGTTTTCCGGAAGGTTGTTATGGGAGCGAGGTTCTAAAAAGGACATGCTACTGGATGAATGAATGAATGAAAGAATGAATGAATGAATGAATGAATAAAATTCACTGAGGGTGTATAGCTTCAATGTTAAGTCGGTAGTACTGTATGGGTTAGAAATGTGGAGAACAACTAAAGGAATTACTAATTAAGTACAGTCATTCACTAATTGGTTCCTGTGCAGAATAAAATGGAATGACAGGATCACCAACACTATGCTACTAATGTCAAACTTGGATATTATCTGAATCACACATATGCAAAGTCAACACCTGTGAGATGAGATGATTGGGGAGAGCTGCCAACTTAACTATCCAAGATCGAATAAGATATTATCTGACAGACAGTGAGATAAACACCTTCTACCATATATATTAAAAGGCAGAAAATCAAATGATTCGGCCATCTGGCTAGAATGCAGCAACACCCATTATCAGCAGTGACGTTATATCAAAGAAGATCTGCTATGAGAGCAAGAGGACGCCCGAGAAGAAAACGGATTGACGACATCAAAGACATTGTACAGTCACACGGAATGACATTATCCAGTGCCATCTATCGGGCGCTGGAGCGTCAACTTATCCTCCCCCCCCCCCCCCCCCACGACGCTTGATGGCAAAAGTGAAAGATGATGACAGAATCAGCAATATAGAGCCCATAGAGAGAACTATACCAATTCCGGCGAAATAAGAGGTGTGGAAGTGACGCTGGCCCAGAATATGACACACTGAGAAAATCTGAGGTCAATATAAATTATAATTATACACACTCTTATGAGTGTGTATAATATATATACTCTTATATAAACATAACTCTTTTCTTCTCGGACGTCCTCTTGCTCTCATAGCAGATCATCTTTGATATAACGCCAGTGCTGATAATTGGTGTTGCTGCATTCTAACCAGATGGCTGAATCATTTGATTTTCTGCCTTTCAATAGTAGAAGGTGTTTATCTCACTGTCTGTCAGATAATATCATATCTTATTCGATCTTGGATGGTTAAGTTGGCAGCTCTCCCCAAGCATCTCATCTCATAGGTGTTGACTTTACGTAGGTGGGATTTAGATAATATCCAAGTTATATAAGTCCTTATCAGCTGGGAACCAGTAAATGATAGAATCATAACAGCGCGTTACCAAACAAAATATTTCAAGCTAACAATCATACAATGCTACGCACCTACCAATGACGATACAGACATCAATAAAGATAATTTCTATGAACAACTAATTGGGACCATCAACTCATCTCCCAAGCACGACATTGTTGTTGTAATGGGTGATTTCAACGCCAAGATAGGGTCTGACAATAAGGGTGTTGAGAGATATATGGGAATTCACGGCTTAGGGGATATGAACCAAAACGGAGAGAGACTACTAGAATTCTGTGAAATAGCAAATCTGATAGTAGCAAACTTTATTTCCGCACAAAGATATACACAAAGTCACGTGGAACTCGCCTGATAACATCACAAAACATCAGATAGACCATTTTTGCATTAATGCCAAATTCCGTTCATCAGTACAAGACGTTAGAGCCTACAGAGGTGCAGATGCTGGCAGTGATCACAATCTCTGCATTGCCAAACTAAATATAAAGCTCAAGACTCTGCACAGATCACCCAGAATTAAGAAAATAAACTCACAGTCCCTACTGACTAAAGAACACCAACTCGCATTCAATTCAGAGGTACAAAGCATCTATGCTAACAAAGAAAGTATATCGAGCAATGCGAATATTAAAAGCAACATTGAAGAAAATTGGAATTTCCTAAAAAATACCTTGCTAAATGCTGCAACAAACACAGTCGGCTACGTACAAAGACAGAAGAAGAAGTGGCTAAGCGATAACACCTGGACGAAGATACAAGAAAGAAAACAAGCAAAACTAACACTTCTTTCTGCAAAAGACACATCTACATATGAAACCCATAAGCAAAAATACTCTATGTTGGATAAAGAGGTGAAATCAAGCGCACGAAAAGACAAACAGAACTTTATTCACAGCCTGACCTCCGACGCCGAAGCATCTGCCAGAACTGGAAACAACAGAGCCGTATTCCATATCATGAAGCAACTATGCAATCACTCACCTACACCAAATATACCCATCAAAGACAAACAAGGCAATCAATTGTTATCTGATGACCTTCAAAAGCAACGATGGGCAGAACATTTCAAAGAAATATTAAATAGACCGCAGCCTGACACTGTTCCGAACCTGGATGGAGAAATTATTATTCCCCCACTAGATGCCTCCTGCGAGTCATTCACCATGGAAGAGATTAAAGCAGCCATCAAAAAATTGAAGAACAACAAAGCTGTTGGTGAAGATGACATCTCAGGAGAAATGCTCAAAGCAGCAGATGAGAACACCTTACAACGTTTGTTACAGCTGATCAATGAAATCTGGCAAAACGAATCCCCACCACAACAGTAGAAAGATGGTGTAATTTTCAAACTGCCTAAAAAGGGCGATATGTCTGATTGCAATAATTGGCGTGGTATCACTCTATTGTCAGTACCAGGAAAACTTTTTTGTAGCATGTTACTTGAGAGATTGAAAAAGGCTATAGATGAAAGGCTCAGAGAAGAACAAGCAGGCTTCAGACCAAAACGGTCATGCATAGACCACATTTTCACCCTCAGAATAATCATTGAAGACTCCGTAGAATTCCAGTCGAAATTAATCACCAACTTTGTCGACTTTTAAAAAGCCTTCGACAGTATCCCCCATCCATCACTTTGGAATCTACTTAACATCTATGGTTTTCCTACCAAATATACCAACGTCATAAAATCTTTCTACAAAGAGACACGTTGCTGCGTAAGAACAGAAACAAGCAACTCTGACTGGTTCTCAGTCGAAACAGGAGTGAAACACGGTTGTGTCTTATCACCGATGCTCTTTGGAATAGCTATTGATTGGGTCATGCGCAAATGCACAAACAACACAAATATGGGTATCCATTGGGTCGACAAAATTCTAGAAGACCTGGACTTTGCCGACGACATAGTGCTTTTGAGTTCAACACACCCGGATGCCCAAGAGAAAATAAACCACCTCCAAAATGTTTCAGGGCAAATTGGTCTCCAAATTAACACCACAAAAACAAAGACTATTGATCTTACCAACAGTTCAGATACACCAAATTGAACAGCTACGTTCTTGAAAAAGTCAACAGCTTCACATACCTAGGATGACATCTACAGGGGACTCAACACCAGAAATATCATCTAGAATCGCACTGGCATCTGGTGCCTTCAATAAACTGTCAAAACATCTGGAAGTCAAAGACACTCAGCAAACACACAAAACTTAAAATCGTCAACTCTTGTGTGATTCCAGTGTTAACGTATGGATGTGAAAGTTGGAAATCAACGGTAGCTTTAGATAAAAAAAATTAGATAATTTTGAGAACAAATGTCTTAGAGGACTTCTAAACATCCACTGGACAGACTTCAGAACCAATACGCAAATAAGACAAGAGACTAAGCAAGATACAGTATCCAATTTCATAAGAAGACGCCGTTGGAACTACATCGGCCATGTACTCAGAATGGACAAGACAAGACTCCCCTACCAAGCCCTCATATGGTCACCAGTAGGGAAAAGAAAACGGGGAAGACCAAGAGAGACCCTGCGTAGAACCATCATTAGAGAAGGCTCATTCAATGGCCAAGTAAATATCCAAGATCTACAACAGGTAGCAGCGAACCGCCAAGCATGGAGAGTCAGGACTTCTGCCCTATGCGCCGCCTTAGGCTCAAGAGGAAAGACTAACTAACTAACACTCTTATGTGGAACCCACAATGCAGACGAGATAGCGGGAAACCTAAAAGCATATGGAGAAGACAATTCCATCCATCCATCCATCCATCATGTGCCATGCCGGTAAGCGTGGGCGGTCATATTTTGCCATCTCACTCGATCACCAGAGTCATGGATCAGCTCCGTGTTTCTGTCTCGACCATTACAGAGAGACAATTACAGAGATTAATAATATTGGGAAGACATTGGAGGAAGCTGCAGGATATAGAAAAAGACCTGGTTTGATTGAAGGCCCTACGCCCCATCGGGGTATCAAGGGCAGCAGACGAAGAATCAGATCATGTTGATTTCTCGTTCAGAAATCAATGGCAAACTACTGAACGTAAAATGCACAGTAAATCACAAACAGCTAAATAAATAGAGGCTGGATGTGGTTGCAACGTACTGCAAAGGACGCACAATATTTAAAAGATCCTGCAGAGAAATAACAATCACAGTCAAATGAACATACCTTACAGCGTCCTCGAGCCAAATGGAAAGAAATTACAGTGGGTAGATGAATATGAATAATAAAATGTATTTTATTGTTATTAATGTGTCCACTGTGATTTCGTTTTACCTGGCCCTAGAACGTTGCCAGATATGAACATTTGAATAATTAAAACACAGACGATAGGCTGCACAATTTATTTAAAGTTTTTTTTTTTTTTTTTTTTTAAGTGAAGGAAAAAAAATAACGAACAAACTTTATAAGGAAAAATAGTTAGCTGCATATCTTTTACAGTACGTCGTAATCAACACCAGCATTTTTTTGCTGTCTGTGATTTCTTGGCAAGTTTACGTTCAGCAGTTTGCCATTGTTTTCTGAACGACCGGCACACATACCATTGTATGAAAACCAACGCAATATGGTCTGCTGCCAAATAGCCCGCAGTTGTGTTCACAACGCAGTTTGCGGGATTACGAATTGCGTCCGAAACCCCTTGGGTTGCCAAGAATGAGAGAGAGAGAGAGAGAGAGAGAGAGAGAGAGAGAGAGAGAGAGAGGGGAGTGGGTGAGAGAGAGAGAAGAGAGAGAAAGAGAGAGGAGAGAGAGAGAGAGAGAGAGAGAGAGAGAGAGAGAGAGAGAGAGAGAGAGAGAGAGAGAGAGAGAGAGAGAGAGAGAGATGCTGAAATTAGCACAGAGATCGAGATGCCTGGATTCTGATAAAATTTTACATATGAACGACATTTACAGTTTCGGTGGTTGACTCCAAAAATACTGTGTTGTATCCATTCCCCCTTTCCTCAAAATGTCACATGACTCCCGTTAAGAAACATGGCTATGGCAGACAACCACGAGAGAATGCCTAATATTGTGAACTTCACATATGTTAGATCAGGAGTTTGTGTCAGTACAAAGCTAACGGTTAGAGCTATTACTTCCATTCCTACAACGAATCATTCAGGTGTCAAAGTGTACGAAAAGGCAGACGGTTTCGTTGGTTCTGCAGCTAATGGGAACGGTCCATCTTTGGATCTTACCCGATATTTGGAAGGGGGGGGGGGGGGGGTTCCACCTCGTTCAACCTGCTTTATCAGCGTTGGCTTTAATTGTGGTGGTTTAGTGTGCAGGTTTAGTTTCTCTTATTTGTTGTGTCAGTGACTTTTCGATGCAGCAAAGTTAATGCCTGTGACGTCAGATTGGAGTTTGGCCGTTGGGTACTTCTTTGTGTGTTTCTTCTTGTTTTTACATTTGTCAATAATGGCTCTTAGCTTAGCTCGTATGCTTTGGGTGGGTGTAGTCCTTAGAAGGACTCATCTTTTGGTTTAGTTGCTTTGTTTCCTTATTTGCCATTTCTCCGTGCCTGAGCCATGATCATCGCAGCCATTACATCATTAGTTGCCTCCTCTAGCTTTTTGCCAGACCATTCGGATAGTAAATGAAGGAATATAAATGTCTCTCTATTTTGTGTGATAATAATATTAATAATAAACTTGTATAGCGTGAACTGACTTCTGTGTGGTGTTCTCTCAATGGAAACAACGAAGTGAAATTCAAAACTATGTATTCTCTTAGTAAAATTATTGCGTCTATGTTTTAAAAAAAAATAATAAAAGTAAAACAAAATAGACATAGGGGAGACGATTCAATTAACGAAATAATAATAATAATAATAATAATAATAATAATAATAATAATAATAATAATAACAATAATATGTCAGAATTGCATGCACTTTGCAGGTTGTTGCGATCTGCACAAGTTGATTATATATATATATAATCAACTATCTAATCCTGTCTATTCCATTGTTCACATGGGGCAGTGAGGAGCATTTTGTGATATTCACTGGCACAGGAACGGAGCAATATGGGTACGACCCGTTGCCGTGAAGTTGGAACCGTGACTAACTAACTAATATATATATATATATATATATATATATATATATATATATATATATATATATATATATATATATATATATATATAAGGGGAAATAATGTGGACATTCAGTTCATTCCAATGAGCGGAACCCGGTCAACAAATGCCCGCAGAAGTCGGATGTGTCGGCCTAACGGCGCAAGAATGCAGCTCTGCTGTAAACAGGCACAACGCAATCACGTAAGAAAAAAAAAACTCCGGATAAACGCATAAAATGATATGTGGTTGTGAATTCCTGACGATGAGCACTTACAAAGGGAAATAACACCGACGAAATATATACTATATGTTTAAGTGATTCTTTTTCATGATTATTAAAGAAATAATAAAATCATTTATAATATTCATTTTTAGCGTCTTTTTTAAAATGCATAGCCTATCTTTATGTGTAATAAATACAAAGGTATTTTAAGTATTAACTGACTAATAAGCTGCATTATAATCATTTAAACCAGAGTTGTTACAGACACATTTTTATAAGTTTCTTAATAGTTATAATTGGTGTAATAACTAATTAGGCCATTTTTAAATGCTAATATAAATATGGCTCTGAAACCTGGAGTACAACGAAAGGAGACGAAGCCTTGTTACAAACCTTTGAGAACAAAATTTTAAGACGCATCTTTGGACCCATTAGGGATACACAAAGTGGAGAGTGGAAAAGAAGAAGTAACAAAGACATTTATGATCTGTTTAAGTCCCCGCTAATCACTGGTATCATGAAGGCTAATAGACTACAATGGCTGGGGCATATAGAAAGAATGGAAGATAATAGGGAAACAAAACTCGCTTACACTCAGGAAATAAATGACCGTAGACCCCGAGGTAGACCAAGAAGGCGGTGGAGAGATAATACATGTACAGACCTACAAGCACTTGGAATCAACGACTGGCAAGAGAAGGTCCACCAGAGAGACGAATGGAGACGGATTGTATTTGCAGCAAAGAACCTCAATGGCTCGGAACGCTGAAGAAGAAGAAGAAGAAGAAGAATATAAAGATTTAATTTTTGTAAGCGTAGATATATCTGCCCGCGTAGATATATCTTCGCTTTGTCTGGCTAAAATGAAGACGTGGTGAGACTGTAATACCAAGTTCATGAGAGAATCTTGTTGTAACAGTATGGCTTGCCGCTGAGGGATGACCGTGTGTTACGTATGTAGGACCCCTCGGATCACTTACAACATTTCTGCCTGCATGTCAATGGAAGTGATAAGTGTACACAGAGCAAGAATATACTGAGGATGATGATCCAAAGTTTACATCCAAGTGATGTGTTGTTAGATTGATTGATTGATCTAGGAACCGACATCACAGCATTCGGGACATTCCCATAAGCGCTCCGTCCCCATCCTCAGCAACCAGCGAAGAGTTCCAACACTAATAGTTCCAGTAGCAATCTGATTATATGTCCGTCTCGCCTTTCCTCTGAGCGTCGAGTGATGTGTTAGAATTAACAGGCAATTAATTTTTTTGTTAAATGTTTCAGTACTACTGCATCTGTAAACATTGTAAATACAAATCGGTTTTTTAATGATATAATTTGAATTGTGAAAGTTAGGATTTCAAATTAAAAACATATTATTCATAAGATAGGTGTACAAATAAAATGTTTGGCATTTAGCCACAACAAAGAATACATATTATATCTTCATTAACAAGGTATTAAAACAATTTTTTTTTCAACATTCTATTGCCAGAACTTTTTAGTTCTGTCTTTTCATGTAATTTACCAGAACCTAGATTTCATTTAAAGATAGTACAGAACTGTTCTATAGAACTTGTTCTGCTGTATGCCAGTAAATCTTGCAAACACCCTAAACTGCCAGAGTAACTAACTACGATTGACTGGAAAGGTTAATAAAAGTAAAACATTATATACAACTTTAAGAAGGAGATCAATAATGTTCTGTGGTCACGACCGTCATGTATTGAGAAGAGAAGCACTGAAAGATATCATGATGACTGGAAAGATCAGCGTGGAAGTTGCAGAAGCAGAAATGGTGCTGGATGGCCCAAAATGGTGGCATGCAAGAATAACATCTGCATAATTTATCCAGAACACCCAGGGTCAAGATATGTAACGATGCATGAATGCCCATGGTAGGGCACATGATGATGCTGATATTTAACTTTAATGCAAGGAACATGTTTGTGGGATGTGGATTTTATATATGAGAATTATTTTGTTAAAAGTCTAGGGAATCCCTTGGGATTTTAGGTTTGATTCTCTTTTCACTTCTAGAATGCAAGGTGATTAGGGAAATTTACCACAAATACAAGGAGAAAAACACTTCAATCCTTGAAACCATGGTATCTGTGTGAAGGTTTCCCCTGCCACTACATCACCTTCTAAAGTTTATATAGTGCTAGAGGACATTGATTGTTTACAACATATAAAACAACCATTGTTGGACAAACATCAACATTTACTTGACTTAAACATCAACATTTTTGGACAAACAGTTCAGGCATTAAATCAAGATCTGAAGTAACATATAGTAGATAATTGTAATGACCACACTGAATTTGCAGAACAGGCATGGGAATGACTTTCAATATCAAAAACACATTAACCCCCACTGTCCCAAGAAAAAAACAATGTTATTACAAACAACACAACAACCACTAATTGGTTCTGCTCCCTTTGACCCACTTTACATAAATAAAGCAAACAATGGTCTAAGTTCAGAAACCAAACATATAAAACAATTGTTTCTCACATCATTTACAATTCTCATATTTTAGAAAAATTAATGAGTTAGTGTCAGAATATTCAACCAAACCAACAACCACTATTTGGTTATACCCCTCATTGAAAAAAAAAAACAAAAAAACTACTGACGTTACACCTCCATGACATGAAATAACCACATAGAAAGCATAATTGGTACTAATAATTAAACTAATTATTTAATTATAGTCCTTTATCCTTAGGTGTTGCTGTCGGTTATTCTTTTCCATTGCAAAGCAGATAATGTCCATGTTTATCCGGGGCAGAAATAAATGTACTCACAGTCATGTTCTCCTTACATTATATTCACTGAAGTTGGCTGGTGAATTTTTATAATCCATAATCCAAGAATAGAATTATACACAAGCACATATCCCCTCCATGGGGCTGAATTCAAGAATGCTCTGTTGCAAGTGGGCTCTGTGTTCCAATTGAAATTGATGCCTAGGTCTGTCATACTTTCAGGAGATGCAACTTAAGCTCTTGCAGAAGGTTCTCCCTATATCATCTTATCGATGAAAAAGATGACGACTGTCCAACAGCTCGGTTTATGTTATCCGTTTCCCAATTTTGTTCAAGAGGCTTTGTCACACACCCGGTGCATGTTGATAGGCCATCCAACACTTGGTGATGGGGCAATCAGGCCGACATGGAACCAGCAAAGAGTTCTGATTCAGTATTTCCCTTTTCATTGTAGGACATACAATGCTGCGAGTCATTCATTTGTTTCATCTGGAACTATGTCCAGGATTGGTCTTCTGAAGGCATGGAACTGAAGAATATTAATTCCAACACACAAACTGGGAGTCGTCATCAATCAGATGATTCTGTTTGTTGCATGCATAGAGGTATTTACTCCACTAGCTTCTTTTGTATGGCCTTTCTGATGGTGTTTCGGTTCTGAGATCTCGAGTGGATCTGGCTTCTTTCAGCGTGTTGCAGATTTGAACCTTTAGGTAATCTGGTTTCTTAGTTGTTATTCATTGATATTAAGTTGGTATTCAGTTGATATTAAGTTGGTATTCAGTTGGTACCTTGGTTGTACTTGCTTATGGTGTTTCAGTGTCTCTTCCCATTTGGTGTTCTAGTGTCTTGAACCTTGTGTTGACTTTTGCTGCTGTGTGACTTTTCCTTTCGAAGGAGAATACTATGAGTATCCTTTGAACTTGAGAGTCCAACAGACAGATGGAGGGTTCTTACTGCTGTTAGTTTTATTAAACTTGTACGACTGTCCCATAGTTTCACTGATTTCGATGATTGATGACGCTACAGGCGGTACTTCTCAGAAGTAAAGCAGACGATACACTGTTGTCAGTTACTCTATGGATCTTTATCTTTGTAGATTTCTAGATGCTGAAGTCCGTCCTGGATATTCCTACTGAAGTAGGACTTCATCAATAACGTTTTCAGTAATCTTCGAAATTGTCTTTTGCTGGCTTTGGCAGCTAATAGGTGCAGCAGTCGACATTTATGTACTGGTCCAGACTATATGTGTAGGACAGGTTGCCATTTATCACTTCCTACTGGCTGATAACCCAGGATCCAGTTTGTAGTGATACAGTCCAACAAACCGCCACTTGCTTCTCTTCTAGAACTGGAAATGACAAAGAATACAACGAGAACTTCGCTAGAGGAAACAGACCCGACATAAAAGAGGAGATATTAGCGAGAGCCACCAACCTCAGGTACATGTGTTGCCAAGTTACCGTTTGCCTTTGTCAGCGAAAGACATGTACGAAGAGGATTAACCAAATGCTGTTATCAATCAGCATGGACAAAGAAACTAAGGGACAGTCCAAGTTTGAACAAAACAAACATCAGTGAGGACCCTCCAAATGCCTGTTGGATTCTCAGTGTCAAATACAAAAAGTATTAACCTTCGACACAAGTCATATGCGGCAAGTTCAGCACGAGGTCCTAGATATGAACGCCATCGGGAAGACACTATGAATGAAGCTAGATGAGTCAATGTTTATACACGTGCAGCAGAGAGGATCCTCCGACTGTCTTGTAACTCCCAGTTTGTGTGCTGGAATGTCTGATTCTGCTTCAAGCCTGTGCAGACCAGTTCAGGACGTAGCCACAGATATTACCAATGAGTGGCTCTCAGCTTTGTATGTTCCCACACTGGAATGGTTATCTTAAAAAGTGGCTCTTTGCGGGTCCCAGGTCGGCCTGATTGCACTATCATCAAGTGTGGAATGGCCCATCGACCTGTGACTGGGTGTGTGTAAAAGCCTTGTGGATAAGAGTTGAGATTCTGATTCTAAAGAGATGCTTGGCGGTTGTCATCTTTTTCATTGTACAGTATTCGATGGTGTAGAGAATTACCTTCTTCCAGCCTGAAGAGACAACAGAGTGCAGGGTCATTCGGTCCCTGGGTAATGGGGATATTATCTGCCAAGCATTGGAGAGGAATAACTAACAGTATATCAGAAAAGAAATAGAAAGAATAGAACTGATTAATTAGTCTAGTTATTTTGTTTTGAATTTGTATTATTGTTTGGTTTTCTGGACACATGTCATTGGTTTACAAAGCTGTGGATGTGTCAAAGGTTTGAGAACCAAATGGTACTGATTGGTTTGGTTTTGGTTGCATTGATGTTTGGGGATACATGGAGTTATCACATTTAAATGTGTTTATGATATTACATATCATCCCATGGACTTTGCAAAGACTCAATACAATTACAAGTATTTATGTACTCCAGATCTTGATTTAATTCCTGGTGAACGGTTTGTCCCAATGTTGATGTTTACGTGAATTGTTTGTTGATGGTTGTTCAACGGTGGTTGCTCTACATGTTATAAACAATCAATGTTCTCTGACACTATAACAAATTCAAAAGGTGATCGAGTGGGAGTGGAGTCATACACATGGACATAGACAGTTGTACAAAGGAGTGAAATATTTCCCCCCTTGTGTCTGTGGTAACATTCCATGATCACCTCAACTTGTAGAAGTGAGTGAGAATGTCAATTCATCCCATCTGGGATACCCTAGACCAGTGTTTCCCAACCTTTTTTGTGCTATGCCCCACCTAAGCCTTTCTAAAATTCTTATGCGCCCCCCCCCCCCCCCCCACCAACATATGCATTATTTTTAAAATTCAAAAATTGAAATGTTCACCAAAGAAACTTGAATTTTTTTTTTTTAGAAGGGATCACAGTTCCCAGAGGGGACAGAGCTGATTGTCGGTTGTGTTGGGTGAATTATTTTTTTTTTGGGGGGGGGGGGGGGGGTTGGCGGTTACCCCAGACAAGCTGGTTCCACCATCTCCCCCTTTTTTGTGTGGACCCTTAGTCTCACTGTGAGCTATTGCCCACAGTGGTCCACCAGGCCCACATCTAAGGCGAAGATATGTGATGGGTTTTTATTTGATCATCCCGGCCCCCAGACCAGGCGCACTACTGGAGGGGGCGGGGGGAGCAGCAAATGCACCCGATCCTAGCCAAATGACCGATAATCGCTAGGAAATTATTGAGCAAACAGTAAGTAAATTTTCAAAACATATAATGGAGAACTGAAATTCAAGTACAAAATAATTTTAATGAAAGATTTGTCTATATTATTTTAATTATTAATAATTATTTAAATTTAGTGAGATCCTTGCGCTTGATGCTTTTATGTCAGGTTCCATTTTAGTTAACTTCAGTTTCAAGTCTCCCCGTTTTGTTATATTCAGCCGATTTCTTCCATTTTCGAATTGCCCCCCTTAACAATCGAATTGCCCCCCCCCCCCCCTGTGGGGCGTGGGCCCCACGTTGGGAAACACTGCCCTAGACAAACTTAGCAAATACTCTCATATATTAATTCTAGATCCCACAACTTCCCCTCAGCTTTGGGTGGTCTTCGATTTAAGCTTGGCTTGAATGGACTGACCAGTCTAGGGTCCCTGGCTGACTCGAGGTGGGTAGAGTCTTCTCTAGTATACAACAAATAATGGGGTCCTTTAGGATAGAACCCAGAAGCCTGCAGGATTTCACTGTAGATCGCCGTACAAGGTGACACATATAATACAGCTAGTCGTTGGGCGATCTTTCCTGCTCAATGTTAGGACCTAGAAATGGCTTTTCATGCTTTTCTTGTCATGCCCAGAAAGTTATATTATAAAGTAGGAACACGGAAAATAACTCCGAGACAAATTCACCAGTTCACGAAGTATCTTCAGAATGCTCGGAGTGGCCTAAAGCATCTGTCCGCATACATTACTACCGATTCCCTCTATTTCCCGGGAACAAGTGAGTTTCACTTAGAGAGGAGTGTCCCGCAAGAAAAGGGAATTGTATTCTTAAACTGTAGATAAACAGAATCCCAGACACAAGGTGATCCTAGTGATCAAGTCATCCAACAGGGTTGTGGGGTGTCGGATAACCTGACCGAGGCACGCCTACGTTTCAATACACTGGTTTTCTCGGATGTTCATTCATACCGGATAGGATGCCAGTATTTCTCTTCTTTTGTAATGCCAGAGTGGCCCTGGCGAGATCAAGTGCAGATACTAAACTTTGATCTTAACCAAGAGGCAGAGAAGCTTATGATTTAAAAGTGTTAATATGTTAGGGGGCATCGTGTATTATATATGCAATTAAATGGGGTTGCTTAGGGAAAACTACTGTATATAATCTCTTGGCAGATACGGGATGTCGCTTAAGACGATTAATCATGGTATGACACTTAAACAGTAAATATGTAAAATATCTCTGTGATTTTCGCCTCTGGGCTGACTAGACTTTTGTCACATTTCCGGTTGAAAACTGGTTTCCCTTTGAATTATTTGGTCATTGTTAATGGGTTGCTGGCTTAAGCTTGAGGTATCTCAATTGTCTTTGTTGTGTCTTCAGCTTGATGTTTCTCAGTGGTCTTCTGCGTAGCTTCGGCTTGAGGTTTCTCAGTTGTCTTCGGCGTGGCTACTGGCTTGTTTTGGATTAGCTCCCTTTCGATTCTTAGATGTTCTCTTTTTCTATTCGAATCGCTTATAGTGTTTCTTCATTTTATCTCTTTATCTGAGCCATGCGTTCCGCCTCTTGCTGGATGTTGTGCTCTTTTGACCGAGCAGATGTCATAAAACCATTAAATATATCGGGTAAAATGGCTGGCTTTGATGACATCGGTGAGACAACCATCTTGCTCAGGACGAGACAATGACACTGTCAAGCTGGGAACTGGGAGATTTATAAGTTTTGTACGGAACACGAGAAGAAATGTGAACTAACATCCAACCAAAGACATCAGTCCATCACAGATTTGTAAAAATGCCAAGGGAAGAACCAACGTTATTTTCAGCGACAAGCAATGGGAGAAGGTCTGAGCAACTAATCATCTCTTCAGTAGCCCTATGTAGTGAAAAAGTTCATTTTGATAATTTAAAGGTCAGGGTTTTATGACATGACGTAGCGAACTACTTTCCCCTCATTGCATTTTCATTCCCAGCCCAGAACGAGGTCGAGTATACTTTTAATGAAACAGATTTTAAGTGACCGAGATTTATGGCCACATACCAGGTCACAATCAACCAATCAGATATCAAAATCAATCACACCACAGTCTCTTCTATAGCCTATGTGATCTCCACGTTTCTAATCTGATAATTACTGTTTTCATTTGCAGTCTGGTTACTCATTATCTGATAATGTCATTTACAATCCGTTTACTCATTATCCCGTGAACAGAACTGTATAATTTTTATTTTGCTAAAGCTTATTTACAATAGTTGAGCTTTACCTCACCGAACTATAAATGCGACTTAAATATGTCCGCGTACGTCTACAGTTGGAGTGGTTGTCTGCCTCTGTGTACCTACCTACCCACCCTCGTAAATACCTGCCTAGCTACCTAACTGTTCACCTACATAAATACCTACATAGCTACCTAACTGCCTACCTACATAAATACCTACATAGCTACCTAACTGCCTACCTACATAAATACCTACATAGCTAACTAACTGCTCACCTACATAAATACCTACATAGCTACCTAACTGCACACCTACATAAATACATACATAGCTACCTAACTGCTCACCTACATAAATACCTACATAGCTACATAACTGCTCACCTACATAAATACCTACATAGCTACCTAACTGTCTACCTACATAAATACCTACATAGCTACCTAACTGTCTACCTACATAAATACCTACATAGCTACATAACTGTCTACCTACATAAATACCTACATAGCTACATAACTGTCTACCTACATAAATACCTACATAGCTACCTAACTGTCTACCTACATAAATACCTACATAGCTACATAACTGCCTACCTACATAAATACCTACATAGCTAACTAACTGCTCACCTACATAAATACCTACATAGCTACCTAACTGCACACCTACATAAATACATACATAGCTACCTAACTGCTCACCTACATAAATACCTACATAGCTACATAACTGCTCACCTACATAAATACCTACATAGCTACCTAACTGTCTACCTACATAAATACCTACATAGCTACCTAACTGTCTACCTACATAAATACCTACATAGCTACATAACTGTCTACCTACATAAATACCTACATAGCTACATAACTGTCTACCTACATAAATACCTACATAGCTACCTAACTGTCTACCTACATAAATACCTACATAGCTACATAACTGTCTACCTACATAAATACCTACATAGCTAACTAACTGTCTACCTACATAAATACCTACATAGCTAACTAACTGTCTACCTACATAAATACCTACATAGCTACCTAACTGTCTACTTACATAAATACCTACATAGCTACCTAACTGCCTACCTACATAAATACCTACATAGCTACATAACTGCTCACCTACATAAATACCTACATAAATACCTACATAGCTACCTAACTGCTCACCTACATAAATACCTACATAGCTACCTAACTGCCTACCTACATAAATACCTACATAGCTAACTAACTGTTCACCTACATAAATACCTACATAGCTACCTAACTGTCTACCTACATAAATACCTACATAGCTACATAACTGCTCACATACATAAATACCTACATAGCTACATAACTGCTCACCTACATAAATACCAACATAAATACCTACATAGCTACCTAACTGCACACCTACATAAATACCTACATAGCTACCTAACAGCTCACCTACATAAATACCTACATAGCTACCTAACTGCCTACCTACATAAATACCTACATAGCTACCTAACTGCCTACCTAAATAAATACCTACATAGCTACCTAACTGCCTACCTACATAAATACCTACATAGCTACCTAACTGCTCATCTGCATAAATACCTACATAGCTACCTAATTACCTACCTACATAAATATCTACATAGTTACCTAACTGCCTACCTACATAAATACCTACATAGCTACATAATTGCCTACCTACATAAATACCTACATAGCTACCTAACTGCCTACCTACATAAATACCTACATAGCTACCTAACTGCTTACCTACATAAATATCTACATAGCTACCTAACTGTCTACCTACATAAATACCTACATAGCTACATAACTGCCTACCTACATAAATACCTACATAGTTACATAACTGCTCACCTACATAAATACCTACATAGCTACATAACTGCTCACCTACATAAATACCTACATAAATACCTACATAGCTACCTAACTGCTCACCTACATAAATGCCTACATAGTTACCTAACTGGTCACCTACATAAATACCTACATAAATACCTACATAGCTACCTAACTGCTCACCTACATAAATACCTACATAAATACCTACATAGCTACCTAACTGCTCACCTACATAAATACCTACATAGCTACTTAACTGCTCACCTACATAAATACCTACATAGCTACCTAACTGCCTACCTACATAAATACCTACATAGCTGCCTAACTGCCTACCTACATATATACCTACCTAACTACCTACCTACATAAATAACTACATAGCTATCTAACTGCCTACCTACATAAATACCTACATAGCTACCTAACTGCCTACCTACATAAATACCTACATAGCTACCTAACTGTCTACCTACATAAATACCTACATAGCTACATAACTGCTCACCTACATAAATACCAACATAAATACCTACATAGCTACCTAACTGCTCACCTACATAAATACCTACATAGCTACCTAACAGCTCACCTACATAAATACCTACATAGCTACATAACTGCCTACCTACATAAATATTTACATAGCTACCTAACTGCTCACCTACATAAATACCTACATAGCTACCTAACTGCCTACCTACATAAATACATACATAGCTACCTAACTGCCTACCTACATAAATACCTACATAGCTACCTAACTGCCTACCTACATAAACACCTACATAGCTACCTAACTGTCTACCTACATAAATACCTACATAGCTACCTAACTGCCTACCTACATAAATACCTACATAGCTACCTAACTGCTCATCTACATAAATACCTACATAGCTACATAATTGCCTACCTACATAAATACCTACATAGCTACCTAACTGCCTACCTACATAAATACCTACATAGCTACCTAACTGCCTACCTACATAAATACCTACATAGCTACATAACTGCCTACCTACATAAATACCTACATAGCTACATAACTGCCTACCTACATAAATACCTACATAGCTACATAACTGCTCACCTACATAAATACCTACATAGCTACATAACTGCTCACCTACATAAATACCTACATAGTTACCTAACTGCTCACCTACATAAATACCTACATAGTTACCTAACTGCTCACCTACATAAATACCTACATAAATACCGACATAGCTACCTAACTGCTCACCTACATAAATACCTACATAAATACCTACATAGCTACCTAACTGCTCACCTACATAAATACCTACATAGCTACTTAACTGCTCACCTACATAAATACCCACATAGCTACCTAACTGCCTACCTACATAAATACCTACATAGCTACCTAACTGCCTACCTACATATATACCTACCTAACTGCCTACCTACATAAATACCTACATAGCTACCTAACTGCCTACCTACATAAATACCTACATAGCTACCTAACTGTCTACCTACATAAATACCTACATAGCTACCTAACTGCCTACCTACATAAATACACACATAGCTACCTAACTGCCTAACTACATAAATACCTACATAGCTACATAACTGCTCACCTACATAAATACCAACATAAATACCTACATAGCTACCTAACAGCTCACCTACATAAATACCTACATAGCTACATAACTGCCTACCTACATAAATATTTACATAGCTACCTAACTGCTCACCTACATAAATACCTACATAGCTACCTAACTGCCTACCTACATAAATACATACATAGCTACCTAACTGTTCACCTACATAAATACCTACATAGCTACCTAACTGCCTACCTACATAAATACCTACATAGCTACCTAACTGCCTACCTACATAAATACCTACATAGCTACCTAACTGCTCACCTACATAAATACCTACATAGCTACATAACTGCCTACCTACATAAATACCTACATAGCTACCTAACTGCCTACCTACATAAATACCTACATAGCTACCTAACTGCCTACCTACATAAATACCTACATAGCTACCTATTTGCCTACCTACATAAATACCTACATAGCTACATAACTGCTCATCTACATTAAATACCTACATAGCTACCTAACTGCACACCTACATAATACCTATATAGCTACCTAACTGCACACCTACATAAATACCTACATAGCTACATAATTGCCTACCTACATAAATACCTACATAGCTACATAACTGCTCACCTACATAAATACCTACATAGCTACCTATTTGCCTACCTACATAAATACCTACATAGCTACATAACTTCTCATCTACATAAATACCTACATAGCTACCTAACTGCACACCTACATAAATACCTACATAGCTACCTAACTGCACACCTACATAAATAGCTACATAACTACCTACCTACATAAATAGGTACCTACATAGCTACATAACTGCTCACCTACATAAATACCTACATAGCTACCTAACTGCTCATCTACATAAATACCTACATAGCTACCTAACTGCACACCTACATAAATACCTACATAGCTACATAATTGCCTACCTACATAAATACCTACATAGTTATCTATCCAGCTACCTAACTACCCATCTACAACTTAACTATCAACCCAGCTACATATATACATACCTACCTACGTAATTATCAGTCTGTCCATCCATCTATCTACCTGTCTGTCTACAAACAATCACTAAAAACAATCGGTGCGGTAAACAGAGACGCACACATTACATGAGAAAGTTTACAATGTTGGTACTAGGATATGTTTCAGGATGAAAGATATATCGAAGCAACCGCCAAGAAGAAGTTTGAATTTCCCAAATATATACTGAGTGAAAACTCTGCCGCCGAGCAGGCACGATAAGGGATTTCCGATCGTCAGAAGTTGTCCCCTTTCCTCAGAAAGTTTCGACCCTTTATCTTCATGACATTCTGGGGGAGGACCCACCCCGGTCATGACTCTGGATGTTTTTCTCCTGCCGTACATTCCTATCCTGTTCGAAACGGTCGATTTCTGTGTCCACATGCAAATTGTGCCTGCTCCCAGAGGATTGCAGCGTTATGATCGACCATGTCTGCTTCAGACCAGGTACAGGATTAAGAAACCAATGAGCTGTTGTCACTCAGTACAAACATCATTTGCGATGAAAGCAAGAGAACGCCCGAGAAGAAAATGGATTGACGACACCAAAGATATTTTACAATCATACGGAATGACACTATCCAGTGCCATCCATCGGGCGCTGGAGCGCCAATTATTACTATTACTCCCCACGGCGCTTGACGGCAAAGTGGAAGATGATGATGATGACAAATTTAAGAAATTCAACTATCTTCTTGACGGCTGCTTCGATATCTTTTATTCTGAAACATCTCCCTGTACCAACCTTGTTAACTTCCTCACTTAATGTGTACCCACCAGTTTACCGTACCAAAGATACAGAGGTTTACGTAGAGGTCAAGGTTCAACGTAAAACCGCCTACTTTTCATAACTTATCTTCTGCTGGGAACACGGGATATCTACTCATTGTTATATTTGTAACCTGATTATATTGAAATATCTAACATATCCTGGTTGTCATTCAAACTGAGAAACATCAAATGGCGGTGGAAATGTGGTTTCTGAGGAACGTTATAAATTTACCACGGGCGAACAGTAAAACGAATGAGGAAGTCCTACAAGAAACAAATAAAAACAGTAACTTGATCAATGAGCAACCACGTATTACACAGAAATATCAATTGAGCTGTAAACTCCTAAATGACAGTATCAATTGAGGAACCCTTTGAGGACAATGAGACAGTTCATAAATAAACACAAATATATTGTTTTGCGCTTACAGAAGTAGATGACAGAAATAGAGATTAGAGAATGCATTAGATAACTAGTTAGTAGTTCGTCATGTGTCGGAGTACACTTGATCATACAGCGAGGCGCCGCCGTCATTTGGATGTGACAGGTTCGAATCCCGGTCGGTAACTAAAGCTTTAAATGTTTATGTTGTCCAGTGCGTCCTCTAGTCTCTATTTCTTTCTTCTCACTTCTGTGACCGCCAGACAATAAATGTCTGTTTATCTATGAACTACACAGCACCAGGGAAATTTATCCCGGTCAACAAATCATCAAATACCTGAAGAAGTCGGATGTGTCGGCAGAAAGGCGCAAATATCGCTGCTCTGCTGTAAGGTATGGTGTCCGCCTCGAGTGCTGGAGGTCCCGGGTTCAAGCCCCGGTGAGGACCGGGATTTTTTCTCATGGACTTCTAGTAATAAAATTTCCCCTGGTCTCAGGGTAGTGAGATCGGACGTCCGTGTGTATTGTTGCGCACGTAAATAATCCCTTGGCAGTTGGAAATCGAAAAAGAGTTGCCTAATGGCGCTGCCCGGGCAAAATTTCGAGTTAAAATCTACCCAAAGTATCTCAGGATCCTCGCCGGTGCTACGGAGTTCGTGCACTGAGCTGAGTTTCTCCAAACTCAGATTTGAGGTAGGAGGAGAACGGAACACTTATGGGGGTTACACCCGTGTGCCGTGATGTTGATCCATCGACTAAAACTAAAACTTAAAAAAAAACAGGCGCAACGCAATTAATTACGTCCACAACAAACATTTCGGACGAACGAAGTAGTAGTAGAAGTAGGTATGTCAGTCATGATCACCGAATTAAACCGGAAAGGGTTGCGGCGATATTCGGCTACATCTGTTAACTTCCCGGATTATTTCAAGATCGCGATTGTATTAGTAAAGAGTTTACTTCTGGCTATAATGGGAGCGGTAGTGGCATAGTTATCAGTGTCCGTCATCTCCAGCGCAATGATCCCAGATTCAGTCCCCACTGGTGGTAGTATATTTGTCGCCCACAATGAATCCAACGTGGCTTGTCGTCGCCGTCGTCGTGCATCCATTCACACTGCGAGCGCTAACAAGTCAAGTCGCCTGAACAAGTCAAGCAGCCTGATACGGGGTAAATGTCACGGTGCAAGTCCAACAACAAGAAACACGCGGTAGCCAAGATGTGCAGCGTGGGAGCAGACAACGAGAAGAAGAACGTGGAGAGCCCACCGGCTAGCTGCAAAGAGCCTGATACTACAGCTATTACTGAAGCTACTACGAGGGAGAAGGTCGACAGCCCACCACAGACAAGAGTCAAGACAACAGATAAGAATGAGGAGAAAAACACCAGAGCTGGGAACACCGACTCAAAAACAGTCCGATAGGTTGTCAAGCGGATTCAAGTGGAGCTGACAGATGAAGAAATCCTGAAGCAGCTACGAGAAGAGAATCTTCACATCCGATTCTTGAAGGCGGAACGGCTCCTCACCTACTCCAAGATACCTACAACCTTGGCAGTGGTGACATCGGAGGGCAGCGAAATGCCGATCACAGTATCAATCAACAAGAAAATACAACAATCACAGAGATTCATCCCAAGAGTCAATCAATGTTCAAGATGCCAGAGGGCCGGCCACAGCAGAGCAACATGTCGCAGTAAGACGGAAATCTGTCGATACTGCGCCGATCACCACACCTTCAAGGAGTGTCCGCTGGCCAAGCTGGACACGGACTTCCGAGCACCCAACAACAAAAGAAAGTGCGCCAACTGCCTGGGTAAACATGGAGCAAAATACTTGGGCTGTCCGTACCTCCAAAGACACAGAGACGTGTTAAAGATCGCCATCAACAAGACGCCATATAAGGAAGCAATGCGGCGGTGCTGGACAGCCACGGGCATCTCGCAAGATGAAAGAACACAACTACAAAGCCAGATCGACGAGTTAAAGAAACAAGTTAAGGCACTGCTGGCGCCTAACCCGACCAGCGACAACGAGAATCTACTGGAGGAAATAAAGGAGATCCAGCAAAACATCAAGCGAGAAGTGGAGCAGATGGCCGCGGTGAAGCAGGAAAACGAAGAAATGCTACGCACCATAAAAGCGGAGAGAGAGAGAGCGGCTAAAATCTGAAATGAAATCAACTCGAAACAAACCAACAGAAGCCATACAAGAGACCACAGAGAAGCCGCAAGAAACCCAACAAAACAACCGAGCCGGAGCCGCAAGATAAAACCAGCAGCCGAACCATGACGCCCGGGACATCCAAGGGGAAACCAACATCCCGCCAGACAGCCGAGGAGAGACAGGATGGGGAGCCTTCCGACGACATGGGGTGGTTTGGAGGTGAACAACCTACCCGGGAGGAAATGGAGGAGTACGTAGGACAAGGAAAGAAACGGGCAAGGCAAGAGAAACTCAGGCACGAGGAATACATGAGGAGACAGGAAGCAAAAGGAAAGAAGGTGAAGAAACTCAAGGAGAAACCCATAGAATACCTGGAGATAATTTCTGACTATGATACCGGCATTGAGTACTATATCGAGGACGGAGAGATCGTCCCATGGCTGACAACAGAGGAAGCAATCGAAAAACAGCAAGAACTTAAACTCGAAAGTGAAAGAAAGCGCAAGGAAGTTAAAAAACATCGAAAAGCTTCTACGGGCAATACACAGAACAGGAGGCAAAAATACTAAATAAAAAGTCCTTATAAGGACTGCAGCAATACGAGCCAGGAGCCTGCAGTAACAAAGAAAACCACAAGAACAGACGAGCACAAAGGATAGCCGCCGACCGATCCCCCAGCTGACGTCACAGACTCAAACCAACATAAGCAGTCCGAGATAGGACTCACAAGACAAGAATTAGGGTGAATGAACCCACAAAAACCACGGACCTCAACAATAACCACAGCTTAAAAACGCAGGTTGAACGAGGCCGAATTTGGAATTTTTGTTTTGAAAATTTGGAATTGGAATCCAACGTGGGAATGTGTATGTCCGCCAGAAATGGCCACCCAACCTCATTACGGCACAACGTAGAATATGAGTGACACCATGTCATATGTGTGGTGGGTAAGTTCGTTGAGCGGCCATGAGCAGTGATATCGTATTTCTTCTGTTTCTGTTCTCATGGAAAGTGATAGAAATGTTCTCAAGATGTATCTAACTTTGTGTTCACTTCTTTGCCACGGAAGTGGTTAGTATCTGTCCCTGACTATAGGATTGCTTCAGCATCTGTCATACCCATATTCGACAAACACCTGTGTCTGTGTGTTTTAATTGTTTCAGCTAAAGTATTATTCATTTAAAGACTGAGCACAACCCACAACTGGTGACGCTGAATCGTATTCTGGTATGAACCTAAGACCTTGTCCACGTCAATATGGAAGCACTAGACTCTAGTTTTGCTCTCGTTTGAGCTCGTCAGTAGTGCATATCCTTGACCGGACCCGGAAACAAACCCCGGATCACTGGCGTGTGACGTGGGTGTGTAACCAATAGATATCAACACACAGAAATATTATTCATTTATTGACTTCATATGATATAAGTGATGTCAGTCAGCCAGCCAGCCAGCCAGTCAGTCAGTATAATATAACTCTGCAGTATGCACCTGACGAGATGCAGCGTAATAATAGTAATATGCCAGGCAATAAATCGTGCAAGATATTGTTTGTGACTTCTGAGTTAAAACTCACTAAGGGAATAGGCCTAAACTGTTTTGGACATTGAATGTCTCCAGCGTCTAATCAGTGCTTGCTTGCGTTCGCTGGCTGTGATCTCCAGCGTGAAGTCCTGTATGTCAGATGAAGGCATCCTGTTGTCCAACATCAGTGTGATGTCATACAGGACCTGAGGTTTGCGTGAGTATCCGTTGTCCCATGTCTGGCTTATTGGTGGGCAGACAGGTAGTTCCTCGCCGTGCAGGCAGATACTCTCCGGCTTTGGAAGAATCATCGATCCTACTACGTTAGCCAGGACCCCGAAGGGACCTGTTGCCCAGGACGCACGACGTGGACGTGTCGGCAGGTCTTGGCCAGTATATATCCCTGCCCTGGTGCTTTGGAAACACCTCTGCATCCCTGTCAGTAAAATCGTCTCCGTGGCCAAAGGCTTGCGATCGCGGTTCGTGGCCGCTTACCAAGCGTTCAAAATGCAGCCGTGACCGATTTGTGCAGCAGACCGTGTCGCGTTGTGTTATAACGTATTGGTATGGAAGCCGGTCGTTCAGAAAGCAATGGCAAACTACGTAACGTAAAATTTGCCTAGTACATCAACAGCCGCATAAAAATGCGGGTGTTGACTGCAACGTCCTGCAAGGGATATGCAACATAAAAAAGCGTCTATTACTGATGTTGAGATGAAAGCCCAGCTATGGCTTGGTTACGAACTGAACACACAAGTTAACATAAAATGCCTAAATAATTTCACTGTTCTTTCTTTGGTGGAATAGTTCTGCTGTCTGTACTCTAGACCTAGAGGAACAGTTCTGCTGTCTGTTGTATAGAGGACAGTTCTGCTGTCTGTTGTATAGAGAAACAGTTCTGCCATCTGTTGTATAGAGTAACAGCTCTGCAGTCTGTTGTATAGAGAAACAGTTCTGCTGTCTGTTGTATAGAGGAACAGTTCTGCTGTCTGTTGTATAAAGGAACAGCTCTGCTGTCTGTCAGAGGAACAGTTCTGCTGTCTGTTGTAAAGATGAACAGTTCTGCTGTATAGAGAAACAGTTCTGCTGTCTGTTATATAGAGCAGCTCTGCTTTTTGTTGTATAGAGGAACAGCTCTGTTGTCTGTTGTATAGAGAAACAGTTCTGCCATCTGTTGTATAGAGAAACAGTTCTGCCGTCTGTTGCATAGAGGAACAGTTATGCTGTCTGTTGTATACAGAAACAGTTCTGCTGTCTGATGTATAAAGGAACAGTTCCGCTGTCTGTTGTATAAAGGAACAGTTCTGCCATCTGTTGTATAGAGAACAGTTCTGCTGCCTGTTGCATAGAGGAACAATCTGCTGTGTGTTCTAAAAAGGAAAAGTTCCAGTCTGTCTATCGGGAAAAATAATGCTGTGTGCCCCTCTACTCTAGAAACACAATGAAAAACACAAAACAAGCAAAGAATCCAGAAAACAACATAGTAACAGATGGTATAGAATATTTTTAAAACGTAGCATTTAAAGGTTACAAGTAAACAGGTACTCCAAATATAAAACCAGTAAGATAACATACAAAGAAATTATTTTATTCATATTAAATATGTCATTTGTATAAACAAATACAATTATAGCAGCATATGCGACACCATATTCCAATATGGTTTAATTAAATTCAACAACAAAAAAGAAAACCCAATAGAAATCATAAATTCCACTAGCACCAACAATCAGTGATGAATCCTGGTCAACTGTTGGAAGTTGACCAGATGGACGGATTCAGAATCATGTTGACTCAGAAACATGGGCTTATAGACAAGTGCAGTTCATTCAGATACACAATCTGTTAGTCACATGATACAGTCTGCAACATGACATATATAGCACAGAAACTGCATTTCCCATAGCCTCTGTGATGTCTTCTTTGTACAAGATTATTTCCGCTGTACCATCTCCATAAGTGCTTATTCCACACACTACTCTATCTGGCCAGGGCGGCAACCTTATGGCCTACAGTTTATGAGATATTTTACCATGCACAGCTCGTACATGGAACATCCTGCTTTTTGGTCTCATCTGAGAAGGATAAGTATCATATTACTACCGAAGAGATCAGGGAGATGTGGAATACTAGAAACCAACATGTCCAGTAACCATTCACAAACCTATGGCTGGAGGAGAACACCAGCACATCTCAGCCATGCCAACCACTCTAACATAACCATGAGGCCACTCACTCACCAAGCAGACATCCACACTCCAAGATACCAGTGACCCAACAACTTGAAATGACCGTGTATCATTTCTCTCGGCTGTTATAAAATCTGCAAACAGGTATTCTCATTGCATATACTGCCCTAGAGCATTTACTAGATCATAAATATATGTCTTTAGGTGACTAATTCCCTTCTTAAAATCATTCCTTTCCAGAGAAATCTCTAGCTTTCATATTTAAATGCTGGGCTGTACAAATTGGAAACACAAATCAGGCTGCTAGTAGAGACTGATCCCCAGACAAATGAACTGAAAAGCCAGTGCACTATCTACCATCATACCAGACATGGAGGTCACTGTGGTGGAATGGTCAAGCCATCTGCCAAGTGCTCTGAAGATCGTGGGTTTGTTGTCAGACTGTCGTTCAGACTAAGAGTGAGATTTTTCTGAAGATACCCGGGGTCATTGCTATAGCTACAGAGTTCAAGTCTTGGCAATGATCTCAGCAGGCAGCTAGCCATTCTGCAGAAAGTGAGCAATCAGATGTGGTAGAACAATGCAATCCAGCCTACCATCTTGCCTGTCATCTGTGTTATCACACACAGGAAGCTGTGGCAGGGCACCCGCCTAACAGCCCTGTAGTCACGGGACAGGTTCACAATGAAACAACTGACCTGACCCGCCAGATCAATCCAGCCTAACATCAGCACCACTAAATGACTTGGGCAGTCCAGGCGGCCGGCAGGACACTGACCACATCAGCCAGCGAGTGTCGACTGGTCTACACAAATCTGGGGCTGGCACCATATACTCAACTAGCCTTAAGGCATGTAAAAAGGCTCAGTACACCCACAACGAACATATAAACAAACAACATACCACATGCTATCTTCACACACATACATCGTACACAAACAAACAAACTGTATACAAGCAATGAAACTTCAAACATCACGATGACTGGCCAGATTTTACGTCGTCTCTCTGGCCTGGAAGCACAAATTACTCAGTATTAAGAATCGTGCATGTGGTATGTACATATCACAGATGTGCTTTTGTCTTGTGGTGACATAAGATTGCTGATCTTGTCCTGTAGTAACATTACATTGGTCTTTTGTCTTGTAGTAACATTAGATGAACCTCTAGTCTTGTAGTAATATTAAATTAGTCTTTTGTCTTGCAGTAACATTAGACTATTCTATTGTCTTGTATTAACAATAGATTAATCTTGTGTCTAAATATACATTTCGCATGTGTTTATTTTTCATAAGTGTGATTTGGATCTCCAAGTTTGATTTTGGTATCATACGTTTGGTGTGAACATGCTACTTATTATTATTTGTCATTTGTGGACATAGGTATATTTGAATGTTTCAGTATGGGTAATCGTTGATATAAGTGCACTTGCACACCAAATATCTCTAAATATTGAGTGAATAGAAAGAAATGTACACAAGTCACAGAACACCAGAAATAAATGTGTTGTTGCACAGGACAAATTCTGGTCTACACAGATACAACAGACCAGTTATAGAGCTTTTGGTATCGGCAAATTGATATTTACAGAACTGTTCTATGAACTATAGAAGAGTAATACACATTATTATTTCAACTGAACAGGAAACATATACACAATTGTTGTATAATATAAAGATCTGTGATAAACAATTATTGTGTCAACAGTGTATACACAATTGGACAAACTAAAAATACATACAATTATTGTTTGGGACACTGGTATACACAATTGTTGGATAATCTATAAGTACACACTATTATTGTTTAAACAGTAGATAGGACACTGATATACACAAGTGCTGTATAAATTGTTGGTTACACTAAAGATCAGTGATACACACGATTATCGTTTAAACAATGTATAAGGACACTGATATACACAATTGTTGTATAAATTGTTATATAAACTATTGTTCTGATGGCACTCAATGGCTGATTAGGTCAGTAGCACGCTGGTCACCTGATGTCCCAGAATATTTCCTGATACCCATGTTAGGCTGGGTCAACCCAGGAGCCTAAGTCAATGTTAAATATCATGCCTCAATGGGATTCGAACAGATGATCAACAGGCCAGGTTGGCTATCAACTGGACTACTGTGAGCCCAATCTGTTGATCATTATGAAGCAGCAGATCAATGGGCCAGGTTGGCTATCAACCGGACTACTGTGAGCCCAAACTGTTGATCATTATGAAGCAGCAGATCAACGGGCCAGGTTGGCTATCCCCTGGGCTACTGTGAGCCCAAACTGTTGATCATCATCAAGCTGCATGTCCTTGGCAGAAGGCCGCCTCATCCTGGTGGTACAAACAGCCTCCCTTTCTCTGGCTATGTCTCCCGCTTCATGACCCTCAAGTCCAAGCTGTCTGTAATGCCCTGTGTCCATCTTCGTGCTGGTTGGCCCCTGCCTCTTCCTCCAGCAACCAGGCCTTCCACCACTGTTCTTTTCAAGCCGCAGGATGTTTACAATGGCCACAATATTCCAGTTTCCGAGCCACGAGAAGAGCCAGGATTCTTCGTTGTTCAAGTCTGGTACAATTTCGATATTTGTCTTCTTCACAGTCTTGAATCCAGATATTTCTGTACTTAGAATCTGTCTTGAGCTCAAACGTCCCAATTGTCTTCTTTACTGATATTTTGTTAAAGGACACTGATAGTTGCATAAACTTTATATGACAGTATATTAAGACTATACACAAATCTGTATTCATGTAAAGTAAGAAAGCAACAGCAGTTACAGAGATTCTGTAATTAACAAACTGATACTAATAAAACTTGTTTAAAATGACTATTTACACAATTGTTGTATAAATTGTTTATAGTAAAGTAAGATTCTGTAATTAACAAATTGATAATAAAATTGTGTAAAATATTGTTTGTCCGGCTGATGGCGAGGGACACTGGTAATATGGACAGCTAACCCACATGCATAAATCAGTGCAGTGCACTAGAAGTAGAAGCACATGGACGGACCATGCTTGACTTCAAAGTGAGCATAACACACATCAAAAAAAAAAAAAAAATTAAAAACAAAATACTTTACAGTGAAGTAAAATTGCGTAATAAAGTAATTAAACTGTTCTTTCTTCTTCTACGTTCATCCGGAGAGTTTTTTGGACGTGATTGTGTGCCTGTTTACAGAAGGACTGCATTATTACGCAATTAGGCCGACTTCTGCTGGTATTTATTGGGTGTTGTATAGGAGGTTTGACTCTCACTGTTGTGGTGTTAACATCCATCCCGGCTGGCCCATTTAGAACAGCCAAAGACATAACGGTCAGTCCTCAAAGGAAGGCAGGGGCAGATCATGGGTATTCCCCGCCATCCAAGGAGGCTTGCATAATTGCAGAGCCGACACATAGCGCTCTGGTACTGGGCTCACCCAAGGAATCGTCACGTCCTGCACATGGCTGCTTAGCCTCACTTCCATATTTTGGGTCCTCCATTTACCACAGGCTGTTCCTCCAGGAACCAGAAGAATACAGTCTGCAGATGACATCCAATTCAGACTTTCTATGTAATGGATTTGCTATCCAAACAATATTCCATTCTGTGCCACTAGGACACTTTTTCCACCAAACTGTTGTTTCAAATGTCTATATACACAACTGTTGTATAAACATTTTACAGAAAAGTATCGGAACACCAAATACAAACTGGTATTAACACAATTATTGTATAAAAAAAGGCAACAGAACAGTGTCATGTCAACACAGAGCTGCTTGTACATTTCTGTGTAGAACCACTCACAAGGCAAGATACTAACTGTTCAGGCAATGCTTGCAAACATGGTTTACAGGACATATGAGAGACCAGACTGAGGTATGAAAACACCAAACACCCTTTGAAGCAGCCCTGTTGTAAAACTTGCCAGAAATATTAGTAATCAAATGTAGATGGTAGAGTTACATAGTTGATTGTGAGTTCAGATACACAGATGCATGTAGTCAAATGTATTATATTCTAATATATATATATATATATATATATATATATGTGTGTGTGTGAACCAGAGAGAGAGAGAGAGAGAGAGAGAGAGAGAGAGAGAGAGAGAGAGAGAGAGAGAGAGAGAGAGAGAGAGAGAGAGAGAGAGAGAGAGAGAGAGAGAGAGAGAGAGAGAGAGAGAGAGAGAGAGAGAGTTTAGTTAGTTAGTTAGTTAGCCTGAAGTAGATAAATTAAAGAGACTTCACTGACATGGTTATATCTATGTGATTGTGACTGCATGGTTCAGATTTGTTCCATACATCTATAGAGGGTTAGTTGGTTGCACTTCCTTTACAGGACGCCACAACCAACCCCAGCATTTTTTTTTACTTAGTGATTTACTAGGCAAGTTTAACATTCTGTAGTTTGCCATTGCTTTCTGAATTACCGATGCCTCATTTCATCATCATCATGTGCCTTGCTGGCTGGCGTGGGCAATCATGCCTCTCCACAAATTACAAATCTCCGACGTCATGGATCAATTCATGTGTTGACTCCCTTCCATGCCATGACATAAGACTATCAATGATCTTCTCACGCTGTCTCCCTCTCTCTCTTTCCACAAATCTTACCGGTTGTCACAACATGTTCCAGTTTTTGTCCTCTCATAACGTGGCGAAAACGATGACTGCCTCTTTCTGATGTTTGTGATAAGATGTCTTTGCGACTCAGCTTCCCTTAAAACGTCCTGATTGCTCATTTTGGCTGTCCAACTAATTTTCAGCATTCTTCTATAAAACCACGTCTCCAAGGCTTCCAGGGATTATTTCGCCTGTTTACTAATTGTCCAGGACTCGCAGCCGTATGTTAAAACTGGTTCTATGTAATATGCAAGAACTGTTTTTCTAACTTTCAAGGACAGTGACTTATTGCACAAAATGTTCTTCGTTAGACAGAATGTTTGCTTGTCACCAAAATCAATACAAAACTCTCTGTTTCAAAACTGTCCACAGCTGATTTAAATTCCTCCACTCACTATGTCACCTGCTCCATGGCGAAGGGATTACGAATGCAATTTGTGGGCGATTTGAAAGCAGATCACCATGTGTTGGTTCCCTTACAAAGGTTTGAATGCCAGTCATTCAGAAAGCAATGGCAAACTACTGAAAGTTAACTTGCCAAGAAATCACAAACAGCCACAAAACACTGGGGTTGACTGCCACATCCTGTAAAGGATATGTAGCTAGCTAAATTTATGTCAGAGAATAGTGAAATTTCACTGCCTTTAAACCACAGTACCAACGCTATAGAGGTACATCTGGTTAATCTGATGCCCTATTAGTGATTAAGAAATCTTATTTACTCCTCATTTCAGATAGTATGATAGTGAAGTATTACTACTCATCATTTCACATGATGTGAAGTTGACATGCAGTGAACAGGAAGAGGCACTCTGGAATCCGAGTGACTTAAAAACATAACTGGGATGTTCAATGAAAGGAAAAACAAAGATACAAATGAACATTTCTACAAAAGTCTATCAGTGAAAAAAAAAAACTATTGAACTGGGATGTGGTTAAGTGTTGCTAAGTGACTATGACTGAGAGGGTGTTGTTCCTCAGTGACCCTAGCACTAAGGGTGTTGTTCCTCTGTGACCTTATGAATTACCAAAATACGATAAGTAGATTGTGAGCTTTACTAGAACACAATTACAAGAAACAAAATGGATGTTGCGGCCAAAGCCTTCGTCAGCACAGAACAAAACAACACAGACACCAAACTAATAAAATAATCACTACATAGAAAATACAGAGGTTACTTAGCTGAATCCTGTCTTGGTTGAAGTCTAAAGCGCTAGCCATTTGATGAATGTGGAAACGGCCAGATGAGGATTGAAACGGGTCGATGGGTAACAGGGATTGGCTAAGATGCCTGATGTGTGGGGTGGGGGGGGGGGGGGTGCTTGGGGGGGGGGGGAGAACACCCATGTGGGCGAACGGTGAAGGGCGAATTAGCAGTGAACTAAAGCCGGCTCTGTGGCGAAGGTTTTAGTTTGCCATTCCGCATACCCAGTTGGCGGGCGCTTGGACTGCAGTACGCCCTGTGTTGGTTAGCATAGGATAGCATGCGTACCGGTCGCTCAGAAAGCAATGACAACAACTGAATGCACACTTGCCAAAAAATCACTAACGCCAAAAGTAATGCTAGGGATGATGGCAACGCTTTGTAAAAGATACGCTATCACGTTATTCTAGTGGGCTATACTCCACTAGTTGTTCCTCCACTGAAAGGTTGGAGTGCCGTAGTGGCTTGAATTTTAATTTTTGAATGTCGAAAAGAGTTTTTTCGATATAGAGATCGAGGGCTTTGGATATCCCTGGATTGGGGACCCAAGTAGACCTGCGTTTAGAAAGGTGAGAGAAGTGATCAGTGGGATCGGAAGAGTTATCGCTGTGAGGTTGATTACTGAAATGCAATTTCAACCTGAGAGTGCGATGGAAACGAACGTCTTGGTGTAGCGCGTAACTGTCGCCAGAAGGGCGCAGAGTTATGAACCGGAGGCCTTTACTAAGTACCGATTTCTCCTTTGCCGATAGGGGGAGATCTGGAGGTATGCACACAACTAAATTGTAGGAGCCGATGGTAGGATGAGGCGAAAGAGGAGAGGGGGAGGGGGTAGGGATAGAGGCACGAAGTTTGACTAACTGTGTTTTTAGCCGTGGAAAGACACTTATATAAGTGATGGTTGGTGCTGTTAATAATACAGCGTATAACGCAATACAAGAAATAATTACCTGAGGTGAGATGTTTAAGACGTTGATCAAGGAAAGCAATACTCAAGCTAAGGTCAGACAGTTGTCGCGAGTGGTTGTCGGCAATACACCTCAAGCAAAGAGTTGCGCATTTAAACTCAACTTTAGCCAGACGTGTGCTGCAACTGTCATAAAGTGGGCCAGCCGATGGATGAAATCTAGAAGTGAATCCGTGTGGGGTGATGTGAAGCTGTATGCAGTTCTGGAGAAAGTTAAAATGGCATGTGGTACGCATATTTTTGTAGATGTTAAGAGCCAAATCGGTAGCCGTGTGACCCTAGCACTAAGAATGATGTAAGGCATTATTCTTTGAAGAAAATTCAGAGGTCAACCAGCACAAAGACGGACACGGAAATAGAAGACGGACACAGGAGATAGAAGACACCCTCAGAAAGAGTAATGGTAGGAGAATGAGAAACTGTTAGATGGCGTGTAGACAGCGATGTTCTACAAAGAACCTGCTTAATAATGATGATGATTGTCAATAGGAACATTGCTGAATCCACATCTGGAATTAACCTTTTTCTGACACTGCACATACAACATAGATTTGATTTCTGATCATCTAATTACCTTCTTGCCTTGGCAGAAGCAATAATATTATAATTTGTTTGAATTAATTACTGTGGGGTCTTTGTCCTGGCAAAGTAAATTGTTTCTGCTAATAATAACCACTAAATGTTAATATGTTTTAATAAAATTAGTCATCAGTAAGTGTTAAAAAATATAACATCTGCAAAATTCTCAGCAAATGAGGAAAAGGTTGGAAAGGGAAGAAAGGAATACATTCATCACTGAGGCAAGCAGATATCTGTCTGTACAGACACTGTAGCACTATGGAGAGCAGTGGAAGACAGGCACCATTGGTGAGGCAACATCAGGAACACAGGTGAGGCAATATCAGGTATCTCCATTGCCTGCCCACAAGCTAATCAACTTGAGATACACAACATCAGGCACTTGTGTCTAAGTACATACATGTGTTAAAGCTGTATCATTGAACAAATACATGTAACAATTCACACATGGCCATGCTCGTGAACAAATACATCTAACAATTCACAAATGGCCATGCTTGTGAAGTCCGTGGTCAGGCGGACAGCTTGCTCCATGTGGCAGGCCGGCCTTGCTGAAACTCACCACATCCACCTGCTGACAGCTGGTCTTTGTACTCACTCAGAGCATGCATGCTAAGGGGTTCCCAGCTGGACTCAAATCGTGACCTCTCAGCAGGAGATATATGGCTAGCAGGCTCTCCTCTACTGTGTGACATACCTGCAAAAAGATAGGTGGTTTAGAATTCCAGGTGTGAATAAGAAAACATCAACATAAGCTAATTAAAAATGGGAACTGAGGCAGCGTAGTTGCTGGACACTTGCCTACTAGCCCATGGTCATGGGGTCATGCTTGCATCCAGGCATGTGTGTTAAAATGGACCCACCCAGGTAACATAGCTGCCTTTTATGTCTTTAAGGAGAGACAGAAGACTGAAGGAGAGCTTTGCAAAATAGTTCCCATGGAAATGTGAACTTTGGTATCTAACAGAGAGAAGTTTCTGCCCCAACCCCACTGCCATAGATGTAAGATGCTTCAGCAGCTGAGACAACCTGAATGTCAATACATCAGAATTAACAGTCAAAACTCAAGTCTTCCGCAGGATTCGCAACCTACCAACCAACACAGATGACATCAAGTCATTTACAGACACAATCATCAACCCTTCTCTGCCATATTTCCTCTCCTAAAAGAAATCAGTGGCAGTCATATTGTAAGGATTGCGTCAATTTCTAAAAATATCCTCAACCCAAACTGAAATAGGTACCAGGACATGCCTTGGGGAGTATAAGCGAGCAGTGTGATACTGACCACATCACACGTACCACCCAAGGAGGAAACATGACCAACCCAGACCCCATCCCAGCCAGTCTGTGTGTGCTGAATTATGCCCTGGTGACATGCCGATATACTCCCCCCCCCCCCCCCCCTGATGTGAAGTTCCAGTACTGGATATGTGCACCAGGCTAGTGTTTGGGCTTGGAGATGAGGAGGAGGGTTTTGTAAATAGTTCCCATGGAGATGGTATTTTGGTAATGGGTTGGGAAGTCTCCTCACCTTGGATGGGTATGAGGTGTGGGTAACTGGAACTTGGCAACTGTCATGAAGCGCACCTGCTCTTTCTTCACAACAATACGGCCAAACAATATTTCTCTGGTTCATTAAATGACATTCATAGCATGGCTCCTAGTGATTTCTGGCTATTTCCTAAGATGAAAATGTGGCCATAAGGGACCCAACATGAGTCACAAAAAGACATGGAATGTGATGATTACACTGTGCTTCATTCCCAAAGAGGCCTTCCTGACATGCTTCCAACAATGTCAGAACCACTGGGAGAAGCATGAACAGCCTCAAGGAGAGCTCTTTGAAAGGGATTAGGGTTCCAGACCTCCAGATGAGTAATTGTATTTTTCCCAGCCAAATGTCCACAACTTGTTGAACAGACCTTGTCTGCATGTATACACCATGTTAAAATGTATAAAAACAGATGCTAATGCACAAAAACACAACAGCTAGTACACATGAACACACACAACTGCTAATGACTAGCTGTATTGGCTAATTTCCTTCATGATACACAATCCCCTGACAACAAATTCAGATCTTTACCTTGAGGAGACACAAGGTCAGAATGTCCAGTACTCTTGCTCAAGTGGAGCCGAGCCAGGAATGCACCTGGTGTTTGAGCTTCTTTTTCTGTCAGAAAATGATATCTGAGGGCAAAAAATAAAGCGAACTAAACTCATCAGAACTATTTCATCATCATTACCATAATTTAGTGTCATCTATGCATGTTGTCTGCAGTGAGTCTCCAACACATTCTGTTATATCTGAATAGTCGCGCAGACAGACAATGTCCAGTTCTCTTTACGGTGCACCCAGACTTCAGTTCCCATTATGATGTACTCAATATGGTGTACTCACACTTTGTTAATTTCACTCTTATGTTGTCCATCCATGTCTTTATTTTGCATGTTTGACTGCAAGATTCTTTGCTCCAGCAAGCAGTTGATCACATCAATGAGCAGAGTACTGTCTACAAATGGACTATGTAGTCATTTTGTGGTCACCTGATCAGGAAACTGTTGGTGTTATGATCAGGACGTTACACTTACAACAACATGAGAGTGGTCAGACAAGTGTTCAATACTAGCTCTCATTGTCTACTACAGGAGGGCAAGACTTCGGCCACCTATCCCTCCCTACACTCAGACCTACATGTGATGACTCCAACAGTTCACATAGCCAAATTTCAGAATGTGGAATATATGGAGATGGGCATGATTTTCTGTGAGGCCCACACCTGCACATGATAATAAACTTGAGTTCTTAATCTCAGATTTTATATCATGACATAATAAAATAATAGCATATACAAAACTGAACAAGTGTGTTGGTGTTTTGTTTCCCCTGTTTTGTTCGCTCACTTTAAACTTGAGGTAGTTTACATTGGATTGAGTTTTGTGTGTGGATCCATTCGTTCCTGCTGACATCTGTGTGTTGGTGTAATGGTTAGGATATTACACTGACAATTGTTTGAGCACATTCTGACAAAGGTTTGTTGAAGCCAACACATGTCACTTGCTATGAGAAGACAAGATTGGCTATCTATTCCTTTGAGATAGACAGACAGTGCAGTATTTCAGTGTACAGAAAGTCATGAATATTCACTGCATCTAACAGTTCATTATGAAGATGACACTTCATTGTTGATACTGCGACCATGTCCTGTACATGAATGTGTACTAGTTGTTAGTTTTCTTCTTGATGTCCGCCACACAGCAGCCTACCCTCCTAGTCCAGCAGTGTTGTGCTTTCTCTTTGTTATGTCTCCTATTGCCTGCCCATCTCCAGATGATTGGTGTGGGACATCAAGCTGGTTTGTTCCCCCCAAGGCTGAAGATTAAACAGCTCTTGCATGCATGATGCTCTTGTCACAGGACATCCTGGTGTATTTCATTGAAAGTAGAAATCCCACCTCGTCCCGTCTCAATGTGCTGAGGATGTAAACTGTTTACTGCAGCTAGCATACCATCAGCACATCTGGAGATAGTTCCTTCATCCCCCGTCTCAACACATTCATTGAAGATCAGCAGCAACCTGCAACTTTTCATGTATAAATGTAGCCAATGTGATCATTCACTCATTCAGTAGCATGTCTTTTGCAGAACCTCGCTCTGGAGGTCATAAGCATGATGTCCTGCATCAGATACACCCATCTGGAGATCATCCACTACCCATCTTCTCTTTGGCTTTCCTCTTTCTCTCTTCCCGGGTGTATACCCCTCCATTATTGTTCAATGTGATCACATTTCTAAAATATGTGGGTATTTACGCCAAGCACCAAAAACAGAATACCTGACTGATTTGATTAAAAAATAGTACAGCATTTGTCTGTGTGGAATTGTTCACTGATTTAGGTAGTAGACAAATATGAGAACAGATCGGAGATGTTAAAGTTTAGTTTAGTCGACGGATCAACATCACGGCACACGGGTGTAACCCATAAGTGCCCCGTTCTACTCCTAACTCAAGCCTGAGTCCGGAGAATCTCAGCTCAGTGCATGAACTCCACAGCACCGGCAAAGATCCTGAAATACTTTGGATAAATTTTTAACTCAAGATTTTGCCTGGGCAGTGCCGTTAGGCTACTCTTTTTCGATTTCCAACTGCCAAGGGATTTTTTTATGTTCACAACAATACACATGGAAATTCTGTTACTAGAAGTCCCCATGAAAAAATCCCAGTCCTCACAGGGCTTAAAATGTTAAAGTAAGGTAAAGCACTAGTCAGATTCCAGCACATCATGAAATGAGGGGGAACATGCTCCACTGGATAGGACACACAGAAAAGCTGATAAAACTACCATTACAAAGTCCTTTCCCACAGAACCCACAGGGCAAATAAAAGAGGGAGACCTTAACAGATTCGGAGAAGAGAATTAGAGACAAATTGATAACATAAGGATGTGGAGGAACTGCAGGAGATAGGAAAAGATCAGATGGCTTGGCATGAGCTGGTTGAGGGCTCCAATGGGGAATACAGGGCAGAAGTGTTGCTGGAAGGATTTAGGAAAGGTTGAGAAGTAAAGACTGCAAGCCCAGGGCAGTCACCTTGTCATGTACAGGTTTTATTTACTACTACACCTCCAATACAGGGGATTTGAACCGGAGTCTCAGCATGTGATATCAACTGATCCTCACATCATGGGAAACTGAAGTGATGAGATGATAAACTAGATATGCGAGGAAATCTGGGAACATAAACAGACTACGGCAGTGAGAACATATGCATAAACCAATTTATATTAAACAACAAAAGGTTAAACTAAGGGAGATCAAAGATTTCCTGGTTCAAAGCTTCAAGAGGTAAAGATAACCTCATGGAGGACAATGCTGTCAGAGTGTGAACTCATGAGACTTCACATATGCTAGGTTACAGCACGAAGTAAGCCAACTACTTCTTCTTCTGACCATCTTCAAGTTCCTATCTCAGCAAAGACAGGTAGTGAATGCATGATGAAGATACTGTAGTCTAGTTTAAAACCCACTTGTGACCTGTAACTAATGACATGTCATAACAAGGTGACATTTTTACCAACAGAAACACCAAATCTAGACACCTACTGACCTGGGTTCTTTCTTGGGTTTCCGTCTCATCACCACAGAATCCCAAATGTCTTGTAAATCCTGATTGACACCCACACCACCAGACAGGAGAGAAGGCTGCATCTTCTCAACGTGTGAAGAAATCTCTTTGTTATCTCCACTCCCAACACACTTCCCATCATTAATCCACCTCATGTAAGAAGCTTCTGTGCAGACCTGTGAGACACAAAACATGGTGAGACCTGGAAGGTATAAAACACGTCAAAGGCATTCAAGTTGGATGGATAGTTCTTAAACTGTCTTCTGCTAGCCCTAGCTTCCTCAATATATCCAGCATGTACTGGCATCTGGCCATCTTGACAGATGATAGTTATTCTGTTTTAAAAAAGGCATAAAAATCTCCCAATAGCGCAAAGCTTGGGTTGAATTATAGAGACCATGTGCTGCCCATGCAGCATGATCCCTCTCTCGGCCTGCCTAGTTTACTCCAGAGGAAAGTTGACACAATGCTCTAACTGTCCGCCTGTTGGAGCTTCGATCCTAGACCAGTTACCGACCACGGCCATGCCATGATATTTAGTCTTTAGGTTGCATTTCCTCACACCAGGATAAGGATGAGCTGTCCTGTGGTCTTGGTTCAGTAAATTAAGTCAGTGTATATTATAATTGACAAGACCATAAGTTACCTCAACAATCTAGGGCATAGGAGGAAAAGCTAAACTAGACTAGAGTACTTTTACTATCTAGGGTAGAAGATGAGAAAAAGTTAGATGTCGTTAACAGGATGTAGCAATCAACCCCAGCATTTGTTTTTTAATATGTGTGACCAACAAGGCTATTTTTATGTTTAGTAGTTTGCCATTGGTTTCTAAACAATCAACAAACATACTATCCAAATCACCATAAGGAAGTTTATTCCCAAATCGCATGCAGCTGATTGTTTACCCTCGACCCGATATGCTGAGGAATTGTCAACACTCATTGCTCACAGAAAAAAAAGAGAAACAGAAAAACTTACAGAATCTGTGTCTTGACAAGGAGGGAGAAACCTGGCAACCCCCTCATCTCCTTCACCAAGAGACAGAGAAGGTAGCGGGTTGTTGAACAACAGGATCCTGGTCCTGTCCTGGTTCACCAGCGAGGAACGATACATTAGCTGAGTCTTGTGGCGTAGCACTCGGACTTGATGCAGCTTAGACTGGTCCATGAGAGAGTCCAGGTCGGGCACCTTTGAACAGACAATAAAACATGGACGATTATGGAGCAAAAAAATCTGTTGTTTTTCTTGACACAAAGTTCTAACTTCAGCTTCTTGAAAATGTGAGCCCTCCATAAATATAGGAAAAAAAAGATCATTTTGAATGCCTGAAGGCACAGTAGCACAAGGTTGTGATACATTCTGACAGACCACTTAACACCTGGTGGGGTCATGTCGGCCACCTTGACTTCCCATAACATTTCCTGGCAGCCTTTTTAGCCTGGGTCGACCTGGGAGCCCATGCCAAATAAACCTGCCCTGATGCAGATTTAAACCCATGACCATTGAGCCAGCAGGTGAGCAGCTAGCCTTTATATCACCACCATTCCCCAAGCCGTTTGTGAGGGCATCCTCCATTTGCAATCCTTCTGAAATATGCAACCCAGATGCAAATATAATAAACTTTATGTTAGCCAACAAACACCATTGTGTAACTGTATTCTGTTAGGTTAAAATGTTCACTATTTGAAAATACCACTGTGTAATTATATTCTATTATATCATAACACCATTTCTTCTTCTTCTGCGTTTATCCTGAGTTTTTTTCGGGCGTGATTGTGTAGTGCCTGTTTAAAGCAGAGTTGCGTACTTGCGCCATTAGGCCGACACATCTGACTTCTGCGGGCATTTGTTGACTGGGTTAACCTTCTCAAACTGTTCACTATTTCTTGGAGGTCTGAGAAATCCTTAACAAAAACACATGCATCATATTTATTAATCCTTTTGACATTAGTAGAAGATGTGGCAACACAGTGGCTAGATGCTTTCAGATACGAGTGCAACATTTCCAGAGATTCCTGTTGGTATTTGATGAAGCTATGGAGTTGGTCATTTTTATGATGCTATGAGCAGGCGGCTTGCCATTCTGCACAAACAACCGACCTAGATGAGGTAAACTCGGTGCAATTAAATCAATCCTCTCACCTATAACCTTGTTAATACATCAGTAGTAGTAGAAACAGTGAGAACTCACATCTTGAGTCTGGGTAAAACTCCTGGTCACAGGCTTCTTGAACTTGGTGATTCCCTGCCGCACGTGAGAACTAAATGTCTCCTGGAGATTAAAATAAAAAGCTGTATTAGTTGCCACTGCAAACACAAAAATATAAATTGTTGCAAAAGTCATGAGGCCACTAAAACAGCACATAAACAAATAAAACACATAAATTGACAGCTACTGTTACAATACCGCGATTTGAACCTGTCATCTTTAAATAATGACAGTGCCTTGCTGGAGTAACAAACTGTACTTCCAACACATGGCCAACTGAACACCCCAAAACAAAGGTGTCATCATTAGCCAGGTCTATCATCCACCTGAACCCACAACTATGGAATACATAGCAGAATATGACAGAATTCGTATCTAACCATTGAAACTACCAAAGTCTCAGAATTTTAAAGTAACCCAGCACAGGTCAAATAATACAAACACTAACACATCAGACTAGAATGTTGTGTCTTGCATATTACAAACCTTTAAAGAAGAGAGAGAATACAAAAACAGAAGTCTGCTATTAAAACAAAAAATAAACTGCTAAACCATACAAAAAATGCTACTCAATACAGACATGCTAATAAAGTATGGAAACAGACAATTCAATAAAGGGATCAATGATAATTTCAAACAAAAGCATGTTGGTATAACAAGATGTTTGTGCTGGACCAAAAATGAAACAGGTTCTACTCCACTGAGAAATATTCTAATGAAAAAACATTGATTGCTACAGAAAAAAAAAAAGCCAATGAAAGACTCCCCAGAACAGATAAAGCTGATGCATATCACAAACTTTTCAGAACAGACAAAACTTTTTTTTTGAGTGCTAAAAACACAATAGATGACGATGCCATTTACAGCAGTGGTTTTTATCAGGTGCACAGTTCGATACTCATGTTCACTGTGGGTGGGCGAGAATTTGTTTCATAATTAGCTATAAACTAATAATTACTTTATCTGGGCTGTTTCCCTGTTTATAGTCAGGGTTTCCCAAAGATGATTATTTTTCATTTTGAAAAAAAATATTTCTCTTTTTAAATAAATTTTTTACACAAAAATGTGCACGTTTTCTTTAATTAGTTTTACAGATTGTCTATTTTTTCAGAAACAACATGAAAATTACATTTTACAAAGCCTTTCTAAGAATTTTTCGCTAAAGAACTAAGGTGAAGATAAGTGTGGAAAGATTGCAAGAGCGGCCAGTTATCCCCCATGGGAGGTACTGAAAGACTGTGGTCGGTGCGGGCAACAACCGTGTGGTAAACAGGTTGACGAGAACTAACCTAGAGCACTAGTACCTGGCAGAATTTCATTCATCAGTTCCTCTGTTGCAAGATTATCAATGGTGATTATCTGTAGCTACTTGAAGAGATGGAGATAAAAGACAGACGAAGAACAATAGATGGCGGTTGTTATACCATGTAATCTGATGAATACTTCTTGATTATGTCCATTAGTCAGTGGTGTGAACCATCTTTCTGGTATCTGGAGGTTCTATGTCTGCTTCTTGGCGATTACAGATCATCATCGTGCACCTTGCCAACGTTAGTCTCACGTCTCTCCACATATTTTGGTCTTTGATGTTGTGGATCATCTCAGTCCATCTAGCATCATTTCTCTTGGTCTGCTCTTTTCTTTTTCCACATTGATGTTTCCAGTCACAAAGTTTTCTGCCTTTATTTTTCTTCACATGACCAAAAACTGCTGATTGTCTCTCTTACACGTATATATAATGAAATACATCAATTAGCCTCTCCCGGGCAAACGTTGTTAGTCACTCTGGCAGTCCAAGGTATTTGCAACATCGTCTCAGGAACCACATCTCTCTTGCTCCCAAGCTCTTCCTAATTTGTTCATTTACACTCCATGATTCACTGCCATACAGCTTCTACATATAACATTTCAATGCTCTCTTTTTGACATTCAATGATAGTGACTTATTACATAAGGAACAATGTTTTCTGAAGAGCAGCTTTTGTTTCATCTATTCTGCTCTTAATTTCAACCACACACCTTTCATTATGTTATTATTGCCCCTAAGTATTCATTACAGATAGCTATGTTGTAAACTACGAATATTTGTTTACTTCACAAACTTCATTAATTTTTAGGGGGAATAGAAATAAAACACCGTATTAACACAGAGCACTTGCTTGCGAACACACTGGTTTGGTTTGTTTTTTTGTGCTCGCTCACTTAGAACTCAAGCGTAGTTCATACACACCACTTCTAGTAGTGATGGACTGAATTTTGTGTGTGGATTAGCTTTCCATATTAACGGTGTCCCTCACCATCAGATGAACCCACTCCAACTTCAGGAACACTTGCAATTTACTGCCCCAAGTCAAGGACGATAGGTCAACACTTTAGTCCAACTGTCTGGTGTAGGGGTTGAACCCCTTACCTCAGCATCAGCACACCGGATGTTTAAGAACACTCCTTACCCATTCTGCGATGCTGACCTACTTGTTTGGGTTTGATCCCAACAGTGGCAGGATTCTTGTTTTCCGACCAGTCTGGCTCTGGGACTGATCCAGCCTCATTAGATGGATTCGAGGTGATCATCAGAATGTTCTGGAAATTGTCGCAGAAGGAAGGGAACCAGCCATCTCACCTTGTATCATTGCCTAGAGTATGTGAAGGCACAACACTCAGCACCCCACTGATAGTTTCTGTCATGGGACTACTTTACATCTAACAATGTTGTTCATCTTTTGTTTGCTTGAAATCTGTCTACATCTGGAATATTGACTCTTCTATGAACTTCACTGTCTGTTTTAGTTCACTCAGTGGTCCAAAGTTGATCTTCCATTGTCGTTTATCTCTAGGCCAGAAGGTTTGCCTAGATATGTCACATTTTGAGCAGTCTTAGAGTAAGTGATATGTGTGTCAGCCGTGACAAATCACATGTGCACAAGGCTGATTTGAATTTGAATTTTGTTTACATGTGGTATTAACCATGTATGAAACTTACAATGGACAAAACCAATGGACTTGTATTTCCATGCATCAGTTTTCAATGCATTTTAAAAGCTGCTTAAGTGAATGAGTGTTAAGTGGCCATAGAAGGAGGACCCACAGTGCTAAAATGTAATTTGCATGAAGTTTTCAAAGAAGTCCCCTGAGCACTAAGGTCAGACAATTCAAATTAAGATGACATAAATAAGCATGACTTTTTCTGCCCATGGAGAACTGGCAATGCCAAAGCAAGTTAAACACTAAAACTAAGCAATAGAATACTGGGACTGGATAATTCTAAAGGAAAGACTAGACAAGTAACCTTGTATTGTGTTAGAAACTACAAGGAATGAAGAAAATACAGCTGCTAGCTAAGGGTATATTTGGTCTGTAGCACTGTATGGCTCTGAAACAAGTCATAATCACATTTTTTACAAACCAAAAAACCCGCACATGCATGCATGCATGCACCCCCCCCCCCCCCCACCTTGTGGTTCTGGGTTTATTTTCGGACTATAATTCAGTAAATGTATGGCAGGGCAGACCAGGCCCTAAGCCTTGGTCAGCAACTGGTCTAGGATAGAAGCTCCTGGCAGGACAGTTTAAGAGTAATGCTTTGCTGATCCAGCAACTTCTGCAGCTTGTCTTGTTCCAGACGTAATGGTGTTACCTTTCCTCTGGAGTAAACTAGACAGGCTGAGAGAGAGAGAGAGAGAGAGAGAGAGAGAGAGAGAGAGAGAGAGAGAGAGAGAGAGAGGAGAGAGAGAGAGAGAGAGAGAGAGAGAGAGAGAGAGGGGGGGGAGGGAGGGAGAGAGAGAGAGAGAGAGAGAGAGAGAGAGAGAGAGAGAGAGAGAGAGAGAGAGAGAGAGAGAGAGAGAGAGAGAGAGAGAGATCATACTGTATGGGAAACACATCATCTCTAAATTAAGCTCAGGCTGTGTGCTATGGAGAGGTATACCTCCAGTTTACAACAAGGTGCCAGTCAACTCAGACCACAAATACAATTGTTCTGGAGACTGCCAGTGGTCATTGCTGAAGCTATAGAGTTCATGCTTTGTGCAATGCTCCTCGCAGGTGGCTTGTAATTCCACAGAGGCAGCCTGAACCAGTTAGGGGTAAAATAGTGCAATGAAGATGATCCTCTTGGCTTTAAAACTTTTAAAGGCCAATCTTAAGACTGGCTGATCTGATCATGATGATCTAAGATAACTATCAGCTATTATCACTGTGACAGTACTACCTTTAGATCCTTGGGAAATCTCTCATCAGCTTGCAGCAGTTTGGATACAGAGTCCGACCACAGAGTCGTCCAGATCTGGCTGGCACTCAAGTGTCCTGTCAATACAACCATGGATGCTCATAAGACCACAGAATATAAAGGAGACAGGCATCTATCGTCATTAACTACATCACCCAATACCATCCCTCAATATCTCTGCTTCATCTTACATGTGGGGGTGCCATCTACTGAGCTGTATCTTCTACTTCACAGTGAATCAAATGTCCATACGTCTACTAAAGTGGACACAAGACAGGGTGATCAAATATTCAGCTGTCTACATGAAGTGAACACCAGAGATGGTGATCAAATATTCAGCTGTCTACATAAAGTGAACACCAGAGATGGTGATCAAATATTCAGCTGTCTACATAAAGTGAACACCAGAGACGGTGATCAAATATTCAGCTGTCTACATAAAGTGAACACCAGAGATAGTGATCAAATATTCAGCTGTCTACATAAAGTGAACACCTGAGATGGTGATCAAATATTCAGCTGTCTACATAAAGTGAACACCAGAGATGGTGATCAAATATTCAGTTGTCTACATAAAGTGAACACCAGAGATGGTGATCAAATATTCAGCTGTCTACATAAAGTGGACACCAGAGATGGTGATCAAATATTCAGCTGTCTACATAAAGTGAACACCAGAGATGGTGATCAAATATTCAGCTGTCTACATACAGTGAACATTGGCAAAGCAGTTAGGCCATCTTCCTCACACTCTGAAGGTTGCAGTTTCATTCAGATCACAGGTGCAATTTGTCCTGAGACTCCTAGGAGCAATGGAGTATGGGCAACACTCGGGAAGCAGCTTGCCATTTTGCAGAGACAGAATAGATCGAGTCACATGGGAGTAAAACTCAGTGCAATTAAGTCGACGCTCTCGGCCAATACTAATGTTTACCATAACATGTGTCACACAAACATAGAAACCTGATGACCAGAGAGCTTTAGACCAAAGCATTTTGTCACAGAAATATAGAAACCTGATGACCAGAGAGATATAGACCAAAACATGTGTCACAGACATATAGAAGACCAATGATGAGACAAATTTAGACCTAAACCCGCATCAGAGAAATATAGACGTCGCATAAACAGACCAAAAATATGTGCCACATATGGAATGAACAGATGAAACAACCACACATCCTTCACATACTGCTCTATTATACCTACATAAAATGTATGCAGGATGCAACAGCTCAAGGAATGAACAGATAAAATGACCACACATCTTTCACACACTGCTTCTATAATACCTGTACAAAATGTATGCAGGATGATTACAACAGCTCAAGGAATGAACAGATAAAATAACCACACATCTTTCACACACTCCTCTATAATACCTGTACAAAATGTATGCAGGATGATTACAACAGCTCCAGGAATGAACAGATAAAATAACCACACATCTTTCACACACTCCTCTATAATACCTGTACAAAATGTATGCAGGATGATTACAACAGCTCAAGGAATGAACAGATAAAATAACCACACATCTTTCACACACTCCTCTATAATACCTGTACAAAATGTATGCAGGATGATTACAACAGCTCAAGGAATGAACAGATAAAATAACCACACATCTTTCACACACTCCTCTATAATACCTGTACAAAATGTATGCAGGATGATTACAACAGCTCCAGGAATGAACAGATAAAATAACCACACATCTTTCACACACTCCTCTATAATACCTGTACAAAATGTATGCAGGATGATTACAACAGCTCAAGGAATGAACAGATAAAATAACCACACATCTTTCACACACTCCTCTATAATACCTGTACAAAATGTATGCAGGATGATTACAACAGCTCCAGGAATGAACAGATAAAATAACCACACATCTTTCACACACAGCTCTATAATACCTGTACAAAATGTATGCAGGATGATTACAACAGCTCCAGGAATGAACAGATAAAATAACCACACATCTTTCACACACTCCTCTATAATACCTGTACAAAATGTATGCAGGATGATTACAACAGCTCAAGGAATGAACAGATAAAATAACCACACAGCTTTCACACACTGTTCTATAATACCTGTACAAAATGTATGCAGGATGATCACAACAGCTCCAGGAATGAACAGATAAAATAACCACACATCTTTCACACACAGCTCTATAATACCTGTACAAAATGTATGCAGGATGATTACAACAGCTCAAGGAATGAACAGATAAAATAACCACACAGCTTTCACACACTGTTCTATAATACCTGTACAAAATGTATGCAGGATGATCACAACAGCTCCAGGAATGAACAGATAAAATAACCACACATCTTTCACACACTCCTCTATAATACCTGTACAAAATGTATGCAGGATGATTACAACAGCTCCAGGAATGAACAGATAAAATAACCACACATCTTTCACACACAGCTCTATAATACCTGTACAAAATGTATGCAGGATGATTACAACAGCTCAAGGAATGAACAGATAAAATAACCACACAGCTTTCACACACTGTTCTATAATACCTGTACAAAATGTATGCAGGATGATCACAACAGCTCCAGGAATGAACAGATAAAATAACCACACATCTTTCACACACAGCTCTATAATACCTGTACAAAATGTATGCAGGATGATTACAACAGCTCAAGGAATGAACAGATAAAATAACCACACAGCTTTCACACACTGTTCTATAATACCTGTACAAAATGTATGCAGGATGATCACAACAGCTCCAGGAATGAACAGATAAAATAACCACACATCTTTCACACACTCCTCTATAATACCTGTACAAAATGTATGCAGGATGATCACAACAGCTCCAGGAATGAACAGATAAAATAACCACACATCTTTCACACACTCCTCTATAATACCTGTACAAAATGTATGCAGGATGATCACAACAGCTCCAGGAATGAACAGATAAAATAACCACACATCTTTCACACACTCCTCTATAATACCTGTACAAAATGTATGCAGGATGATTACAACAGCTCCAGGAATGAACAGATAAAATAACCACACATCTTTCACACACTCCTCTATAATACCTGTACAAAATGTATGCAGGATGATTACAACAGCTCCAGGAATGAACAGATAAAATAACCACACATCTTTCACACACTCCTCTATAATACCTGTACAAAATGTATGCAGGATGATCACAACAGCTCCAGGAATGAACAGATAAAATAACCACACATCTTTCACACACTCCTCTATAATACCTGTACAAAATGTATGCAGGATGATTACAACAGCTCAAGGAATGAACAGATAAAATAACCACACATCTTTCACACACTCCTCTATAATACCTGTACAAAATGTATGCAGGATGATTACAACAGCTCCAGGAATGAACAGATAAAATAACCACACATCTTTCACACACTGCTTCTATAATACCTGTACAAAATGTATGCAGGATGATTACAACAGCTCCAGGAATGAACAGATAAAATAACCACACATCTTTCACACACAGCTCTATAATACCTGTACAAAATGTATGCAGGATGATTACAACAGCTCCAGGAATGAACAGATAAAATAACCACACATCTTTCACACACTCCTCTATAATACCTGTACAAAATGTATGCAGGATGATCACAACAGCTCCAGGAATGAACAGATAAAATAACCACACATCTTTCACACACTCCTCTATAATACCTGTACAAAATGTATGCAGGATGATTACAACAGCTCCAGGAATGAACAGATAAAATAACCACACATCTTTCACACACTCCTCTATAATACCTGTACAAAATGTATGCAGGATGATCACAACAGCTCCAGGAATGAACAGATAAAATAACCACACATCTTTCACACACTGCTTCTATAATACCTGTACAAAATGTATGCAGGATGATCACAACAGCTCCAGGAATGAACAGATAAAATAACCACACATCTTTCACACACTCCTCTATAATACCTGTACAAAATGTATGCAGGATGATCACAACAGCTCCAGGAATGAACAGATAAAATAACCACACATCCTTCACATACTGTTCTATTATACCTGTACAAAATGTATGCAGGATGATTACAACAGCTCCAGGAATGAACAGATAAAATAACCACACATCTTTCACACACAGCTCTATAATACCTGTACAAAATGTATGCAGGATGATCACAACAGCTCCAGGAATGAACAGATAAAATAACCACACATCTTTCACACACTCCTCTATAATACCTGTACAAAATGTATGCAGGATGATCACAACAGCTCCAGGAATGAACAGATAAAATAACCACACATCTTTCACACACTGCTTCTATAATACCTGTACAAAATGTATGCAGGATGATCACAACAGCTCCAGGAATGAACAGATAAAATAACCACACATCTTTCACACACTCCTCTATAATACCTGTACAAAATGTATGCAGGATGATCACAACAGCTCCAGGAATGAACAGATAAAATAACCACACATCCTTCACATACTGTTCTATTATACCTGTACAATCTATTGTACCTGTACCTGTACAATTTTATCGTTTCTTTACTTATTCAGTCTTTTTCGGTAGAGATTTGTTCGCAGCAGACGAGCAAATCTCCGGCGGGCCTACTCTCGCTGGTCGCGAGATCCGCACAGTGGAAGTATGGGAGATTTGCTTGCAAATAGACAGGCAATATCTCCTGCGGTAGCTATGGCGGACCTATTCCCGCTGGTCGCGGGGACCGCTATAAGTCAGGTGGGGAGTCTGACGATAGTGCACGCTTTACACAGGTCCGGACACTTGTGATTGACAGATGTGCGCGCCCTCATGGTCCGGGCTCGTAAAAGGCCCTCACCTGTGGGACATGGCTGAACGTCTCTAAGCCGGGTCCCTTGGGTGTCAGGGTCTGGCCATAACTCGCCACCGGCTCGTGGTGGTGAGGTCTCGGTGGATTGACGCTGAGCCGCCAGCGTCTGCAGCCTACCTTGTGCCAGACGTATTGGTTACCCATTCCTCTGGAATACACAAGACTAGGCCGAGAGAGGGGTCATGTCGTTTGGGCATCACATGATCTCTGAAGCTCTGCCCAGACATTGTGATGGAATATTGGCCACATTCCACTCACATACTTTAGTCTGTCAAGACTGCAAGGTGTCTACTATACCTGTACAAAATGTATGCAGGATGATTACAACAGCTCCAGGAATGAACAGATAAAATAACCACACATCTTTCACACACTCCTCTATAATACCTGTACAAAATGTATGCAGGATGATCACAACAGCTCCAGGAATGAACAGATAAAATAACCACACATCTTTCACACACTCCTCTATAATACCTGTACAAAATGTATGCAGGATGATCACAACAGCTCCAGGAATGAACAGATAAAATAACCACACATCTTTCGCACACTCCTCTATAATACCTGTACAAAATGTATGCAGGATGATCACAACAGCTCCAGGAATGAACAGATAAAATAACCACACATCTTTCACACACTCCTCTATAATACCTGTACAAAATGTATGCAGGATGATCACAACAGCTCCAGGAATGAACAGATAAAATAACCACACATCTTTCACACACAGCTCTATAATACCTGTACAAAATGTATGCAGGATGATCACAACAGCTCCAGGAATGAACAGATAAAATAACCACACATCTTTCACACACTCCTCTATAATACCTGTACAAAATGTATGCAGGATGATTACAACAGCTCCAGGAATGAACAGATAAAATAACCACACATCTTTCACACACAGCTCTATAATACCTGTACAAAATGTATGCAGGATGATCACAACAGCTCCAGGAATGAACAGATAAAATAACCACACATCTTTCACACACTCCTCTATAATACCTGTACAAAATGTATGCAGGATGATCACAACAGCTCCAGGAATGAACAGATAAAATAACCACACATCTTTCACACACTCCTCTATAATACCTGTACAAAATGTATGCAGGATGATCACAACAGCTCCAGGAATGAACAGATAAAATAACCACACATCTTTCACACACTGTTCTGTAATACCTGTCAGTTTTTTCAGGTTTGCATGTGGAATTTTCTTGCGAAAGAGCTTGCTGGCATTGCTGTATTTACCAGTATTGTGTCCATACAGTTTGAAGAGCTCTGCGTTGTGGATAGCAGCAGGCATTTCTTTGCCATTACTGTCCACACCTTGTTCATTTTTACTGGTTTCATTATCCTCATTTTCTACCCCTTGTGTGGAGGAGCTAACTGGTGTATGAGGACGTCTATTGCTGCTGCTGCTGTGGACACTTCTAGGAATGGATATGCTCTTTTTAGATGTGTCATTATCCTTCAGCCCTGTTTGTTTCTTTGCAGACTGTGCACTTGTCTTACTGGTAAGTGACTGGTTTTTTGTTTTGCGATCAAGTGCTGAAAATATACAAGATACCCTCAATGAAACAAGATGTGGTGGACAGATAAATAAGCTGTCATAAAAGAACATGGCATCCAAAATTACTACATTTGTTAATTCTAACCTGGATTTACTATTCTATACTAGGGTAGAAGTTTGCTACTTTTTAATGTACTGATAAATATCTCTTCTACTCTAGGTTGTACAGACTTGTCTTTCTTCTACCCTGGTAGATACAGAAAATGTTTTTCTTTTACTTAGGAATGTACAAACATTATTTTTCTTCTACCCAGGAATGTACAAATATTAGTTTCTTCTACCCAGGAATGTACAAATATTAGTTTCTTCTACCCAGGAAAGTACAAAGATTTGTTTCTTCTACCCAGGAAAGTACAAAGATTTGTTTCTTCTACCCAGGAATGTACAAATATTTCTCTCTTCTATCCTTATCTTTTAAGCTTATCTACAATTATCCTTGGGAGTCTCTGTGGCGAAGTGGTTAAGCCGTTTGACTTGTGCTCCAAAGGTTGTGGGTTCGATTCCGGGCCGCGTCCTTCGGTTTACAAGTTAAATGTTTCGATGACTCCTGTGGGTCGTCGCTTAAAGCTTATGAGTTTGTGCTTTGTGCGACGCTTTCCGTGCTGCGGGAAGAGACCGAGCCATATGGGATAAAACCCGGTGCAATGAAGTAGACCCTGTCGACTTTTTTCTCTTCTATCCAGAAATGTACAGATATTTCTCTCTTCTACCCAGGAATATAGAAACATTTCTCTCTTCTACCCAGGAATGTAGACACATTTCTATCTTCTTCCCAGGAATGTACAAACTTTTGTTCCTTCAACCCAGGAATGTAGAGACATTTCTCTCTTCTACCCTGGGATCTACAATTCCCTTCTACCTTGGGAGCTATAATTCTCTTCTACCTTGGGATCCACAATTCTCTTCTACCTTGGGATCTACAATTCTCTTTTACCTTGGGATCTACAATTCTCTTCTACCTTGGGATCTACAATTCTCTTCTACCTTGGGATCTACAATTCTCTTCTACCTTGGGATCTACAATTCTCTTCTACCTTGGGATCTACAATTCCCTTCTACCTTGGGAGCTATAATTCTCTTCTACCTTGGGATCCACAATTCTCTTCTACCTGGGGATCTACAATTCTCTTCAACCTTGGGATCTACAATTCTCTTCTACCTTGGGATCTACAATTCCCTTCTACCTTGGGATCTACAATTCTCTTCTACCTTGGGATCTACAATTCCCTTCTACCTTGGGAGCTATAATTCTCTTCTACCTTGGGATCCACAATTCTCTTCTACCTTGGGATCTACAATTCTCTTCTACCTGGGGATCTACAATTCTTTTCTGCCCTCATATCTACAATTTTATACCCTTGGATCTTCAATTCTCTTTTATCCTGATATCTACAAACAATTCTCATCTACTGTGGGATGTACACTTACTTGGCAAAAACGTATATGAATTATATATGCCACCATCTAGCAAGGTCCATGATAAACCAAAAAAAAAAAAAAAACATATAAATTGTTCATGGGGGTATGAAAGACAAGAGACACCCACCACATTCATTTTTGGGCAGAGATGAAGATGTATGATGGAGATGTATTCAAACAATTTTATACCAGTGGTCAGAGATGCCTACCCTTACATATGGTCTTGTTGCGCTTGATACTGGCCTAATGCAGTGATTGCACCGGTTGAAGCTGAGAATGTGCATTTGCCGCCTCATATTCCGGATCCAGATCCGGAATATTTCTCTCTATAGCGCTATGTGACGTCACACGATCCGGTGAAAATTGGATCTGGATTCTCAATCTGGATCCAAAGGGGTATAACTCATGTTTGGTCTTATTACATCCCTTTAAAATCCGGCGATCGTGTGTGTGGCGGACGGCAGCGTGCGCGGGCGGTCGGTGTTCGAACCCAATTCAATATGTGACGTGGGTGTAAGACAGATTTTCGTTGTTAAGGAGGCGGTTATATGGCCTGCAGAGACTATTAGTGACCTATACACTATCATCATAGGGTTACATGTGGGGCGTGCATGCGCGTATGAGCGGTTGTGTTAGGGTTACAGTGCTCGTCCTCACGGTGGGGAAGTGGTTGTGGAGTGGGTGTAAGACAGACTGTCGTTGTTAAGGAGGCGGTTATATGGCCTGCAGAGGCTATTAGTGTCATCATCATACAAGGGTCACAGATCTTCACAGGAAAAACCGTAATAAAGTAAAGATGGTGATTATTAGTGGTCGCGTTGTGTGACTGGGGGTGGTCGAAGGATAGAGTATCAAGAGTATGTGTAAAGGTGGTGACGTGGGTATGATAGGTGCCCTGTGTCTATTTGGTCATGCCTCGAAGTACACTGGTTGCTACAGAGAGGTGTCGTATGGAGGTGACAGGTTCGAATCCCGGTAATTGACCAGGTTAAATGCTAATTCAGTGTGCAGGATGTATGTTATTTAAGCCGGATTAGGGGAACAAAGCAAGGTTTTAGTACCCAAAGTGTCCTCTGGGCTGTTATCTGTAACAACCTTGTCAAGAAAAGGACATCTTTCTTCCAAAAAGCCAAAGAAACGTCAAAGAAAAAAAAACGAAAACATGGATTACAACCCTGGCCAACGAAAGAAATTCCTGCCTCCTCTTTCTCCTACAGCCATTTTGTTCTGCCAGAAACCTACTTCTAGCAGTCAGGCAGCAGTAGACCAGCAAGAGACAACCTTTGATTTGCTTAATGATGTTTCTTCAGATGAAAATATTGACCTTCTACCTAGTAGTCATGGTCCAGCCTCTGAGTCTCTCAAGAAAATTAATGTTTTGTGGAATGAAACATATCCCACTGCCGGTTTCCAAAGCTGCTCCTCTGGGTCAACAGAGGAAATACAACACCCAACGATTAAGGTTTGTACAAATGGTAACTTTCATGCTCATAGTTCCGATGTCTAATTTTACCAGCAGTAGTATGACCAACCAACACTGACACAGACCCGTGTGTCGTGGAGACATTTGTTGAGATATTCCTCTTTAGAGTCATTAGTGGTCCATCACTATCACCAACTTCCCTGCCCTTCTCCGCCTTACTTTTTTATTATACAAATAATTCTACTCCCAATAACTTGATACCTGACGTGTTCACTGATTTGTTTTCACCGCCTACCTCCACACATCCTAACTCTTGGTTATATAATATAAGCTGATCCCCATCATCATTCACGGGTGTTCTGTTGGTTTACATTCTGAGATCATTGGTACACATTTTCCCAGCTCGTTCTGTCTATTGTACATTAGTACAGTCACTGTAGTGTCATCTCTGTAATGATTGTGTTTTGTTTTATGAAGGCTTGTCACCACAACATCTGTTTTCCATAATTTTTACTTTGTCAAGCGGTCCTATACTACCTGTTTTCCTATCATTTACATTTCCACAACTATATCACAGTTCATTTCATTCATATCGTAATTATTGTCACAGTATACTTGTTCTCTCTCAAGTCGTGGCCAAAGAATGTCGACAGTCGGTTTTTGATGCAAATTACCAGTTCTCTTTGTGAGTTAACTTCTTTCAACATATCTTTATTACCATATCTGTTCAATGTGTTTTCAGCATTCTTCTATGAAATCACTGATCTGTAGCTTCCACATAATTTCTTATATAAACCACACAATCAGTTTATTAAAGGAGAACCCTGGAAAAACCCCTTTTAACATAATTCCGTGGGCATCTCAGCTTATATAGCACAATATTTAATGATAAATATAATTTATTGTGTTTTTTTCACTGTAAATAGTGAAATCTAATTAAGATATTGCGGTTTTCATAGTGATGATTTATATGTTGCAGTTCTTTAACTTTCATTATAAATAGTTATTGTATTTTAGAGTTTTGTAACTTTCACTATTAATTAATTATTATCTGTTGGAGTTTTATAACTTTCACACTAGGCGTTGAAGTCTTGTAAGTTTTCAATGTACTTGTTTCCGCCACAGGCTAAGTTTGCATCAGAACCGTACCTCTCGTTGGCACTGAAGAACGCCATGGTAACTGGCATCATGTAACCAGAGAACGTGAGAATTTTGAAAAGCGTGTACTAGAGCTGGAACGAATTTTGACCCCAGTTCTGGAGGCCAGTCACAGAGTCAAAGTCCTGGAGCAGAGAAAGACGTCAAGAACAACAGTGGAGGAGGCAGAGATAGTCTAATCACCTTGTCTGTGTTTCTCTCTGTCATAGTAAAATAGTTATAAGCAGAAATAAAATGTGTATGCTTCTTTGTTCTTGTACCTGTATGTATGTATCACGTCTTCCACCGATAACATGATGTCAACAACTTCTCACCATCAGAACGACATGAAAACCAGAAAAACCAGAAAGAGGAAAACAATAACAACACATAAAAAAGAAACATGAAAATACAGAGATGACAACAACAAGACAGCTGACATACCAGCAAAACTAAAAAAAACCAGCAAACGTAATTTTATAAGTTTATTTTGACACAACAGACCTTGAATACATCGGCAACAACAACAAGACATAGAGAACGGAAAACAAGAACAAGTTGATAACTAATCGATAGTAATAATAATGGGGGGTGGTGTAGGGAGAAGTATGCAATCATCAGGGTCATCGTACATAACTGTTTCCGCACTCATCCAGCTTCGGAGAGGGGGTGTATTGTGTGGTGGTGGTGGTGGTGTGGCCTCCTCAAATAAAAAGGTATCCACACTTCGCTGGCTTCGAAGGTTGTGTATTTTGTGGTGGAGTACTCGGTTGGATTGGTGTTGAAATAAGTTCACAATCCAAATCCAAGGAGAGATGATCGGGGTCTGAACCAGTTGTAGTGTGATGGTAGGGTGTGGTGTGTAGGTTGAGGTGATTGGGGAGGGTGCTCCTGTTGTTCTCGACAAAGAGCACACCTCCTTAATCAGTTGAATCCCAAGTCTATTAGTTCTTCCTTGGTCAGAAGACGTTCCATAACACCTCTTAAATGGGCATCCACAGCCTCTTAAAAAGTTTCGCTCAGGCAGGAGTGGGCCAGGTAATTTCCCTGCTCTTCAATGCACCCAGTGCAATAATGGAAAGGGTTCATGCACAGCTTGTTAAGTACGCGAGCTGTAACGGTCTCGGCAGCAGTCAATCTGTAACAACAGATCAATATACAGGTATAACTAATAGCCATATAGGTGTGAGAGATAGGTATTTAAAACAATAACATAACATATGATCAAACATAACCACAATAAATATAACATAGCGCAATCTGATATGGTTTGAGCCTAGAAATTGAAAAGCGACACAACGGTCATAATACGAAATAAATACACAAAAGAATTCAGGAACTTACTAATAAAAGAACCGCCAACATCAACAGACTGTCTAAAAACAAAAGATGACCAAATCATCATAGAATAGATTCTACATGTATGATCAGATTTTATGAAAAGTCATTGTGATAACAGAGATGAACAGTATGCTATTCAATTTAATAATGAAGGACCGCCGATTTTTGAAGAAGGGCGTTCAGAATGTTCTTAACCATATGAAAATTGACAAGACCCCGGTTCATATAACATCACCACAGAAATGATTATGGCTTTAGAAGAATATGAAATAGATCAAATTAAAAGACTGGTGAACACAATATATGATATTTTATTGTAATATGTAATTCTGTATCCGAAAGAAATGTAGAAGATATGGAAGGAATCAACAATAGGGGATGAAGCATCAAATCAAATCAAATCAAATCAACTTTATTAGGGTCACAAATTGGGCGCGCAGGCCTGTCTTACATTCAGCCCTTCCAATCACTCGTCTTTCGTTCATCAAGAGCATTATACATTTACATAGGAAGAAAAATAAACATTGTGAAATGAATGTTGTAAACATAAACAAGGCTAATTACCATGTTATGAGGCCCATCTCCCACCTATCCATACATCACCCCACCCACACAACACCCCCACCTACCCACACACACGCGCACCAAGGGACACATACACACCCCCACCTACCCACATACACGCGCACCAAGGGACACATACATACCCCACCAACCGACCCATCCCCCTCCCACACACCCCCCACCCACACACACTGCCCTCACCTGATCCCCCAACCAAAACACACTCGCCACCCATAAACATTCCCCCACCAACCCACACATCCCACGCCCATCCACATCCTACCCCACACATCCTCTCCCCACCCATATCTCCATCGACAACATATTCAATAACATCTAACATCTAACACAATAACATTAGATATGCAGATGATGCAGTCTTGATTGCAGACAATGAACAGGATCTGAAACATTTAGTAGATGTGGTTGTGCACACAGTGAACAACTGGGCTTAGAAGACACGGATTATGCTCGGCACTAGGAAGAAGGAAATACCACAATGTGATATACAAGTAAATGGGAATATTCTTAAGCAAGTGAATCAATACAGTTATCTCGGAACAGTCATAACATTTGATGGGAGATACCTCGAAGAGATTAGAACAAGAATTGTCATGTCAAAGGTAGCATTTTGCAAGATGAAAAACATACTGACCAATAAAAAGATGTCAACTGAAACGAGAAAAATAGTGTTGAGTGGATACATATGTGACGAAACGGATAAATATCGTAAGATCTCTGCATAATAGCCCTTTGAAGGGAGTGCCATGCGTTGGTCTCCCTTTAATTTAATGTCAATTAATAGGGGAGTTCCCTAGAAAAGTAGTGCGGGGGCGGAGCTATTCTAGTTATTTATAGAAGAATCTAGAATGTTCCCCCAAGTGCGTACGTGGTTTTGATCTCTAAGTTCACGAGTGCGTTGTGCAGCACGGGTTGGAGGAATCCATCGTGACTCTGGTTTTCTTCATGAATCATGAAAGTCACGCAGCCCGTGTAGGCGAGTGGAAGGCGGACTGACGTTGTCGGAGTCAGTCGCCCACCAGACCTCAGCGTGGAGAGATCATGGCCAGCAGGCTGCAGTAATTTGGATGTCAATAGTCGCGGCCAGAGCGGACATCTGCAGTCAAAGTTTGTGATGTTTCAATCACAGGTTAGTTGAGTACTTATTCTATTATTTAATTGTTGTCGTGATGCCGTGATGATTCCCGGAATGAATTAATTGCCATCGCAAAATTGAGTTGTCGCGTAGCGTTATCCGTTACAGTTGGCGGGTTGCATTTTTAAGTAGGCTTTATCGATCAGCAATGTAATGTGTTACCTGACGGAACAAGCCGTATTCCACAGCGAGTGGTGTGTAAATAAAATAGGCCGAACGATGTGCGTTACAGTGTGTAGCAGTTACGGGTTTGGTTTATTCATTACGCAGGCAAGGCGACAGTTTGTCCGTCATGACATCAACATGCTAGACGCTGTAAATGATAAGGTATAGCTTATTATTAGAAATGTGTAATGTGCTTCGTGACATTAGAATGGTAACGTAATTGTTCTATCAGTGATGGTGATGTTTCGAGGAATCAAGGTGATCTCAGCAGTGGTGTATTTGCTGTGTGCAGATAGCAGTGTTATTCCGCGTAAGCCGAATGGCGTTGCATCGGTAGGATAACAATTGATAAGAAGTATTCATGATACTATTGTTACTGCTTGTTGTCATGTCCGTCCGCTAGGATGACCGTGCGTGTTCCATCTTACGTTTGTCTAGGCAGCGGGAGGTAGGCCGGTACCCCCAACCCGATCAGTAATAGGTCCGACCCAATGCAATCGTGCATGTGCGATGGATGAACATACCCGATCGAGGGTGATGCGGCGCTCCGTAATTCGAGGCCGAGGTGTCTAGATAGATCGAGGTTTGAACCTAACCGTTTCTGTCTCTAATATTCTACTCTTCTGGAACCCTGACTCGGTTCATGGAGTACTTGGAGTACTGCCGTGAGGTAGTAGTTGGGAGGGGCTTAACCCCCCCCCCCCCCCCCCCCCCCAAAAGGTGGAGCCAGAGTTTGGTAGTGGAGTCTGGAGGTTTGCTACATTGGATGACGTGACTTAAGTCGTCACGGGACAAGGTACACGAGACCCACAGTAGCTGTGGGAAAGTGTAGTGGTGGATGGCCACCACAGCTGTGCTCGACCGGCACAGGGATGACTGACCTGAAAGATAGTCAGTGAATAAGAGGGCAACTCAGGATCTGGGGCAGGGATCCCAGACCTGACACTATGGCTGTGATATGATTTTGCTATTTAAGTGTAACAAGTCATGAGTTCTCCTTAGTTAATGCTATAGTAATGAATTATCAGGAGTATAATTCATTATGGACATATAGTTATTAATGTGTGTAATTCATCGGTCCATGGGTGAAGGGATTGATGAATTGATGAGTCTGTCAGGAAGGAGATGTCCGGCTGGACACCTTCTCGATACAGTAATCCCTACACTGAAAGGAAAGTAAGTGTATATGTTGATTGAGGATGGGAGATGAAACCGGATTGGACTGGCACCAGGCGAAGGATGCTTGACAGAGTCATACAGTCGACTCTGGTGCTAGGGGTTATATGTAGCCCAGAAGTGTTACTTGACTGAACAGGTGGGCTATTGCTTTTCCTACCATCATTATGCCTATATATTATCGTGACTAGGTAGATCTATGATGTGATGATTTCATACTCATGTTGGTAGACATGAGGAATGTCTGAGAGGCAGGTGACAGGGTGGAGATGCTGGTAGTCTTTGTTGTAGTTGAGTACTCACACCAACCTCTCCGTGTTTCAGGATCTGTTATTACTATACAGAAGAAGATTCAAGAGCTGCACCATGAGCTCTATGGGCCCACTCATTCCAGTGCCTATCCAGAAGTTGATTGAGGCCATACTGGGAGTGGTTGTCTGATTCTGCGAGATCAATGTTGGAAGGAGCTGAGTGCTGAATAAGTCGGTAGGTCTAGGTTAGGACCTCCGTCAAGAGTCCGACGAGTGTCATCCGATCCTGAGAGGATCCAACACTGAAACGTCTGGTGATTCAAGCCAGTGAAGCACTGGTGACATTCAGTCTCTGTGTAAACCTTGGTAATTGCAAGGTAGTGACCTTTCAAGTTGTGCAGAGTGATCATTGTTACCGGTCGCCATGACCTGTGTTATATGCTTCTGGCCCGGCTGGGTTATGGGACACCATGTATCAGTTGATGCTTACATAGTGTTTTTACATTGGTTACCTTTATGAAGCCAACATGTGGTCCAGTGAACTAGGACATTGATTACAACATTGGTGGAAACACCTGAGTGACATGGTTGTTAAGGTAGGGAGTTACCTCAGGCCAACGTGATGAACTGTTGACAATGTTTGTGAAGGTAGGGAGTTACCTCATGCCAACGTGATGAACTGTTGACAGTGTATGCTAGGTTGTGATTACTACCCATGGATCAGGGTAGGTACATAATACTGTGTGAAGATCTATTGTCCAAGGACATGGAACTAAGGTGAAGTGTTTAGTCACCTGATAGACGTTACCAGTGACATTGTGTGTTCGTGTGGAGCAACCGCTTATTATGTAAGTGACATATCAGTGTGTGGGTCACTGATGAGATAGAAGAGTGACCTGGCTCTTGTGTATTTTGAGACGGTGCTACATGTATTTTTTCTGCAAGTGGGAGACCGCTAATGTTCTAGGGTCGGCCCAGACTTCATCAAGAGTGTGACGAGTGAAATAGTACGACAGCAAGGAAGGATCCTTGTTCATCAGTGCAGTGTCAGTCAGGCAGTGGTACTGCGCTTGATCAGCCCTTGCTTGGTTCTCTGGGTGAAGAGGGAACTTTGGAGAGGCAGCAGCCCTTGGAGTTCCAGTCCACCGGAGGAGCCTGGGTGAGTCGCTACCACGACTGGACAACCGCACGAGCTATCGTCCGCCTCCATGATGAATACTCATCTGCGTCTTTGATCTTGTACATAGTTCTTCTAGTCTGGCTTCCAGCCATCCTTCTCTGTGTTGTGGTTTACGTAGTTCAGAATTAAATTTTTGTTCTCTTAGCTATGACTTTGTGCAGTGATATGACTGGTGTCTGGTCCGAGCCCCCTTGGGGTTTGGAACCCTAGGTGAGGGAGGGGAGGTTAAGCTGTCCCGGCTTGTGTGGGGCCTGGTAGATGTAGAGTGCTATTGAGGTGGTTGGAGCAAAGGCAGGGGATAGTAACTATCGTGGCAAACCAGTCCAAGCCCCGGCGGTCTTGTCACAAGATAGAGTGGGGGCCCGTCCGGGATTGGTACGGCGCTTGATCAGCCCTTGCTTGGTTCTCTGGGTGAAGAGGGAACTTTGGAGAGGCAGCAGACCTTGGAGTTCCAGTCCACTAGAGGAGCCTGGGTGAGTCGCTACCACGACTGGACAACCGCACGAGCTATCGTCCGCCTCCATGATGAATACTCATCTGCGTCTGTGATCTTGTACATAGTTCTTCTAGTCTGGCTTTCAGCCATCCTTCTCTGTGTTGTGGTTGACGTAGTTCAGAATTAAATTTTGTTCTCGTAGCTACGACTTTGTGCAGTGATATGACTGGTGTCTGGTCCGAGCCCCCTTGGGGTTTGGAACCCTAGGTGAGGGAGGGAAGGTTAAGCTGTCCCGGCTTGTGTGGGGCCTGGTAGATGTAGAGTGCTATTGAGGTGGTTGGAGCAAAGGCAGGGGATAGTATCTATCGTGGCAAACCAGTCCAAGCCCCGGCGGTCTTGTCACAAGATAGAGTGGGGGCTCGTCCGGGATCTTCTCTTTGTTCTGACATCTCGTAGGAATAGGTTATAGTGTCATCTGTCCTATACCTATTGTCTACTTGACGAGTAGGGCTACTGATACCTTTCTCTTCGACGTGGACAGACATTTAGTTAAGTTAGTATAGATACATAGTTACAGTGTTGGTTGGAGTACAGTTAGCATTGTGATTGGGTATTGCATATCTATACTGATACTAAGTTACACTAAGCATGGCTACTCGTACTTTAGATTTAGCTAAGGTGCGGGCATCTGCAACTGAGATGGGATTGGAAGGTGAGGAGTTTAAAGCCTATGTACTGGAAGTAGAGAGAGACTTCAGAGCAGAAGAGAGTGAGAGAAGAAAGTCGGAAATTGAGCTTGAAGCTCGAAAGGTAGCACTTGAAGAGCAAAAGTTGGTGGCAGACCAACAGGCACAAAAACTGGCAGCTGACCTAGAGTCTAAGAAATTAGATGCTAGGAAGTTGGAAATGGAACATGAGTTCCGTATGAAGCAACTTGAGGTAGAGGCTAAATCGGTTGGTGAGTCTGAGGGAGCAGTAGGTGGAGTAGCTTTACCTAGCTCATCAGTAGCCAGCAGACCAGCTTACCATGCTATGAAATGGCCGTTTCCACCATTTGAACCGGACCAAGAGAAGATAGATCAATTCTTAGAGAAGTTCGAGGCAATGTGTAAAGCTATGGGTTTAGAGCCTGAGCGTTGGAATCTTAAGCTTTCACAAGGACTCCGTGGCACCGCGTACGAAGTGTATGCGCGTCTTCCCCCAGGGATGGAAAATGATTATCCAACCCTGAAATCGGCTCTTTTGAAAAGATTCGAAATGACAGCCCATGCTTACAGGCGGAGGTTCAGAACTTCCAAGAGAGAACCAGGTGAGATGTTCTCGGCCTATAGCGTGAGGTTGAACTCATACCTGTTGAAGTGGATGGCATTGGCCAATTTCAAAGAGGATTATGAGAGTCTGAGAGAGTTGATGGTGGTGGATCAAATGAAAATGCAGATGTCCAAGCCTTTAAGGAATTTCTTGGGGGAAAATGGGGCGGAAAGGCTAGACATAGTAAATAAGTTAGCTGAAAGGTATGTGGAAGTCTATGGTGAGACTGGGGATTCCAGTCAGACTGATTCACAGAAAAGGCAGAAGGGGCTTGATCAGAAGCCCAAGACCAAAGGTCCCAAAGAATCATCCAATGTAGCAGATCCTGTGGTAAAAGACTCTGGTAAGAAACCCGATAAGCAAAGCCCTCCCGCCTCCCCAAAACGGAAGTGGAGTAAGAGGTGGTGTAAGCACTGTAAGTCTCCTTCCCATAAGACTGTAGATTGTCTGAGGAAGCCAAAGGACTTGCACTTTGCGTGTCTCGCCTCTACTAGAGGTAGACCTAGCGAGACCACACCTAAGGGTCGGGAGAAACCAAAGTCTGAGAAATCACCTGTGATCGAAACGATAGAGGTGAATGGGAAGCAGGTGGAATGTCTATACGATACAGGATTGCAGTTTGAAGCTGTAATCTCATCCCACCTTGTGAGCCCAGGGCAGCTCACCGGCGAGACAAGAGAATTTCAGCTGGCCATGAGGAGCTCCGTAGCTATGGACTTGCCGATTGCTCGGATTGACATTCGGTGCAGATATGTTACGGGTAGCATCCAGGCGGCTGTGCTGCCTGATCCTATTTACCCTTTGATCCTCGGTCGTCCGCATGTATTCCTGGGGGACCCCAGGGAACATTGTCTAGTGAGCGCTAGGCAGGCCAGGGCTAAGGATGGAAAAAGGCAGTGTGGTAAGGAAATAGACCATTCTCTTGCGAGGTTAGTGAGCAGTGCTCAAAGTAGGGACCCGACTTTGCGTCCTTACTTACTGGAGGTGTCCCAAAGTTATGTCCCGCCAACTCCGGGTCAGTTCTATGTAGAAAACCGGTTGCTTTATCGTAGAGCCGGGCAAGGGGATAGCCAGTACGGTCAGATGGTAGTCCCTACTGACTACAGATCCCGCTTGGTACATAGAGTGCATACCTTATCCTTAACCGGACATAAGGATGTGGGGACAACAGTCCAGTGTCTTTCCAGCCACTACCACTGGCCTGGAATGACAGGCGACGTGCGGAGATATATCCGGTCGTGCCCAACGTGTTGTCTGGCAGCACCAAAGCACAAGACCAAAAACGGTTTATCTCTGCAGATTGGAGATAGGGTTCTCGCGCTTCTCCCAATCGAGGGGGCGGAATTCGAACTCGGATGGCAGGGCCCTTTTTCTGTGGAGCGGATAATGTCCCGATCCACGTATGAGGTGAAGGTCCGCGGGGAATTGCGTAAGTTCCATTGTACTCTCCTTCAGAATTTGGAGAGGTCCGAGGTAGTTTCTCCACAAGATAGTGCGACTACCATCGCGCTAGATTCGGTTCTGGGTCCAGACGAGGGCGAGGAAGACTCAGTCCTACGCAGTACATCCTGTGGGGAGGGTCTGCGGTCTCCTGAGCGTTCAACCGTAGATAGGGCGAACGGGCTCCGTCGGGTAGAGGCCCATGGTGTTAAGCACACTGGGAATCGAGGTCGGACAGGCGATGTCACATCTGGCACGACGGGATCGTCGGGTGACTCGATACGCCGACAGGCTCACTGTCCTTACTCGCGGGAGAGAAGGCAGGAGCAAGGGTACTCCAGACGAACCTGGAGTAAGCGACCATTCATTTCGGTCGACATCCGCGAACAGTCCACGAAGGTGATGCCTAGTCGGGATAGGAAATATCCTATTGTCGGAAGGGACGAACGAACCTTCAGTAAAGTAACCGATGGCCTACAACAGGTGGATGCGGAACAGTCCAGTGTAGACCGATCCTGTAAGCCAATCACCAGGCCGTTACGTTTCGGGCCTAATCGCTGGAGATAACGTATGTTGGAGGCGGTGGTTGGTGATCCAGCATCCATACCATTCTGGTAAATCTCCCCAGGGAAAGTGAACGTTATGGAACGTCTTTTCCTGGAAATCCAATCTTGATAGAGTAGAGGTTCAGAGTTCAGACCGATCTTTGTCTAGTGAGTTCGACCGGGTCGACCATCTTAAGTGGGGGCCTATGTGACGAAACGGATAAATATCGTAAGATCTCTGCATAATAGCCCTTTGAAGGGAGTGCCATGCGTTGGTCTCCCTTTAATTTAATGTCAATTAATAGGGGAGTTCCCTAGAAAAGTAGTGCGGGGGCGGAGCTATTCTAGTTATTTATAGAAGAATCTAGAATGTTCCCCCAAGTGCGTACGTGGTTTTGATCTCTAAGTTCACGAGTGCGTTGTGCAGCACGGGTTGGAGGAATCCATCGTGACTCTGGTTTTCTTCATGAATCATGAAAGTCACGCAGCCCGTGTAGGCGAGTGGAAGGCGGACTGACGTTGTCGGAGTCAGTCGCCCACCAGACCTCAGCGTGGAGAGATCATGGCCAGCAGGCTGCAGTAATTTGGATGTCAATAGTCGCGGCCAGAGCGGACATCTGCAGTCAAAGTTTGTGATGTTTCAATCACAGGTTAGTTGAGTACTTATTCTATTATTTAATTGTTGTCGTGATGCCGTGATGATTCCCGGAATGAATTAATTGCCATCGCAAAATTGAGTTGTCGCGTAGCGTTATCCGTTACAGTTGGCGGGTTGCATTTTTAAGTAGGCTTTATCGATCAGCAATGTAATGTGTTACCTGACGGAACAAGCCGTATTCCACAGCGAGTGGTGTGTAAATAAAATAGGCCGAACGATGTGCGTTACAGTGTGTAGCAGTTACGGGTTTGGTTTATTCATTACGCAGGCAAGGCGACAGTTTGTCCGTCATGACATCAACATGCTAGACGCTGTAAATGATAAGGTATAGCTTATTATTAGAAATGTGTAATGTGCTTCGTGACATTAGAATGGTAACGTAATTGTTCTATCAGTGATGGTGATGTTTCGAGGAATCAAGGTGATCTCAGCAGTGGTGTATTTGCTGTGTGCAGATAGCAGTGTTATTCCGCGTAAGCCGAATGGCGTTGCATCGGTAGGATAACAATTGATAAGAAGTATTCATGATACTATTGTTACTGCTTGTTGTCATGTCCGTCCGCTAGGATGACCGTGCGTGTTCCATCTTACGTTTGTCTAGGCAGCGGGAGGTAGGCCGGTACCCCCAACCCGATCAGTAATAGGTCCGACCCAATGCAATCGTGCATGTGCGATGGATGAACATACCCGATCGAGGGTGATGCGGCGCTCCGTAATTCGAGGCCGAGGTGTCTAGATAGATCGAGGTTTGAACCTAACCGTTTCTGTCTCTAATATTCTACTCTTCTGGAACCCTGACTCGGTTCATGGAGTACTTGGAGTACTGCCGTGAGGTAGTAGTTGGGAGGGGCTTAACCCCCCCCCCCCCCCCAAAAGGTGGAGCCAGAGTTTGGTAGTGGAGTCTGGAGGTTTGCTACATTGGATGACGTGACTTAAGTCGTCACGGGACAAGGTACACGAGACCCACAGTAGCTGTGGGAAAGTGTAGTGGTGGATGGCCACCACAGCTGTGCTCGACCGGCACAGGGATGACTGACCTGAAAGATAGTCAGTGAATAAGAGGGCAACTCAGGATCTGGGGCAGGGATCCCAGACCTGACACTATGGCTGTGATATGATTTTGCTATTTAAGTGTAACAAGTCATGAGTTCTCCTTAGTTAATGCTATAGTAATGAATTATCAGGAGTATAATTCATTATGGACATATAGTTATTAATGTGTGTAATTCATCGGTCCATGGGTGAAGGGATTGATGAATTGATGAGTCTGTCAGGAAGGAGATGTCCGGCTGGACACCTTCTCGATACAGTAATCCCTACACTGAAAGGAAAGTAAGTGTATATGTTGATTGAGGATGGGAGATGAAACCGGATTGGACTGGCACCAGGCGAAGGATGCTTGACAGAGTCATACAGTCGACTCTGGTGCTAGGGGTTATATGTAGCCCAGAAGTGTTACTTGACTGAACAGGTGGGCTATTGCTTTTCCTACCATCATTATGCCTATATATTATCGTGACTAGGTAGATCTATGATGTGATGATTTCATACTCATGTTGGTAGACATGAGGAATGTCTGAGAGGCAGGTGACAGGGTGGAGATGCTGGTAGTCTTTGTTGTAGTTGAGTACTCACACCAACCTCTCCGTGTTTCAGGATCTGTTATTACTATACAGAAGAAGATTCAAGAGCTGCACCATGAGCTCTATGGGCCCACTCATTCCAGTGCCTATCCAGAAGTTGATTGAGGCCATACTGGGAGTGGTTGTCTGATTCTGCGAGATCAATGTTGGAAGGAGCTGAGTGCTGAATAAGTCGGTAGGTCTAGGTTAGGACCTCCGTCAAGAGTCCGACGAGTGTCATCCGATCCTGAGAGGATCCAACACTGAAACGTCTGGTGATTCAAGCCAGTGAAGCACTGGTGACATTCAGTCTCTGTGTAAACCTTGGTAATTGCAAGGTAGTGACCTTTCAAGTTGTGCAGAGTGATCATTGTTACCGGTCGCCATGACCTGTGTTATATGCTTCTGGCCCGGCTGGGTTATGGGACACCATGTATCAGTTGATGCTTACATAGTGTTTTTACATTGGTTACCTTTATGAAGCCAACATGTGGTCCAGTGAACTAGGACATTGATTACAACATTGGTGGAAACACCTGAGTGACATGGTTGTTAAGGTAGGGAGTTACCTCAGGCCAACGTGATGAACTGTTGACAATGTTTGTGAAGGTAGGGAGTTACCTCATGCCAACGTGATGAACTGTTGACAGTGTATGCTAGGTTGTGATTACTACCCATGGATCAGGGTAGGTACATAATACTGTGTGAAGATCTATTGTCCAAGGACATGGAACTAAGGTGAAGTGTTTAGTCACCTGATAGACGTTACCAGTGACATTGTGTGTTCGTGTGGAGCAACCGCTTATTATGTAAGTGACATATCAGTGTGTGGGTCACTGATGAGATAGAAGAGTGACCTGGCTCTTGTGTATTTTGAGACGGTGCTACATGTATTTTTTCTGCAAGTGGGAGACCGCTAATGTTCTAGGGTCGGCCCAGACTTCATCAAGAGTGTGACGAGTGAAATAGTATGACAGCAAGGAAGGATCCTTGTTCATCAGTGCAGTGTCAGTCAGGCAGTGGTACTGCGCTTGATCAGCCCTTGCTTGGTTCTCTGGGTGAAGAGGGAACTTTGGAGAGGCAGCAGCCCTTGGAGTTCCAGTCCACCGGAGGAGCCTGGGTGAGTCGCTACCACGACTGGACAACCGCACGAGCTATCGTCCGCCTCCATGATGAATACTCATCTGCGTCTTTGATCTTGTACATAGTTCTTCTAGTCTGGCTTCCAGCCATCCTTCTCTGTGTTGTGGTTTACGTAGTTCAGAATTAAATTTTTGTTCTCTTAGCTATGACTTTGTGCAGTGATATGACTGGTGTCTGGTCCGAGCCCCCTTGGGGTTTGGAACCCTAGGTGAGGGAGGGGAGGTTAAGCTGTCCCGGCTTGTGTGGGGCCTGGTAGATGTAGAGTGCTATTGAGGTGGTTGGAGCAAAGGCAGGGGATAGTAACTATCGTGGCAAACCAGTCCAAGCCCCGGCGGTCTTGTCACAACATAGAGCCTATTCTTTTGTATGGATGTGAAGCGTGGACAATGAGCAGCCAAGCTGAAAAACAGCTGATGGCTGCAGAAATGTGGTTTCTGAGGAAAATGCAAAGAATACCATGGACAGACAGAAAAACCAATGACCAGATCCTACAAGAAACAAATGAACACCGTAAACTGATTAGAGAAATTAGACGTAGTCAGTCACAATATTTTGGACATGTTATGAGAAGAAATAAATTGAAGAACCTAATGACAACTGACAAGATAGAGAGGAAAAGAACAAGGGAAAAAGCAGAGAAGGAAATACCTAGACGGTTTGGCCACGTGGTATGGTCGACACAAGAACACAGAGCTGATCCACGACTCTGATGATCAAGTGAGATGGCAGAACATGACCGCCCACGCTTATCGGCATGGCACATGATGGATGGATGGAAAGAAATCAGGAGCCTTGGAATGTGAGCAATATCGGACATTTACTATAATGAGTCACATAGCGAAGATTTTGCTACGACATCGTGCAAAGAGTTGGGCAGAAATAGGATAAGAACAATGGGAGTTTATAGAAGACAAGGTGTAAATTAAATGTCGTATATATGCTGCGAACAGTAAATGAACATTCTGCAGAAGTAAACATAGATCATGACTGTGTAATGTTTCTAAAGCTCTTTTCCTTGTACAGCGAAAATATTTTCAGAAATATTAATGATATAAATGGAATCAACATTGGAGGACGAAACATCAATAAAAGTAGATGCACAGATGATAGTTTGATTGCAGGCAATGAACAGGATCTGCAACAATTAGTAGATGTCGGTGTTGCACACGGTGAACAACTGGGCTTAGAAGACACAGATTATGCTCGGCACTAGGAAGAACAAAATACCACTTTGTAATATACAAATAAACGGAATATCCTTCATCTTAAAACTAGTATACTTCGCGGATACGAGCAGGGTAGGTTGTGTAAACAATTCGCCTGGTTTGAGTAAGTTGATCAGATTTTACTGTCAAAGAAGTGTGCTATGAACACAACTTTATTGTTCTATGTCGAGGTCAGCGACATCAATAAAACTTGTTCAAGACATCAAGCAGGTGCCGTCTCTACAACGAAAAAATTGGCTGCGATGGATCTCCAACAATGTCTCTCCCCCTGACTTACATTATGTCAGAGTGATGTTTATCCATCTCTTGATGTTATCTTCTCTCTTGTCTCGTTGTCTACCTTTTTATCGCTTGCCCTCAGACTGGTCTTGTTTACTTGTTCCACTAGGTCTTGTAACTTTTTGCCCGCTTTCTGTTAGTAACACGGTATCGTCAGTATACCTAAGATTGTTTTATGATTCTTCCTTGGTTGTTAAGTCCAGGTAGTTCAACTTATTTAAAAATTCTTTCTGTTTATAGGTTGAATAGGCTTGGGAATAGTGAACATCCCTACCGTACTCTTCTTTTTATCTCTATAGGCAACGAATAGTTATTTCCGAATCTAACAGACATCATGGCCTCTCTGACTCCGACCACCAACAAACACCGGCATACCATGTCCAGCTTGATTACAGTAAAATTCTTCGTACAGTCTGGGATTTCGACGTAACGCCACATATTTCACCATTATTCTAGGTCTGAATGTTTATTGAATGTGAAAATGTAACGTCAGCACTGAAGTTCCGGTAGTGAATGAAATCTTTGTGCCCATATCGATGGTTAAAATATTTCCACCGTGTCGAAGGAGCACCGACTCAATGGTACATAGTGCGGTTTGTCGTAGGCGCGAAACACTGAGGCCGAGAGTTGATTCATGATAGGGACCGTCCTTAGTAGTGGGACCATGGTGTCTCCGACTGGTCGTGCCGCTATGAGATTGCAGTAGACGTAGATATTTTGCAGGTCATTATTCAGGTCTATCGCCACTTGGCCTTCCATTATTGGGTTGGCATGCGATATCTTTGAGGAGTGAAGCCCTTATATATCTTTCAACTTTTCGCTAAATATAGCCACGGCCCCCACTTCGAATATTTTCACAATGACTTTCTTTGATACCTTGTCGAAATAGAGTCTGACTCGCGTCTGATCATCGACCTCGGACTCTTTCATTAGTCGATTCAGCTCCGCTATAAATGATTCTGGTGACACAGTTTTCTGGAGTGTCCTCTACTTGGTGAGGCGTATCTTATCCACACTTCATGCTCTAGAACATTGCAGTAGTAGTTGGGAAGTTGAATTTCGGCCAGACCCACTTCGTAATGTTGACTCACCTCAATAGTCTGTGGTAACTTGACGAAATAGTGACCTGCAGTATTATTGGGAAACATATTCGGCGAAGCATTGCTCAGTAATGTCACGTAGAAACTCATAATTTAGGATTAGGTAACATGTACCCCAGAAAGTTGCTTAGAAGAGCAATCCACAGCTTGCCCTCGGGTGCCTCGGCGCTGCCTCGAGACAGATTGAATAATGAAACGCCAATGACGGTGTATATAACTACCATCTGACAGAAGAAGACAATCTCTAGCCGCGGCATTCGCTGTCCAAACATCCACCAGAACAAGGTTCTTTCGCTGGGTGAGTTATTTTGTGGGTGCAATACCGTAGTCTCCCCGTTAGTTTCTTCCATTAGTTTCGGTATCTGGTTAGGTCTGAGACCCAACTGTTGAATGATGAATTATACCCGAACCATTTCACTAAATATTCTTTACCACCACCTCTCCTGGGTCTTTCTTGTAAGACTGTTTCGACCCGATACACTTGCTTATCTCCAACTGCTTGAAGCTCTTCACAGTAGAATGAGCCTCGTAGTTCCTCCCCCGAATTGTCTTTTAGCACATATGTCACCGGACTGGTCTGGTTTATACGACTGGCAGTAAAAAGTTCTTCTGTCCACGAGGGCATATAGCCTTTTTTAAAAGGTTGTTTGGGTTGAGCCAACCTGACCCGATCCCCTGCTGTAAAATGGACTTTTCTTGAGGCCACTGTCTTCTGGTACATATTATTCCACACCTCTTCTTGATTGCTGTAGTTGACTTGCACGGGCGCCATGCGAATACTTCTGTGATACGACAAGTTATAGTTGCGGATCAACTTATCTATCACGTCTACATAGCGAAGTGTATTGGTCTTGGTGAAATACTGCCACATTTTTTCTTTGAGGGTCCGATTGAATCTTTCCACTATGGTGGCTTTAACATCTTCATTCTTGGTGGTAAAGAAATGCACACTTCGGTCTTTCAGAAATTTTAAGAAGGTCCGGTTGACAAATTCTGACCCTTTGTCGGTCTGAAAATGTAATGGTTGTCTATCGGCAAAATTTTTACCCACGACCTCCACTAGCTCTTTCTCCGTCTTCTTCTTGATCAGAATGGCCCAAGCATATTTACTAAACACATCGAGGCACGTCACTAGGTATGACATCCCATCATTGTATCTTTTTAATTGTCTCTTATCTATTAAGTCGGCTTGAAACTGCTGATTTATACCACCGGTTATGGTTTGACGTCTCTGGAAACGACGACGGATCGGTTTATGTAAAGTATACGTATCTTGATGCCGTAGCCAAGCCTCTATCTTTTTAGCGTTCAGTTAACTTTGCCGTTTAAGGCGGTGGCCCCACCACAGGCTCCAGGGTTTCTTCGGGTCGTAGTAATACTTTCTTATTTGCACTGCCATTTTTCCCACTTGGGCGTGGGTATCTTACTCTTCTTACTTCGCCTAAGTCTGTACGGTGGTGTGGTCTCGACAACTTGACTTTTAGTCAGTGTTGCTTGAATGGGTGTTGGTTGAGCGGGTGTCTCGACAACTGATGCCGGTAAAATGCTGACTTTGGGTTTTTGTACCAGTGGCGGTTCCTTGATATCCACTGTGCCTAAGGACTTATGTCTGTACTGATCAAGTCGATTCAGATAACCCTGCAAGGTTTGCTGATACACTCGGGCTTTTTCCCGCAGTGGTAGATCTTCGGTTTCCAGGACTTGTTGCATTTGCTGATCCAGGTCACGCAAGTTATTGGTTAGTGTGTCGGGTGGTACATAGGGTTTTTCCAGCAGCTGGGGGTCGATCAAGATCATTTTCTTCATTACAATCCCACGACGCCTTTCAACATGTTAAGAATGGGACCTAATAAAGCACCTATGAAACCACCTTGTTGCAAGACTTGTTTCCGTTTCTTGATAGACAGTTTCTTACCCGTGAGCGCTCTCAGCCTGTTTTTGTGCCGCTGCAGTCGCCTCTTCTGAGCCGGTGTCAATGGAACATTACCTTTTAATACATTGTGACAGCATTCACAAATTGATTGGACGAGGTCTGGGGACGCTGTTTTAATTAAGGCTTTTACGGCAGCCGGTTTCCCCTCACCTAACAATCGTAGCATGGCCCCGTGATGTTTCACCCAATTGGACATACTATTTGGGCATGTAGACGACTTGACGCTGATCGGTGAAAATACTGCTTCGTAAACACAGCTGATCTGGTGTTTCCTGTCAAAGGTCAAAGAGCAAATACCCGTGTGGAACCGCTGTTGCGTCCTTAAAACTCTCTTGGACATATGACACGTGGCCTGGGTACATCTGTTTGGCCAGGCTGGTAATCTGCGACCCGTCTCGAGGTTTCTTAAATACCACTAGGTAATGCGAATTCAAGCTGATGGTTCTGTGTTCTTTATTCTTACCAAAGAGGTTCTGGACTATATACATAATGCTGAGGTTGCGATGATGACTACCCTTAGTAAATAGTTTAGTCACTCTTATCATCTATTTCGGCTATTAGGTCATCTATCACCACTAGTCGACTTCTATTTCCTGTCCATTTTTCCATATCTGGTAGACCTTCGTTAAACTCGACACCCTTCATAGTCTCATACAGGGGTTACCATTCTCTGTAGCACCATATAACTTCCTCTGACAGCGGCTCGATCATGTCTGGAAGATGGGTTAGGAACTTTTGTGCACAAAGACGGATTTTTCACTCCCCGTTGGCCCCGCAATCAAAGCCGTAAAAGGATGTTTCCACCTCGGATCCATGACTAATAATAAACACCTACCTATCAATGTCACACCTTTTATTGGGTTCTAGCACCGACCGCTCGCGCTCCTCCCGATCACAACCGCGCACACGCATGAGCACCGATCACCGGGTTTTAAAGGGATGTAATAAGACCAAAAATGAGTTATACCCCCTTGACTCCCCATTTAGAATGGGGAGCCGATTTTGCGGGGAGCCAGATGACATCACATAGAGCTATATAACAAAATACTCGGGGAGCTCCTTCTCTTGGCTCCCCATTTTGAGGGGGATAAACCTCGCACTATACTACTTGCCATGCAGCACACTATTCACTCAAATATATGCAAGTTAAACAAGAGAGGGATAGAGGTAAGTAACAGAGATAGAGACAAGAGAATGGGAGAGGCAAGGGAGAAGGGGAGGTATGGTGAGAGCGATGAGGTAGGGTGAAAAAGATGGACAGAGAGGGAGGAGGAGGAGGAGAGAGAGAGAGTGAGTGGGAGGGGAAGAGAGAGAAGGGGGAAGAGAGAGAGGGAAGGGAAAGAGAGGAGAGTCAGAAGGGAGTGAGAGAGAGAGAGAGAGAGAGAGAGAGAGAGGGAAGGGAAAGAGGGAGAGGAGAGTCAGGAGAAGGGAGTGAGAGAGACATAAACAAGGGAAAGGGAGAGGCAAGGGAGAGAGGGAGGTATAGTAAGATTGGTGAGGTAGAGTAAGATTGGTGAGGTAGAGTAAGAGTGGTGAGGTAGGGTAAGAGATGGACAGAGGGAGGGTGAGACAGGAGGGATGGTTACAGGAGGAATGGAGAGAGAGAGAGAGAGAGAGAGAGAGAGAGAGAGACAGACAGACAGACAGAGACAGAGAGAGGTAGAAAGAGAGATAGCATACCTAACGACTGCCTGCACTTGTCTTGCAGAGCTGCATGTGTTTCTTGCTTCCTTTTTTTCTTGTCATTGCGTTTCTGGTGGAAGACAGGAATGCACTGATCACTCAACACACAACAGGAATACATTGATAACTCATCAGAAACAACGGAAGCTTCCAAGAAGAAGAATAAGATGAAAATAGCCATGCTACAACAAGTGTGAAAACTCACTCCTGACTTTCAGAACTCTCTTCTCTAAGAGAGACGTAGAGTGAATAAGTTCTCGGAAATTTGAAATGTTGGCAAAAATCACTAAGTTAACAAACCAAATCTGGAACTATATTGCGTCATAGTAGACGCCACATTTTGGGGGGGTGGGGCACGTTATAAGAAGAAATACACTAAAGCACTCGGTGACAACTTGCAAGATTGAGGGGGAAATAAGGGGAAGGTAGAAGTAAATATCTGGATGGCTTGGCCACAGGGCATGGTCGAGACAAAAACAAGAGCTGATACACGATTTTGGTGATCGTGTGAGATGGTGACACATGACCGCCCGTGCTTATCGGCATGGCGCTGGTGATGATGAGCGTTCATTTGGAGTGGGGTGTGGCTGAGACGTGGAGGAGATGGGCTGGTTCTATCAATATGCAGCATTATTGTTAAGCTGGTTGCATGTCCTTTATAAGACGCTGCAATCTACGCCAGCATTTACTGACTGATGTTTAAGGCATATCTACGTTGAATAGTCTGTCACTGCTGTCTGAACGTCCGACAATCATACCAGTCTCCAGATCAACGTCTGCTCCCATAAGGCCCGTGGTTGACTCGCAACCCGGTATGCTGGCATTGTGAAACTGCACTCAAAAGCCCTAAATCATGGGCAGCTGTATGGGGTGCTGATATTAGAGCAACTCAGACTTTTGCGAGACGCACTACAGGCTCCAGGTGTTTGGAGTCTGGGGTAGACAACGCTGTTTTCAAGACATGCCGTTTTAACATATTTGAAAAGCCGAGCATGAAGTAACTAAACACAAATGATAGTGATAGTGGAAAGGACGCATTCCACAAATGACGACGTGCAGCAGGAGCTCTATCCAGTACGTTGCATTAATAAATCATAATGAATGGATCACAAAATACAATTTAAAAAAAAACACGTGAAGTAGACGGTAAGCTGTAATAAATTACGGAAGCTAGCTAGCAATAGTTTGTAAATTACTCCAGCACAAAATTCGCAGATAACGGGTACAAATTAAGGCTATGCTGTAGTTAGTTTTAGTTTGTTTAGTCGACGGATCAACATCACGGCACACTCAAACCTGAGTCCGGAGAATCTCAGCTCAGTGCACGAACTCCGTAGCACCGGCGAGGTTCCTTAAATACTTTGGGTAGATTTTTAACACGACAGTTTGCCCGGGCAGCGCCGTTAGGCTACTCTTTTTCGATTTCCAATTGCCAAGGGAGTTTTTACGCGCGCAACAATACACACGGGCGTCCCACAGACCAGGAGAAAAATTTTGTTACCAGAAGTCCACGTGAAAAAAAATCCCGGCCCTCTCCGGGGCTTGAACCCAGGGACCTCCAGCACTCGAGGCGGACACTATACCTCGAGACCACTCAGCCCCCCCCCCCCCCCCCAAGTTACAACTTACTCTATCCTGATGCGAGGTACAAATAAGCAATGGAAGTATTACTTTCTTTTTATTTCCTCTGCGAACGTTTGCTGTGTGTGATGCTTAGCATCCATTGTAGTGTGTAGATGTTTGCTTTCTATCTTCTGGTCACTTGGGTCAAAATCATCTCATTCCTCTCTTATACCTTACTGTGTCGAGGTGAAGCATAAAGAGCGGGAGATTGCCCGTTCATGTGGGCCGACATCTTCCGAAGTATTTAAGTTAGTAATGCAATATTACACAAATCTTACTATCACTATAATCAGTATGCGATTGCTGTAATTACGTGCTAATTAGAAGCAACAAAATGGCAGAATGGACAATACCAGCTGTTTAATTATTCACAAAAATAAATTTACATTCTAAAAATGTCCGACATGGTCGTCTGCTGGCATGCAGAGGTCAAGCACGTGACTGGGCATGATTTGAAAATGGTTGCTCTGAAATTTTAATCCAGACAAATCCAACAACGGTATTAAAAAGATGCCTGAACAGTAAATCAACAAAGAAATATCCAACAATAGAAGCATTGACTGTAGCTGGAGGATGATGTGTTGACAGTACCACGTGAGAAAACTGATTTCAAATGGTGCTAGAAAGGCTGAACTCTATGCACCAAAAGAGACCAGGTTTCCGTGTGGGAGGCAAAGCGGCTCTTTCCCGGCACACGGGTTCAGTGCAGCATTTCACGGCTCATCACATCTTGGTCATCACCTAGAAACTATCCACAACGATCTATCTAGACGTAAAGCTTAGAATAAACATATACAATTCAAACTGTATCGCTCTATCTTCTTCTTCTTTCGTTCGCTTGAAATATATCTATAACTGCAATGTTGTCTCTTGTATGAATCTAACAGTCTTTTTCCGTTCACTCAGCGGTCGATAGAGTTTATCTTCCACTGTTGTCTCTCTAGGCCAGAAGGTATGCCTGGGTAGGTTGCAGTTTGGGCAGTCTTGGAATATGTGCTCTGCTGTCTGCGACGCCAAACCACATGTGCACATGGCTGAGTCACCAATCTTGCTTTGTCTGAAATTAGTATCTATAACTCCACTGTGAAAAAGGCCTACTCTAAACTCTGTTATCGATTCGATTATACCATTATCCCCCACCCCGTTCAACCTTTAAGGGAAGTTATATTAAGGTAAATTCCTGGCTCAGATTAATTATAATCCTGTGAGTCAGCCATAGATAGGATATTCATTTGAAAGTCATTGTCGTCCAAAGAGGACAATGGCGATGTGTAATAAGGTTATCGCTTTTCCATTCAAAACACCAGCACAAACTACAAAACCGCATTTGTTTGAGAATATCCAGAAATATTATGACAGTCTTGATATACTCTTGGCGCAAGAATAAATGTGTCTTGGGTACCAAACGGACCGTTACCCGATGGCTGACGTCCTAAATCCGAATAAACACAAAATACGATAGAGGCTCCACGAAAGGAAACACAAAAAACAAAACACACACACGCATTTACAGGCAAACTTTTCGACTCAATCTTCATCAACGAACAGGAAAGGCAAACTTCCAATAGTCTTCATCAACTAACTGGAGATACAAACACAAAGCAACAATGCTTAGCTAGAAAACTGAAGTGTAATCGATGAAACAAAAACTGATGTCTGTAAGATTCACTGCCCTGTCTTATTTCAACAACAAGATTATCGGACCGGGTCATCAGAACAAAGCCCATCTCATTCCACATGACAGTGCTCAGACAGTTACTTGTAAGCCATTGGACATTTGAAATGGCCGATTCAGTATAAACCAGAAAACTACGGACAACGAGAAAGGAGCAGCTTTCCTGAAGAGGTTTATAACGCAGACTGATCACGACGATAGGGACAGCAGGGAGGCTGTTAGAGAGCAACTAGCAGTTTTCATCCAGGACCACGGCTATGAGGATGTCATACAGGTAAACGATATAAAACATATTGAAAACAGCAAACACTGGGCCTGGCGGGGTCGCATACTTCCATATGAAAAATCTGAGTGACGGAGATTTGGAGGCGATGACTACTTGTTTTAATCTTAGCATTAGCACAGCATCAGTGTCCCAAGAGTGGGTGTACACCCAAGCCAAGAGAGGGCCATTCAAGACATTGGCTATTGGATTATCACCTTGCATAATACATTTGGCAAGATATTGGAGAAGGTTGTTGCTGTAATGCTGCAGAAATTCTTGCAAAGGGAAAAGCTACTCGCAAAGGAGCTGGGGAGTTACCGGTCAAGGAAAGAAACATGGCAGCAGCACTGGATCTTGAGGACGCATATAAGCTATAACAGAGTCAGATATGATCTCTTAATGGACATTTATGAAGATGGGTGTTAGTCCCAGGGTTGTGAATTGGATAGTGGCTACCCTGCACTCTGGTTGCTCTCCGCCCACGTTTATGGACCCCAGATGCGTGCATTATTATCGGGGATTAACACAAGTACCAGTAGCTGCATTCTTGTATGTGCTACTAAATGATTACACGGGCAAGATTGCAAACATTGAAGCACCATATATTGGAAGGATACTGACATTTGCAGATATTACATATAGGCCGAGGCAATGAAAATAACGCACGAGTTGCAGGAGACGGTAAACAAAGTGATCAATTGGTGAACAGAGACGTGTAGTGTCATTAACCCAGATAATGTATCTATAAATAATATATAGTGTGAACCTCTGTATTAATGATAAAAGTAGTATGCGAGAAACCGCTATAGTTATGGCACACAACCTGTATATGACAAACCTCTACACTAATAACACAGTATGTGACAAACCTCTAAATTAATGACACTCAGTATGTGACAAACCTCTAAATTAATGACACTCAGTATGTGACAAACCTCTAAATTAATGACACTCAGTATGTGACAAACCTCTAAATTAATGACACTCAGTATGTGACAAACCTCTAAAGTAATGACACTCATTATGTGACAAACCTCTAAATTAATGACACTCAGTATGTGACAAACCTCTAAATTAATGACACTCAGTATGTGACAAACCTCTAAATTAATGACACTCAGTATGTGACAAACCTCTAAATTAATGACATTATGTGACAAACCTCTAAATTAATGACACTCAGTATGTGGCAAACGCCTACACTAATAATAACCAGTATATGACAAACTACACTAATGGCAACCATATGACAAATCTCTACATTAATAACACACAACCAGTATGTAAAAAACCTCTACACCAATGACACAACCAATATGTGACAAACCTCTATACACTAATGACACTCAGTACGTGAGAAACCTCTATACTAATGACACCCAGTGTATGAAACACCTCTACATCTACACTAATGACAACCAGTGTATGACAAACCTCTAGATTAATGACACAGTATGTGACAAACCTACATAAATACACAGTAAGTGACAAGTCTCTACACTAGTGACAATCAGTATGTGGCAAACCTCTATATAAATGACACACAACCAGGATTTAACAAACACAATATTTATGAAGACAAACAGTGTGTGATAAACTTCTATAACACACGATGTGTGACAAATCCCTGTGCGTGTTTTTTTTACTGACAACAGTAACAGGATAAGGCAAACACAAACCTCTATATTTTAACACGCAACCAGTATGTGAGTCAAAAAAACTTCAGACGTTGTCCGTTTGAGTTAAGAAATCAACTTCACACTATCACATATACACAGTAACATATGAAAGTGCTGTACTGTCCGCTTAAAATCACAAGATTCACAGAAACCCAACATGTGACAAAATGGACGGTGGTCAGATATTTCACGGCTTGCTTACCTCAGCGCGACAGACGAAATGACCCACATACTGTACTGGTCATTCCTTTCCCAAGCCGGAGATTTGCTGTACGTGGTCACCTTATCTAACTGACCAATAGCTACCGGTGACAACTTGTCGCAACACGCCACGACAGACCACCGGCCAGTGAGACCTTCATGCTACAGTGAACACCGTATGAAAGGACAGCGGTCCGCGGACAATAAGCCCAATGGTCGAGGTAGAGGCATGGATACGGCAGGATGGTGGCCTCAAGGTCTTTCGTGCTCGAGCAGACGTCACGTGACAGGAGAGTCAGGGTGGAAAGTGGGGGGGGGGGGGAGTGAGGAGAGGACCTCTTACCTTCTCTCAGTCCCAGAAGCTTTCTAAACTAATAATATCCATAATAACAATATAGTATAACAATCGAGTATAGTGCTTCCATATTGACGTGGATAGGCCTTAGGGTCATGCCAGAATGCGATCGGCGTTGCCAGTAGTGGGTTGTGCTCAATATTTAAATTTCAAATCCCGAAACAACCACATTATCATAATAACAATAACAATAAACACACACAGACTTGTCAATGAATATAAGAGCAGAATGGAAATAATAATCTAAACACAGAGCCCACAAACAAGAATTATGTGCCACTGAGCGAAACATGATGCTGAATCAAATGAACAAGTATTATAATATAAATGTCCGTTCATTGAGCATTGAAATTGCACAAGATACAACGAAATAAAACAAATAACAGGATGACCCTAGATGGAGATATATATCGTCCTTCTGCTCAAATGGGAGGTTACATTTGGCGATATATTATCCTTCGACACTGAATCAGTTAACTCTTTTGATTCATGACAAAACCTAAAACACTTTGATTTGCGCTCGCTCGCTTTGATCTCAAACTAGTCTACACACGTGCTAGTACAGGGCGTATTTTCAATGACTGTGCAGTGTTTGAAAATATTGCCGTTCCAAGTATTGTATTCACCCTCTGTAAAGTTCATGCAACATAATAGGTAAATACAAACTTGAACCGGCAATATTTTCAAACACTGCACAGTCATTAAAAATACACCCTGTACTTCTAGTGCACTAGGGTGATTTTTTTTTTTTTTGGCGTGTGGATTAACTTTCCCTATTACTAGTGTCCTTCGCCATCGGGCGACTTCAGGGGTACTTGTAATTTACGTGCCCAAATCAAGGCCCAGAAGTCAACATTTTAGTCCAACTGACCGGTGTTGGGGTTGAACCAGCTTTAAAACACGCACGTATACACACACACGCACACACACGTAAGTCCTCTACAAATGGCCGAGAACCCTTGTTGTAAAAGTACAGATAGCTTACCGTTCCCCGGGTCACTGCTTTCTCGGCTGCGGGTGTGCCGTTGTAACCGTGCAGTGTCAAGTCCGACACAGGTATACGATTTATCACAATAGCTAGTACAGGTGTGAATGGGGGAGGAAACTGGGGCCTGGTTTTCTCACAGCTCGGTTTGAGTCGGTGACTCGACCCTTCACCTGGCTCAAACTAGTTCCGCGTTCCGAGCCCGGCGTGGCACATAACTGTCACGCACATCAATGGTGTGTAGGAGACTGTCACACACACATGATTCCTGTGTAGGAGAGAGTCTCTCTCTCCCCCTCTCTCTCTCTCTCTCTCTCACCAGTCATGCGTTGTAGAGTGTAATATACACACGATTCATGTGTAGGAGTCTCTCTCTCCCTCCCTCTCTCATAAGTCTGGGGTAGGAGATTGTAATATCAATACACACAATAACATGCGATTTATATGTAGGAGTCTCTCTCTCACCCCCCCTCCCCCCCCATACACACCAGTCTTGCGTATGAGTGTAATACACACACACACACACACGATTCATGTGTAGGTCTATCTACCCCGTCTCTCTCTCTCTCTCTCTCTCTCTCTCTCTCTCTGTCTCTCTCTCTTTCACACGCACACCAGCCGTGTTTACGAGAATGTACTACACACAATAACATGCAATATGTATGTAGAAGTCTCTCTCTCTCTCTCTCTCTCTCTCTCTCTCTCTCTCTCTCTCTCTCTCATACACATCAGTCTCGCGTAGGTAGAAGTGTAATACACACACACAAACACGATTCACGTGTAGGTCTCTCTCTCTCTCTCTCTCTCTCTCTCTCTCTCTCTCTCACACACATACGCCACTCATACACACTCACGCTGGTCAATGCACACGCCATTGATTTCAACAAAACAATAGATTGCCCTAAAACGCCTGTAATATGCCTTTGGTTTACCTCTGAGATATCACAACCTGCACCGACTGTACGGCCGTATTTCACACAACTCCTTTCTATTGTTTAAACAGCCGGCACTGGAGGCAGGAGACAGCGAATCGACACTGTCCAGGCACGTCTGTGAGAACGTCACAAGTGCAAGAACAGACCTGAACCTCCAAGGGCGGTTTGCTCATGACTTTTCTGTGTAACGTTATTGAGCACGTACATGTGTGTGTGTGTGTTTGTGTCTGTTGTATATGTGTGCGGGTGCGTGCGCACTTACACACTTGACAGCAGACGAAAACAATACATATTCATCAGGGGAATGTAGGTCAGCATGGCCAAATGGATAAGAACGCGTGTTCTTAATCATCCGGTGTGCTGATGCCGAGGTAAGGTGTTTAAGCCCTACACCGGACAGTTGGACTAAAATGTTCATCTATCGTCCTCGACTTGGGGACATTAATTACAAGTAGCTCTGAAGTCGAAGTGGGTTCGCCTGATGGCGAGGGACACTGTTAATAGATAAAGCTAATCCACATGCAAAATTCTGCCCAGCACTACTAGAAGTAGTGTGTATGGACTCCGCTTGAAACAATCAGGAGAATATCCAATTGCAACCAGTGCTTCTGCGACTGCATTTGATCCTTCATTGGAGTATGTGTCCTCAACCAACACAGGCCAAACTATACACCCATCGCTATCTCTTGAAAGTCAAATTGGTGTCCTCCACGGGTTATTGATCTCCCTGTAATTCTCTCCTCCGTGTGTTTTCAGGTCCCCCACTATTTCGTTCGCCTTGTGGGTTCTAGACGAGTGAGTTAGTTAGTCGACAGATCATCCTCATTGCACATCAAACCATTCAGTCCATAAGTGCTCGGATCCCCTCCTCAGCAAATCCCGCAGCGTGTAGCGGCTAACGACACCAGTTCTGTGTTGGTTTATCAATCTTCTTTGGCTTCCTGCGTAGTGTTCCTGATTGGCCACACCTCTTTTAATTAGCTGTTCTCGCAGTCCGACCATGGTTATAGATTCACAGTCATCACTTGATTCTCGCAAGTGTCTTACTTCTCGTAGAGCATTCAGAATGTCAGCCTGGTCCATGGCGCATCCGCCCTCGACAGTAGCCTCACCTGCGAGCTTGTCAGCCCGCTCATTTCCTTGTACTCCCGCATGCCCTGGCACGACGATGAAACTAATCTTTGCCAGCCGAGACCGCTCCAGAGACAGCAACCACTCTCTTCGGATCCACCCCATCTCTATCCTCTTGAGCATGCTCATTGAGTCGCTAAGGAAACATGCCCTAGTGAATGTCTGTGTCTCGAGTTCTAGGCAAGGGAGTGTTGTTATACCATCCTCTGGGTTTCTCAACGTGTGTCCTATCCAGTGCCAGCGCCGCTTCCTCACCTCTTGGTTCACTGGGATATGTTTAGTTCTCTTCGTGAGCTCCACATTGGCGATTCTGTCATACCATTTTAGAGGAGGCCAAATGGATACGAACACGCGTTCTTACACATCCGGTGTGCTGATGCCCAGGTAAGGGACTCAACCCCTATGCCAGAGAGTTGGACTAAAATGTTGACTTCTCGACCTTGACGTATAATTACACGCACTTCAGAAGTCGAAGATGGTTCGCCTCATGGCGAGGGACACTGGTAATAGGGAAAGCTAATCCACGCGCAGAAATGCAGTCCTGTGCTACTAGAGGCAGTGTAGTATGGACTACGCTTGAGTGCAAAGCGAGCGCCAAAAAAATAAATAAATTATTCCCGCTATTCTGTGCAGGCACCAGTGAGTGAATGTATGTAGTTTATTGGCAATTCTTTCAGCTGATGTCCATGTGTCTGACCCATACAGTAGTACAGACTTAACACGGGTGTCAACAATTCTCAATGAATGTTAATTTGTTGTATATCCTTTACGGACGTAGCAGTCAACCCCAGCATTTTTGGGCTGTTCGTGATTCCTGGGAAAGTTTACGTTCAGTAGTTTGCCATTGCTTTCTGAATGAATGGCACCCATACCATTTCATAAAACCAATAAATCAACGCAGTTGTGTTTCGAACGCGGTAAGCGGGATTATGAACTGCGTCCGAAACTCCTTCGCCACGCATATCTAATTGTTTGATGTCACAGGGTCAAGTCCTGCCACAGTCGCCATCTCTGTTTCTAGTTTCACAACGACCCCATCCCAACCCGTCCGTGACGGGTGCCAAATGGTGTATTAGATATAATAATAAACATCAGCAAACTAGTTGTCCAGGTGGAACCAAATGAACAGAATCCGGAAGCAATGTGCCAAAAGCATCGACAACTAGAAGCCGGCTGACGTGTCCGTTATGTCAATATTTATTTCCGGTGGACAGCTTGTGATAAATATGAATCGTAACACTAATAATACTAATAATCACCAGAATACCGTTCCCGTACAGCCGGGAAGGCCAGTAACGTAGCAATAAACATAATCACACAGCTGAACCTACTATTCAAATCCTAAGACAATGTCTCACCGCCTAGCGTCGGTTCTAATGCATCTTATCGGTTGACCGTTCTGTCACCTTGGCCATTCTCGCCGAGTCTTAATTTACACATTCATGGCCAGCTGTTGGTCCTGACTGAGAGGAATCATGCTTTAATGATCTAGCTCTACTACCAAGTAGTTCCTAGCTATCACTGCCATCTTCTGATGGTTTGTTGACAATCTTCTCTCCTTTAACAGACTCATGCCGCCTTCAGTGCCGCCAGCCCAAGCTCTATTCTGTTGTTGCTAAACTAACCCCTGTGACGTTTTCTACCATCTCACGTCACTTAACGACTTTTTCTATCTGTTGGTTCGAGATTACTTCTCAGATTCTTTGTGACTTATTCATTACGTCATTCATCCTGACTCGCTACATGGCAACGGGTACCAGGTTTGTCCCACTACTCTGTGCAGGCGCCAATTGATGCATGTGTCTAGTTTATTATTAACTTTAACACAGAAGTCACAAACTAAAGCAGGGGTGGCCAACTTTTTCAGCAGGCGGGCCAAATTTCAGAAATAATATTTCCTGCCGGGCCACGCACCTAATTTTTTTTTGTTTTTTTTTGTTCATTAAAGTAAACAAGCAAGCGTGCTACAACTTCGACCACATCGTCGTTTCCCACTCCGCGGGCCACAACATGACTCCCGGCGGGCCGCATGCGGCTCGCGGGCCTCGTGTTGGCCACCCCTGAACTAAAGGTTGCCAGGCATACTTCGATGCATCTCGTCAGCTACATACTGCAGAGTTATACAGGGTGTTTGTAAATATGACGTCATAAAAAATGTGCTCCAGTCAATCGTGAAGCAATATGCAACGAATGGCTGTCGTCTGCTGGAGTATTTCTTTGCACTCTAAACAGAGTGGTGTTATCAATAGAAGAAATTTTTTTTTTTTTTTTTGGTTTAACAAGTGTTTCGAAATGGCGGTCGATACACACGGAAATAACAACAGATACGTTGCAGAATGTATTTGACAATATAAAGAGACGTGTACAGTCATGTCTTGAAGCCTGTGGTGGACATTTTCAACACCTGTTATATTGAATACTTCATTGGTGCTTTCCAGCTTCCCGAAAACAGCGTTAGACCATAGCAGTGACTATTGTAACTAATGTAATGAATTTTTTTAGCACATTTGTTTGATGACGTCATGTACTTCATTTTTCAAATTTGACTTACATACAAAGTGTGGTGAGACTTTACAAACGCCTTGTATATCATAAGTGAATAAATAAATGAAACTTCGGCAGAAATATTTAAACACTTAGGCACTGATGTTGTTCCAGTGTGGACCATCTTTATCTACACGGCAATCGCGGATTGAAATCGAAGTGTCTCAATTCACTGAGGGAATACGTTGTTTTGATATATTAGTAGTACTTTTAGAGCAGACGTTTCACCATGTTTCTGATGAAAACAGAAGTATCGATTTAAATTTAAAACCGTTGCTTTCACAATCGTAGTCAATACGTATACAGTAAAACCTCGGTTTTCGTTGCCTTCGGTTATCGTCGATTCCCCCACACGAAAAAACTTGTCTCGGTTTTCGTCGGTTGCCTCGGATTTCGTCGGCGTGCTCATGTGACCTTACAGCTAATTTTGCGAAAACAAAGGGACCCACGCGTTCGTCTGCTCAATTTGGCGATGTTTTTATTGTGTGAGCGTCACTTGCTAATATTAAAATACGAGAGTGCCATTAAAATTGCTGAAATCGGCCGCATGTACGGAAAGTCGCCACCCACGAATAGTTCATTGTTGCGAAAAGGGAAGCAATAAAGGAGGATAATGTAGTGAAAGGCGTGAATGTGCTAACAAAAACAGAGATCACAAACAATTAAAGACGTCGAACAGTTATTAATTTTGACAAATCAAAAACAATTACATGGCGATTCTGTTTCGGAGGCAATCATATGTGAAAAGGCCAGACTGTTGTATGCCGATCTCATTCAGAAAATGCCTGGGACATGTGCTTAGCGATTTTAAGACCAGCAGAAGACGGTTTGAAAAATTCAAGGGGCGCACTGGTACACACTGTGTTACTAGGCACGGCGAAGGTGCGAGTTCGGACAAGTCTGGGGCCGAAAAATAGTATTAAACACTATATTTATTCTCTATTATGGAAATAATTGCCTTAGTTTTCGTCGGTTTCGGATTTCGCCGATTGTTCTCGGACGGATTATCGAAGAAAACCGAGGTTTTACTGTATTTCCTAATGGGAAAGACAACACACTGTTACATATGTCAGACTAGGAACACAGCGCCGCTGCAATCACAAATACGACACGCCGCTGCGATCAACGTCAATGTTATTATTACGTGTGGTACTATGTACGTATGACCTCTGTGCCTGGGAGAAGGGTTGTAGCTGTGGGCCTGGGTAGAATCTGCTGAGAATGGGACAAGATGTTGCCCGCACTCGTTCAAACATATCCACAGATGGGGGTGCACTAACGATTCTGTACACAGTGTGCCGTTTGTTACTGCATGGCCTTAGCTGATCATAACAGGCTATTACTCCCGCCTAATCTGTGTTAGTTGTTACTTGAGCGTCGTCAGTCACATGCAGCTGGAATGTTTACACGCCGTATCCTAGCTGCTAATTTAACTCCTACAACTGATTTAGCTCCGTCTGACCCATATAGCTATTCGTTGGAAGTCACCAACTCAATCATAAAGAGTAATCTTAATCAGAAAGAGTTATTTATCATCACATTAATCATAGAGCCATCAACACCAGCGCAAGACGATTATTATTTTATGATTGATCAGAGCAAATCGTTATCCTGCGCCTCCGAACAGGACACAGTCGAATACGCGATCACATGTATACAAACTTAAAGATTGGAAATTCGGTTATTCACATACTTCAAGACTGTCCCGAATACGACATATCTAGGTGGGCCTTCTGGCCTGCAGAAACAACAGTGGAAGATAAACTCGATGGACCACTGATTGAACTAAAAATAGACAGTTAAGTTTATACAAAGCATAACTTTCCATATATAGACATTCAATTTCAAGCGAACGAAAGAAGAAGAAGAAGAAGAAGAAGAAGAAGAAGAAGAAGAAGAAGAAGAAGAAGAAGAAGAAGAAGCAACAGCTTCATCCATATTTAGTTGTGATAAATTTGGTCAGCAGTTTCTGTTCTCCGGAGTTTCCTTCTCCAACAGGAGCTTGTGTTACAGTGTCGTGTGCCAACTTGTTGCACAACGTACTAAATGTCGCTGTAATAATTAAAGAACTCATTGCTTCCCACTCTCTGTCTCTAGATAGCATCAGATCAAATATTTCACCGCGAAGGTAATTTTTCTCTGTATGGTTTGTGTGTCCTCTAATCTCGACTTCTTTCTTCTACTTCTATGGGGGAAGTCAATACGCGTGAATTTGTTTATGTACTGTCTTACTGGCCTCAAGAGTTCCCCAAGATGTGATATATTAAAAATCAGTCACTGGCGTGTCGATATTTTTTATTTTCCAATAATCCGTACTGAAAATAGGTCGCAGGGCTTTCTCGTATTCCCAGATAAAATACCCGATAGACCGGAAGTCCATTGGTAAGCAAACAGTGGACTGACATGATCAATTAATCAATTAAGTGCCGTCTCTACAATGAAGGTTGGCTGCAATGGATCCCCATCACTGTCTGCCTCTCGCCCTGACTGTGCATTCTGTCAGATTGCTGTTCGTATATCTCTTGACGTTACCTTCCAACTTGTATTGTTGTCTACCGCTTGCTCGCTTGCCTTCAACCTTACCCTCCAGTATGGTTATTATAAGAGTGTTATGTCCTTTAACGTGGCCGAAATATTTAACTTGCCTCTGAAATGCTATTGGTTATCAAACAGTGGCTTGAAATGCTATTGGTTATCAAACAGTGGGCTGAAATGCTATTTGCCTATTGGTTATCAAACAATGTGTTGAAATGCTATTGGTTATCAAACAATTTAGTCGAAATGCTATTGGTTATCAAACAGTGGGTTGAAATGCTATTGGTTATCAAACAATGTGTCGACATGATATTGGCTATCAAACAGTGGGTTGAAATGCTATTGGTTATCAAACAATGGGTTGAAATGCTATTGGTTATCAAACAATGTGTTGACATGCTATTGGTTATCAAACAGTGGGTTGAAATGCTATTGGTTATCAAACAATGGGTTGAAATGCTATTGGTTATCAAACAATTTAGTTGAAATGCTATTGGTTATCAAACAATGTGTTGACATGCTATTGGTTATCACAAACAGTGGGTTGAAATGCTATTGGTTATCACAAACAGTGGGTTGAAATGCTATTGGTTACCAAAGAGTGGGTTGAAATGTTATTGGTTATCAAACAATCGGGTTTTGTGTGTGGTGGTTTTGTTCCTCACCGTTTTGTGTGTGGTGGTTGTGTCCCTCACCGTCAGGCGAAACCACCCCAACCACACAGATACTTGTAATTTTCGTCCCCAAGTCAAGGACGAGAAGTCAACATTTTAGTCAAACTGGTCGGCGTAGGTGTTGAACCCGCTATGTTTCCATCAGCACACCGAAAGTTTAAGAACATAAAAAGCTAAAATAGGAATATAAATGGCTTCACAGACTCATTTCTTAACGGAAAGCGTGGAAGCCATACGCCTCTAGGCTAGCCAACACACGCGTGTACACAAACGGCTTATGTGTGGTGTGTGCAGAGAAAGCTAGCAAGCGGAGTAGGTGCCGTTTCATGGCAGTATAATGCTAAGCATTTGATGCATATATTAGCTCAGTTTTATGAGTTGGGGCAATCGAGATAAACAGTGAAGTACTGGGGTTTTACAACTCGGTGTGTCAGGGCGACGTTCTGACCTACTACACGGGCTATCTAGTGAAGACGCACACATTCTACGGACGACAAGGCGAATCCGCCGTTGACATACAGCAGAGGTGTTAGTGGTGTTGTAAAACTTGCTAGTTGCCGTGTTTGACTTACAGAAGAAGTTTCCAGCATTGTTGTCAGATACCCGCTTCATTGAAGACAAACTCTACTGAGATGTAACAAGCTCAAGGCGACGGCCGCTTTCTTTGGATATATCCATGTTGAAGTCTGGAGGGTGAAGGAGGAGGAGTAGGAAGAAGAGGAGGAGGAGTAGGAAGAAGAGGAAGAGGAGGAGTATGAAGAAGAGGAAGAGGAGGAGTAGGAAGAAGAGGAGGAGGAGGAGGAAGAAGAAGAAAAAGAAGAAGAAGAAGAAGAAGAAGAAGAAGAAGAAGAAGAAGAAGAAGAAGAAGAAGAAGAAGAAGAGAAAGTAGAATAAGAAGAAGAAGCAGAAGAAGCAGAAGAAGGAGGAGGAGGAAGAGGGCAAAGAGGAAGAATAAGAGGACGAAGAAGAAGAGGAGGACGACGACGAGATGGAAGACGATGAAGAAGAAGAAGAAGAAGAAGAAGAAGAAGAAGAAGAAGAAGAAGAAGAAGAAGAAGAAGAAGAAGAAGAAGAAGAAGAAGAGGAGGAGGAGGAGGAGGAGGAGGAGGAGGAGGAGGAGGAGGAGGAGGAGGAAGAAGAAGAAGAAGAAGAAGAAGAAGAAGAAGAAGAAGAAGAAGAAGAAGAAGAAGAAGAAGAAGAAGAAGAAGAAGAAGGCGACGTAGACTACGAGGGAGAAGGGGGAGAAGGAGAAGAAGAAGAAACAACACTCACAGTGTCCGGGCCAATACCATAATCGTGATCATCCCCATTGACACACCAACCTGTGTCACAGGAAAGTGAACGCCCCTTGCACGCGCCCCAAGGTGCAAGAGCATACGATTATCAAAAGTAATAAATTGTCCCGAAGTAGTTTGTTGCTATGGGTCTATGGTGTGATAGGGCCACCACATTGTAACCCACCTGGTTCAGTCTATTCCCGCAGAACGCCAAGCCGTCTGCCGAGAGCATCGTACAAAGCACGAACTATTTGTTGACCGGGTTAACATTCCCGGGGGTTTCTTAGGACGTTTGACTCTCACTGTTGTTGTGTTATCCCCCATCCCAGCTGGCCCATATAGAACAGCCAAAGACATCCTGGTCAGCCCTCAAGGGAAGGCAGGGGCAGACCATGGGCATTCCCCGCCATCCAAAGAGGCTTCCATAATTGTAGAGCCGACACATAGCGCTCTGGTACTGGGCTCACCCAAGGAATCGTCACGTCCTGTACATGGCTGCTTAGCCTCACTTCCGTACATTGGGCATCCAGTCACCACAGGCTGTTCTTCCGGAAACCAGAAGAATGCAGTCTGCAAATGACATCCATACAGTGAGCTTTCGATTCGGACTTTCTATGTAATGGATTTGCTATCCAAGCAACATTCCATTTCGTGCCACTGGAACGTTTTTCCACCTTTGATGATGCCCACACAGTGAGCTTTTTGGTTCGGACTTTCCACGTAATCAATTTGCTAGCCAGCAATATTCTATTTCATGCCTCTGGGACGCTTTTGCTACCGACATACCTGTGGTATGAAGTGTGGCAGTCTAAGTACTTCTTTATGCACCTTTACCTGAATGTAGTTAAAGTAAGCTGCAGTCAACTTGAGCTTGTTAATATCTCCATAGAGCTTGTCCTCAAATGAAGCAGGCGTGGGCCAAAATATCTTTCTCTGTTCTGCATATATTGGACACTCCTGCAGCAAATGTTTAGCTGTCATTTTACCAGTACCACAATTACATTGATCGGTATCTCCCAGCTTTAGTTTATTGAACAAGTGGCCCCGGGAAGGTTAACCCGGTCAACAAATGCCCGCAGAAGTCGGATGTGTCGGCCTAACGGCGCAAGAACGCAGCTCTGCTGTAAACAGGCACAACGCAGTCACATCCGAAAAAAAAAAAATCCGGATGAACGCAGAAGAAGAAGAAGAACAAGTGGTATTTCAGCCTGTTATGTCCTGTGCGGAGTCTGAAGATTGCTACTTGTTCACTTCAGTCGAGTTTGTATTATGCATTATCTTTCTGGTGGCCTGGATGCTCTGATTCCCATTTGGTTCTATATGTACTTTTTATAAACCTCTTTGCGTCATTATAGGTTATGTCTATGTCAGGCTGTGGTAGTCGTCCGCCCTCTTTTGCTTGTCTGTCAGCCTCTTCATTTCCAGGTATACTGCAATGTGATGGGATCCACTGTATTACAACTTTTTTGGATTTCTGGCATAGACCATGGAGTACTGCTCTTAGGTCTGCTAGTTCTGTGCTGTTTTTGCTCTTCAGTATTGAGACAGCTGACTTTGCATCTGTGAAGATAGCTATTTGCTTCTCTTTATTTTCCTCCATCAAGAGCATTTCTGCTGCGGTTTTCAAAGCCTTTATCTCCGCTTTGAAGTTATTTGAAAATTTTCCAGTTACCACTGACTGTGTTGTTTTCACAACATGTTTTAAATTCAGGAGAATTCCTCCTCCTCCATTTTCTATTGAATGTGTGGCTGATCCATCTGTATATGCATGGGTCCAATTGCTACTTGAGTAATGTTCTTTTATGTAGTTTAGGGCTATTTTTCTCCTTTCTGTTTCATTCTGTGTGTTTTTTCCCCCTCAATACCAGGAATGTTTTCTATCATCTCAGGCAGTTGCTGCTGTCTCCAAGCTGGGAAGTTGTGTGCATTGTAAATGGGCTTAACTGTTGATATGTTAAGTATGGGATCTGCCCTAATCTTTCGTTTTGCAGTTTCTACAAAGTTGCTACGCTTCAGTCTTCCCTTTCCAAAACCATTAAACGTGTTATACATAGGGTGGTCTGTCAATCTTCTAAATTTGTCTGCTTGTTGCTGGGCTCAGCTATCTCTTCTATCCCGCATTGGTTGTAAACAAGTGATCTTTTCTAGTTCATTAATAGGCGTTGTCTTCAGGCTTCCAGTTATGATCCACATTCCTTGATTTTGGACTCTACTTATTTTCTTATTAAAGTTTGACTTAGCTGCTGTTGCCCAAGCTGCAATGCCATATTCCAGTACTGGCCTCACACGTCCAGTGTATAACTTCTTGAGAACTTTCTCATCTCTTCCCTGGCTTTGAACTCAAGCGTAGTCCATACATGTACTACTACTTCTAGTGCACTGGACTGACTTTTGCGTGTGAATTAACTTTCCCAATTACCAGTGTCCCTCGCCATTAGGCTTGCCCACTCTTTCTTTATAGGTACTTGTAATTTACGGCCCCAAGTCAAGCACGAAAAGTTAACATTTCAGTCCAGCTGACCGCTGTAGGGGTTGAACCCGCTACCTCGGCATCAGCACACCGGATGTTTAAGAACGAACGCACGTATCCATTTCGCCACACTCACCTATAACCCTGCATTTATTCACGTTTCAATGTTCACATTTACAGCAGCTGTCATCTCTCTCCCGCTCCGGGGGCGTATTCGTGTAACGGTTAGAACGTTAAGCTGCCAACAGCATGAGCGCGGACGGTTAAAAGTTCAACGCCTACACTCATCGTTCGCCACGAGAGGAACAGACCGATCACCCATTCGACCGTACTGATTAGCTTGTAAAAGATCAATCCCAATATGCATCTCCAAAAGTGCTCAAGCCTCCTCCCACAGATCACACCAAGATCATCTCAGTACAGCGCACGAAACATCTTGTATGTACAAAGCAATAACGAATACTAAGCTCTCCAGCCGCCGTGCAAACATCCACAACCAAGTATCCAATTTTCACATCTAAAACAGCAACTAATTATTTTGCTGGCCAAGATTAAAAAACCGTTGGCATTATGAAGCTAATTTGATAGCATTGTTATGTGTCGTTGTGTCTGTTATAGGCAATAGTGTTATTTATAGGACTGTAACATGTCTTTGTTTCTCAGTTGCGTGGTTGGGATTCCGTGGTTTCTTACCGCTTGTTAGAGACATCTGCCGACTGCCAACAGGTCACAGAAGATGGAAATGTTATCTGTACCAAACGCTAGGGATATGTTCGTTGTCTGTCTGTCTGTCTGTCTGTCTGTCTGTCAATCTCTCTCTCTTTTCTCGCCATCTCTGTCAATCTTTCTCTTTCTCAGTCTCTCACACTATTTCTTTCTCTATTTTGTTTCTGTCTCTCCCCCCCTCTCTCTCTCTCTCTCAATATTTCCCTTTCTCAATCTTTCTGGTAGCTGAGGATGGGGACGGAGCGCTTATGGGAATGTCCCGAATGCTGTGATGTCGGTTCCTAGATCAATCAATCAATCAATCAATCAATCTTTCTCTTACACCCCCTCTCAAAGTTTTTCTTTCTTTCTCTCTCTCAATCTCTTTCTCAATCTTTCTCTTGCTCTCTCATAATCTCTCTCTTTTTCCTACTCTCCCAATCACTCTAACTTAAACTATCCTTTGCCCTCTCTCCTTCTATCTCTCAATCTTTCTCTCTCCCTTTCTATCAATCTCTGTCTATCCGTCACTCGCTCAATACACTCCCCCCTCCCCTTGTGGCAATAGTTCCATTACCACCAGCCACCTATTACATTCCTGCCCAACATGCATCAAAACTAAGTCAAGAGATCCCCTCGTCACGCCATGAAGCTATGGTGCAAATGTTTCCACCGAGGGGCCCTCGATGACTGATCTGGTCAACATGACGCCGCCCATCTGTACTTGCCAGGACACAATATAGGCCGGGTTGAAACGGGGGCACTGGTTACTCTAAAAACAAATTCCCCACCTCAGTAAGGATTCGAACATGCGACCACCCTGCGGCAGGCAAGAACGCTAGCCACTGCGCCAGCGCGGGTTCCTAACTTGCAGCAATACCCGTTTACAAATATGACATCAACTAATTTGATGTCCATCGCAAAATCTACGGGGGCGTCTTCAACAAAAAACTAATCCACGGCTTGTATTTAAATTTTTGCATTACAGTTGTTGTTGTTGCTTGTTTGCAGGTATTGATCCAGCGGCGCCGAGACAAACGCTCTGCCAACCAGTGATTCAACAGGACGTTGCGATCAACCCCAAACCCAGGTTGATATTCTTGAAAAAGTTTACCTTAAGTAGTTTGCCATTGCTGTTTGAACGATACGTCAACGTTAAACTCAAAGTTGACGCGAGCAGAAAGCGATCCCATTACCTCATCATCAGCGTACCGGAAGTTTACGAGCCTGAGCGCTCTGATCAATTCGGACACATGGAAGTATAGTGATACATGCAAGTGTTCATCGGCTGTTGTGTTGTTCCATGTAGTGATACATACAAGTATTCATCAGCTGTTGTGTTGTTCCATGTAGTGATACATGCAAGTGTTCATCAGGTGTTCTGTTATTCCATGTAGTGATACATACAAGTGTTCATCAGCTGTTGTGATGTTCCATGTAGTGATACATGCAAGTGTTGATCACCTGTTGTGTTGTTCCATGTAGTGATAGATGCAATTATTCATTGCCTGTTGTGTTGTTCCATGTAGTGATACATGCAATTGTTCATCACTTGTTGTGTTGTTCCATGTAGTGATACATGCAAGTCTTCATCAGCTGTTGTGTTGTTCCATGTTGTGATACATGCAAGTGTTCATCAGCTGTTGTGTTGTTCTATATAGATGCAAGTGTTCATCAGCTGTTGTGGTCGTTGTTCCATGTAATGATACAAGCAAGCGTTCATCAGCTGTTGTGTTGTTCCAAATAGTGATACGTACAAGTGTTCATCAGCTGTTGTGTTTGTTGTTCCATATAGTGATACAAGCAAGTGATCATCAGCTGTTGTGTTTGTTGTTCCATATAGTGATACAAGCAAGTGATCATCAGCTGTTGTGTTGTTCCATGTAATGATACAAGCAAGTGTTCATCAGCTGTTGTGTTATTCCATATAGTTACACATGCAAGTGTTCATCAGTGGTTGTGTTTGTTGTTCCATGTAGTGACACATGCAAGTGTTCATGAGATGTTGTGTTTATTGTTCCATATAGTGATATATGCAAGTGTTCATCAGCTGTTATTTTATTCCACATACTTGTTGTTCCAGCTAATTCGCTGCCGGCTCGAGAAGAACGCCTCTATACCAAAACTCATTCTAACATGCGTAAGCCCTTTTCTGGACTCACACGATATACACGTTAACGCGTTGGACTTAATGAGTTAAGACTCAGTCTCCCAGAAGAATCACATCCGACCAACCAAATGTCATTTCGTATCTCCTCAAGCAAAAACTTCAGTCGCTCGTGACCGACATTCAGTGATAACGGCGTGCTGAGGAAACCTCGACACAGCGGTCAGATACTGTTGCACTGATTAGTTCACAGGGGTCACGATATGTGTACTCTAGCTAGCTGTTTTACTACTACAGCCTCTCTCTCTCTCTCTCTCTCTCTCTCTCTCTCTCTCTCTCTCTCTCTCTCTCTCTCTCTCTCTTCTCTCTCTCTCTCTCTCTCTCTCTCTCTCTGTGCGTTGGTTGGTTGGCAGGCAGGTAGATAGGTAGGTAAGTAGGTATGTAGATATGCAGGCAGGTAGGCAGTCAGGGAGGCAGTCAGGGAGGTAGATAGGTAGGCAGGCAGGGGAGTAGATAGGCAAGTAGGTAGGCAGATATGCAAACAAGCTAGTAGGTAATCAGGTAAGCAGACAGGGAGGGAAGTAGGTAGGGAGATACATATGTAAGCTGGTAGGTAGGTAGACAAGCACGTTGGTAAACAGGTAGGTAGGTAGGCAGGCAGGCGAGCACGTAGGCAAGCTGGCGGCAGATATGCACGCAAGTATGTATGCATGTATGTGTGTATGTGTCTGCGCGCGCGCGCGCGTGTGTGTATGTATATAAGCAAGCAAGCATGCATGCGTGCATGTATAATGATAAACAAGGTGGTAGAATGGCTCTGGCCGAGAGGCTAACACACACACACACACATATAAAAAAAGCCCCATTGCCTGAACTCATCGAACCGTCAGATACAGCATACATCAAAAACAGGCCACACGCTCAACGCTGCCCGGCTTCCCTCTGCATGTATTGTCATCTTCCATTATTCACAGCTAAAACTACAAGGAGAGAGAGGCACAAGAACACAGGCCAAAGCTTGCATTTGAACGTCCCTACAGCAGACACATCCGCGGAAACTGGAATCAATGCAGCACAAACACGCAACCTCAATCAGAAACACAATTACCGCATGATAGAGGAGGGGGTCGGTTCGATCCCGCAGACGTACCAATCCTGCAAGCCCTGCCCAATGGCCATCAGCGGAAATCAGGTCAGATAGATTTGCCTTCCACTGGGAGGACCGCTCAAGTTTCGCTCCATTTTGTCATTTGTTGCCAAGGCTGCGCCGTCACTCCGCGGGACCGCGATTGCTTCGTCACAAGTGCGGGCAGAAAGATCTATCGATTGATTTGAGTTTTCCTGTCGATTTGTGTGCTCGCCTATGGGATTTTCACCGAATGCGCGTTTCATTCGCCTTCACTCACGCGGGTATTTTTAGAACTGTGAGGGATATTTTACACGCCCAACTCCTCCCTATTCCTCCCCCGTGCATGTTTGATCTTGCCGACTCATCTGTTTCAAAGGTTTCGTGTCTCATGCAAAACGCGAATCTGTGCGCCAGCACACGTGTTTGTCTGTGAGTTCGCGTGCCTGCTCGTGATGAAATTATCATGGACAGGCGTAGGGCAAATACGGAACTTTGCGAGGATAAACAAACATAGGGAACATGCCGAAACCGCACATCAAACTGATAACTTCATCATCATGTGCAATGCCGATAAGCGTGGGAGGTCATAGTTCGCCATCTCACACAATCACCAGGGTCTCTAGAATTCCGTACGCTGTCAAACCATGATTGTCTAGGCATTTGTAGAGAAGGTGGTCCTGTTATTGCTTTTCTTCTTGGCAGTGACCACATGGTCGATGACTACAGCCATGGTCTCTATAGCCATATCCTCTGTCTACCGTCAGAATTTGAGACCGTAACCAACAACTATCTGCGCGCTGCTCACAAGCTCAGCCCATCGCCTACTCAGTGGTTTCACGTTAACCTGGTTTCCGCCCCCCCCCTCCTTCTTTCTATGTACTCACTGAACCGTAACGCCTATCATCCTGCCATCATCCTTCATCTCGCTCGGTCGGTTGGGTATAAAAAGAATATATCGGGGATATTCTGAGTTACTCACTGATCGGAGCTGTGCGGTAAGTATGAACATTTTTTTCAATTCTCATTTTCTCTTCATTGCTTTCATTTTTTCATCCTTTTGTTCTTCTCGTCCTGTCGTCACCTTTTGATGTAGTCACAGGAGATCTCCTTGACTATATGTTGTGTTTGTGAATGTGTTTGTTTGCTGATGAAGGCTAATCGCCGTAAAGTCCTGTATGTGTCGTAAATCTGTTATGTAAAGCTGCACTACTTTGTGTCATTTTATATTGTTTACCTGGTAGGGGATAAGGCGATAGATGGGTACTCCATCTTGGCCACATGCTAACGGCTCTCCTCATGTTATCTCTTTACACTCTAAACTTCTTCCACAGCACTCCTCATGTTCTTTTACACTCTAAATCTTTCCCGCGAATCTCCTCATGTTCTCCCTTTACACTCTAAATCTCTCCCGCGGGTCTCCTCATGTTCTCTCATTACACTCTAAATCTCTCCCGCAGCTCTACTCATGTTCTCTCTTTACTCTCTAAATCTCTCCCGTCGACACTCCTCAATCTCTTTAGTGACAACCCTCAATCTCTTTAGCGACACTCCTAATGCTCTTATGAAAGTATCCATTGCTCTCCCGAGGCACTCATGCTCTCTCTGGGACTCTAAATCTCTCCCGCCGACACTCCTCATACTGCCTGGCTGCAGCACTCCATCAGAACAATCAGAATCCAGCGAACAAAGCCCAATACCTTCGGAATCAGACTACCACGAGAATACAATTTTTTCTCTGATTGGTTAAAATTTTTATCTATATAGGTCACACACGAGTCTCCACAAGTCTTTCCGATTTACGTACACAACGCTCAAATAAACTATTAAAACAGCAAGGCAACTGAAGTGGTGGTAAATTCCCAGAAAGAAATACAGGGGCCCACTCTGAGCGGCTACACATTCTAATATCTTTCATTGGCTCCTTGTCTTAACAGTCGACAGCTTGTTACACTTTGCTGAAAAAAAAGTGTAACTACAACCCATGGCGGTAAGGTCTCTCCATAACACAAAGCCTGGGCTGAACTGTAGAGGCTATGTGTTGCCCATGCAACAGGATCTCTCTCTCTCTCTCTCTCTCTCTCTCTCTCTCTCTCTCTCTCTCTCTCTCTCTCTCTCTCTCTCTCTCCCGGGCTGCCTAGTTTACTCCAGAGTTAACTCACATCTGGAACAAGACAAGCTGCAGAAGCTAACAGTCCACCTGTCGGAGTTTCGATCCTAGACCAGTTGCTGACCAAGGTTTAGGGCCTGGTCTGCCCTGCCATCTCATTTAATCTTTAGGTTGCATTTTCACGCACTAGGATACGACTTGTGCCCTCCCAATTGCGCTCCTCCGCCCGAAGACGTTGGCACAATGTGGGGTGTCCGATTTACATTCTAATATACGATGAAACAAAAAGATATTACTAAATTCCGCGGGAAAATAATGAAAATAAACACATGTACATACCAGCTCGAGCAAACATAATAATGAGCGTGGGGAATGGATGAAAGTAATATATAGTAATAAAGTCAAGTATCAATACAATACGTATAAATAAAACACAACATAACTGTCCGACCTGTCAGTATCTAATACCTTAGCAACCGGGAAGGCTAACCCGATCAACAAACGCCCGCAGAAGTCGGGTGTGTCGGCCCAATTGTGCAAATATCGCATCTCTGCTGAAAACTGACACAGTGCAATTACGTCCAAAACAAACAGAAAATCGGACTCACGAAGAAGCAGAAGAAGAAGAAGAAGAAGAAGAAGAAGAAGAAGAAGAAGAAGAAGAAGAAGAAGAAGAAGAAGAAGACCTATGCCACGAACAATGTAATTATAAGAATTAGTAAATTAATATGAAATTAAAATAAAAAATAATGTAAATAAAAAAAAAAACAGTGATGTACATGTGGAAACAGGGAGGACGGGGGCGTGCCATGCGTGGACAAGCAACCAATCATCCAAACGATGAACCAGCCAATTACCCAAATAGCCAATCGACCAACGAAGCAACAAATCAACTAATATAAACGGTCACCATTCTCTCTTCAGATTAAGCTAACTGCACATAGGGACGCCCACAACAATAAATCAACCAATAAAGGGCCACCAAGTTCTCTTCAGATTATCATAACTGCACTGGGGAACGCCCATAGCAACAAATGAATCAATAAAAGGTCACGATGTTCTCTTTAGATTACCATCGCTGCACTGGGGAACGCCCATAGTAACAAATCAACCAAGGGTCACCATTTTCTCTTCAGATTATCATCACTGCACTCAGGTACGCCCATAGCAACAAATCAACCAATAAAAGGTCACAATTTTATCTTCAGATTATCATCAATGCACCCAAGGACCGTCTCGTGCTACGAACTATTCCACAGTAAATGAATCGGAGTATAGAGACTACTTATGCCAGTCCACTGTTGGCGGCCGAGCCTCTTAGTGCGTTTGTTCTGCTGTCTTTCCTGGTAACCCCAAGCCTTAAACAGAACTGATTCATACTAATTATTGATGTTGATTCATGGACGGTCCCAGAAACATACAGATGTAAGTAAAATCACACCATTTGAGATGAGTTGCATAAGAAATGCAGCTGGAAAAACAAGAGATAGAGAGACAAATGGGAAACTAAGAATGAGTGTAGAGATAACAACGATTAGACTTTATAGAATGCCAAACAATTAAATAGCTCGGACATTTATGTTAGAATATGACATTTATGTTAGAATATAACAAGACCAACCAGTGGCTAGAGCATTCTACGTGAGAACACCGAGATACAAGACGAGAGAGTACGACCTAGGAGTTGGCTAGATGGAGTAAAAGAGACACTGAAGAAATCAAATATGAGTGACAATTACTGTCATTAGCATAAGCAGCAAGACATGAGAAAGACATAATATTACATCTGCCCATCTCCACGAGGCTTCACGGCAAAAGCAGTAGGAAATTGATTCATTCGGCAGAACGTCCTGTTTAAGCCCAACTCTTTAAGATCGTTGATAATATTGGCTCGATCCATTAGTTGACCATGTGGTATTGTGACAGAACCAGCCAGTCTACCCTACCCGCTCTTTCATTGCGCACGATACCCCAACCCATTTGATATTCCACTGTGGTATACGTGACAGAAGGAGGAACTGCCAGAGAAATGTCACTTGAAAACATTCCACTGTGGTATATGTGACAGAAGGAGGAACTGCCAGAGAAATGTCACTTGAAAACATTCCACTGTGGTATACGTGACAGAAGAAGGAACTGCCAGAGAAATGTCACTTGAAAACATTCCTCTGTGGTATAAGTGATAGAAGGAGGAACTGCCAGAGAAATGTCACTTGAATAGATTCCTCTGTGGTATAAATGACAGGAGGAGGAACTGCCAGAGAAATGTCACTTGAAAACATTCCACTGTGGTATACGTGACAGAAGGAGGAACTGCCAGAGAAATGTCACTTGAAAACATTCCACTGTGGTATAAGTGACAGAAGGAGGAACTGCCAGAGAAATGTCACTTGAAAACATTCCTCTGTGGTATACGTGACAGAAGGAGGAACTGCCAGAGAAATGTCACTTGAAAACATTCCACTGTGGTATACGTGACAGGAGGAGGAACTGCCAGAGAAATGTCACTTGAAAACATTCCTCTGTGGTATACGTGACAGAAGAATGAACTGTCAGAGACATGTCACTTGAAAACATTCCACTGTGGTATACGTGGCAGAAGAAGGAACTGCCAGAGATAGACATGTCACTTGAAAACATTCCATTCTGCTTCCCCCCCCCCCCCCCTGCTGTGAGCCGGCTCCATAGCGAAGGGATTACAGCCCCAATTCATAATCTCGCATACCGCGTTCGAAACACAGCTGCGGACGATTTGGCACTAGACCACCTGGCGTTGAATTTCATACAATGACATGTGTGCAAGTCGTTCAGAAAGCAATGGCAAACTAAGTTAAGTTAGTTGCATATCCTTTACATGACGTAGCAGTCAACACCAGAATTTTTTAGCTGTTCGTGATTCCTGGGCAAGTTTACGTTCAGTAGTTTGCATTTGCTCTCTGAACGACCGGCACCAAACACAATTTCATAAAAAACCAACGCAAGGCGGTCTGCTGCCAAATCGCCCGCAGCTGTGAATGTCAAACTACTGAACGTAAATGCCATGGATTAATAATACTGTAACTGCTCGTGGTGCAATGAGTCAGGTGTGGTTAACACCACTTTAAGACGCCGGCAGTAACTTTGACGTTGGGCGTGTCATGGCCCGTTATATGGGTTTAGGCACGATAATAGTGGTGTCCGTGTTGACATGGTAGCTGGATTACCACGGTGTGTCCTAAAGCTGTCCTGACTCAATATAGTATTGTTGTGAATGGCTCAGCAGAGTTGACCTTGTCAGGGTACAGAATTTCCTGCTGAGTGTCAGTGGCCGGCGCCGATTTACTTATTCACAATGGACCGACCCATCTTATAATCAAGTGGTTGAGTGAAAAGAGTTATGAGAGACTGGTTATAATGTTACACTTTGACCCTTATACGGCGAACCCCAGAGTGACATATAAGTATTGAACAGGAACGCCGAACGAATTTACAGTCTCTATTTTGCCCTTAAATTCACATTGACAATGTCGAGCATGATCAGAGGTATCTATCACAACTCTCAGTCACAGTAAACTGCCTAATAACAATAGTAATTAAAACTGTAATATAACGGCGGCGAGGTGAACATCGCCACTACCCACACTCAACAAGCCTCGACCAATCTGCCTTCGACCACGGTAGCCCTCTGAGTGTCGAGTTTGCGGCAGGGTGAACATCGCCACTACTTACACTCAACGAGCCTCGACCAATCTGCCTTCGACCATGGTAGCCCTCTTGAGTGTCGAGTTTGCGGCAGGGTGAACATCGCCACTGCCCACACTCAACAAGCCTCGACCAATCTGCCTTCGACCACGGTAGCCCTCTGAGTGTCGAGTTTGCGGCAGGGTGAACATCGCCACTACCTACACTCACAAGCCTCGACCAATCTGCCTTCGACCATGGTAGCCCTCTGAGTGTCGAGTTTGCGGCAGGGTGAACATCGCCACTGCCCACACTCAACAAGCCTCGACCAATCTGCCTTCGACCACGGTAGCCCTCTGAGTGTCGAGTTTGCGGCAGGGTGAACATCGCCACTGCCCACACTCAACAAGCCTCGACCAATCTGCCTTCGACCATGGTAGCCCTCTGAGTGTTGAGTTTAGGAGAGACCTTTCTTTCCTAGACATTGTCAAAGCGTGCTTCTCGCCGTCAAGCCGCGTACACGCTTCATGATCAGAGCTCACATTTCAGATCACGACAGCAATCTTACCAAGAAATCACGGTCAAAAAATGCTGGGGTTGACTGCAACGTGCTGTAAAGCATATGCAACTAACTTTACCCTGATGTGACTGCACGTGTTCCAAGGACTCCCCCACTATGTTGGCGGGAGCGCAGCTAATGCTAGGATCTTCCATGTCGGACAAGTCAATGGATAGGAACAACAGGAAGTGATTTACAAACCTGCTGCCTTGTAGGTCCACAGTCATCAGATGTTTTTCAGCCTGTTTGCTTATTGTCCACGCTTCAAATCCATACAAAAGCACATACATGGTCGAGACAGGAAGACTGAGCTGATCCACGACTCTGGTGATCGAGTGAGATGGCGAAACATTACCGTCCATGCTTATCGGTATAGCACATGATGCTGCTGATGATGATGTAGATCCATTGGGGATAGTCAAAGGCTAGGGAAAGCAAACCCGAAGAAATGCTTCCCTAAGTCAGATATACCGAGTCACAGTCTTGACGAAAGAGTGCAACGAAACTCACTGGATGATGATAATGATGATGATGATGATGAAGATGAAATTGTACTTCTATCTTGAAAATACAGTCTTCGTGCCCCCTGAAGTGGGCTCGGATATATCCGTTGCAAACCGCGAGACGATCCACGAGATCTCTCCGCCAAATCTTCATGACAACGTACTTCTCCCAAATGACCAATGAATATGCATGCTTCAGCCCTGCCTCGCTTATATCCGGGCCAGAAGTCAATGAAGCTATTTGTATACAACGTAGGCATTCATTACACAGGAGAACAGCTTCACATCCAGACGTCGCTACCCGTATGCCATCTCGCTCAACGACCATTGTTACTTGCTGACACCCGGGTTATTACCCCAGGCCGTCGGTTTGATGTTAGTTTTATCAAAAGACATGGGGACCAATATTTATCACAACTTGTTTCTTTCAGTTGCAGTCGTTGGATGTGGCCTGGTTTTTGCAGATCTGTATGCAGACGAAGAATTGTATGTTCTCAATGTTGATTTACTTGTTGCAGTTGTTTTTTCTATGCCATCTGTATTTCTCAACGCACACCTACTAGTTTCACAGATACTGTGCAAACAGAAAGTCGGTTTGGACCAAACAAGATTGAACTACGGAAAACGGGAAGTAGGAGTGTGTCACAGTTATTGCTTAAAAGTTGTTAATATGGTAGCAGACATATCGCAATGACAATAATTCGGAAATACACAAGTTCATGGCATACACGGGAAGTCGCGTAAGATGATTAAACATCCCATGGTATTTAATCGGCTAATGACTTAAGTTGAACAATCTCATCTCATCTCATTTCGTCTCATCGCATCATCTCGTCATCTCATCTCATCTTTTTCCTCTTGTACTTGCGGTATCGAGATGAAACATAATCAGCGGGAAAGTGCCCGATTATGGACTTCATATATCGTGAATTCTATAGACTGTTATTTCCTGTGTCCATCGTTGTCATTGTCGAACTCTTCTTCCGGTTCCATCTGGCCTGCACAACATTGCTTGTTATGGTGTATTGTCAGTTGGTAGCCTAGTTATGTGGTCGAACCATTTCACTTGCTGGTTTCTAATTAGATTTAGCGCTGCTATAACCCCCACTTTAGTCTAACTTCCATAATTTCTGTGTCAGAAGTTGAATAGTAAAGCTATACAACTGCAAAGAGCACGTGAACAAAAACTGAAATTAAAATTGGTCATTGCAACAAGCCAGCAAGCAAGAGGTGGACAAAGATACAAGTGGGAAGATAACATCAAGAGATGGACGAGTAGATGTCTGACAGAATGTACAATCAAGGTTAAAATATCAACTGCGATAGAGTGGATTTATGCAACATCTGGGAGAGACAAAGGGGGTGGAGGAGGGGGAGTGAGAGGAAGCATATAAAGCATACTATAACCATTACATAAACCATACCGGCTCTGTGGTCTGGGGACAGTGAACACGTTACACAATTCCCCGACCTGCCTAGTCGTGGGTTCACAATCTGCTGTAGTTGATTTGGAAACAGACCGCCTTGCGTTGATTTCGGTGGTCAGTCGATGAGAAAGTATTGGCAAACTACTGAACATAAACACTGCGGAGAATGCCCCACTCTGTGGCCACAAACAGCATGGCGATGGAGGTGACACGAGCTTTCATTAGCTGGAATGGCAGAATTATAGCGTCCTGAGTGATTCAATGAGCATGATCCGGAGCGTTGCAGCGGGTTCTGTACGGACTGTATCGCTCCGGAGGTCTGCCGTTCGTAGTTACATATGCTGGGGGAAGGTAGCGGGAGACTGAGTACCTAAAGACATGTCCGAAGTGCAATGCTGATTCCCCAACCAACCATCCAACTAACAACCCGCCCACCCACCCACCAAACAAACCAGTAAATGACACACAGCCAACAATACTAGGGTTGAATGCCACGTCATGTAAAGGACATGCAACTAAATTCTTATCACGCACGGTAAGTCGTTTGGTACTGTTTGAGTTCTGCAACTAGGTCGACCCTGGAGCTCTACTGTTTAAACTAAAAATCTCGTCTCTATAAAAGACTAACCCCAGATCAGTGTGTCCGAAGCCTATGCACTAACCACCCGCTAGGACAGCTGCCATCCGAGGACAGTACAACCGAATACGAACGTATGCCCGCCCACAACGGTACTCACTAATATGGCTGTCTTTTTTTGTGTACTCCATGAAACGACAATCACGTGACAGTCACGTGATGTTTACATACCGAAGACCAACACGCGCTTGCACGCAAGCAGCTGGATCCGATTTCAATAAGATAGAGCTGGGAGACAAATTGTGACAAGGAGGAGGGGGAGGAGGAAGAGGAAATCATAGCTGTAATAAACAGCATGCAGAGCACAAATAGGAGAACTATATAAATATTATCTCTCACGGATAGTCGGTACACACGGAAGACAGGAAAGAAATATTCTGTCTCTCGGTGACTGGGGACATTGGGAAGACAGAAAAGAGTAGATATTCTGCGTGTCTCGGAGACTGGACAAGCGGGGAGGGGAGGAGAAGGGAGTAGATACTACTCGTATCTGCCTCTCGGAGATTTGACAAATAGGAAGACAGACAAGAGTAGATATTCTATGTTTCTCGGAGACTGGAAAATAGGAAGAGAGAAAAGAGAAGATATTCTCTGCCTCTTGAAGGCTGAGATGTGGTGTTACTGTAGGATTGAAAGAGTGCGGTGGATAGATACACAATCAAATGAAGAGATTCCTAAATACGTTCAATCAATCAATCATGTGCCATGCCGGAAAGCGTGGGCGGTCATGATTCGCCATTTCACTCGATCACCAGAGTCGTGGATCAGCTCAGTGTTCCTGTCTCGTCCATGCCATGTGGCCAAGCCATCCAGGTATTTTCCTCTCGGTCTTCCTCTTGGTCTGTTCCCTTCGATCTTGCCAGCTGTCACTAAGTTCTCCAGTCCATTTCTTCTCATAACATGTCCAAAAAATTGTGACTGTCTACGTCTAATTTCTCTAATCAATCTACGATTTTCATTTGTCTCTTGTAGTACTTGGTCATTGGTTTTTCTATCTGTCCATGGTATTCTTTGCATTTTCCTCAGAAACCACATTTCTGCAGCCATCAGATGTTTTTCAGCTTGACTGCACATTGTCCAAGTTTCACATCCATACAAAAGAACAGGCTCTATGTATCCCCTCAACACTCTTTTTCTCGTTTCAATTGACATCATTTTATTGGTCAGAATGTTTTTCATCTTGCTAAAGGCTACTTTCGCAATGGCGATTCTTGTTCTAATCTCTTCAAGGCATCTGCCATCAGATGTTATGACTGTTCCGAGATACGTTGGGGGAAGAAAATAGATTTGTTTCAGAAGAAAGGACAATAGGCGTTTGGGTAAATAGACAAGAATATAACGGGTTAGTTTAAGAAACGGGAATATAACGTTTTGGTTCAGTAGAAAGGAATATAACGGGTTTGTTCTAAATATAGAAATATAACGGCTCGGCTCCGAAGACAGGAATATAACCGCTTGGTTTTGTAGACAGGAATATAACGGGTTGGTTCTGCACATGGGAATTTAACAGTGTGGTTCATTCGATATAAATATAACGGTGTGGACTGTGAACGGTAATATAACGATGTGGTTCTGTAGAAAGGAATGTAACGGCGTGGAATGCGAACAAGAAGATAACGCTTTGGTTCTGTATAAAGGAATACAGCGGCGTAGACTGTGAATAGGAATATAACGGCGTGGTTATGTGGAGAGAAAATGACGTGGTTCTGGGGACTGGAATAAAACGGCTTACGTCAGTAGACAGAAATACAGCGATCTGGTTCCGTCCACTCTTCATGTCACGTGATCGCGATACCATATCACAAACCCATAGCAGGAAATTGCTTCGATAATTTAAAAAAAAAAAATGATCTGTTCATTGAGCGACTGCTTCCGGTGTTTTGCTCTCCGTCCATTGACATCACTCGGTGAATAGTATTGCATCTTTCCGTCAAACCTGTGGCCCAGTACACCTTACTTCCACAAGCATTCTTTCGGGTTGGCTTTCTCTAGCCTTTGACTGTCCCCAGTCTTCCTATAGGGAGCGGATTTGGTACTTCATTTTTAATTAGCCGCAAACAAAGGAATTCGGGGAGTTCCCGGGACATCGCGTTACATCAAGGTGATTCTACAGTGGGTGTAGGGATGTGTTGATATACTCTGTGGATTCTAGGAATGCTAACTGGGATTTTTTTTTTTGGGGGGGGGGGGGAGAGGGGGGAAGGGGAGGGGGAGGGCACTGCATTTATTGATTACAGATACAGACATATAATTGCTTCCCCAAGTAGAAGGCAAGCAAGTGCTATTGTGTAATGTATTTATTGAAATAAAGAATCATAAACATTGAATGTGTTGTTGATCACTTCCGGTTGAGTGTGTGGTGGAGTGCTAGTCCGATCGATAGATGTAATAAATGTTTCTGGGCCCGGAGGGCCCTCAATGTCGACGGAGTGTATATCCATATCTAGTGCAACTCATCTTATCTTGTGTATGTCCCACCTGTCTCAGCACATCTTTGATGTAAGTGAATCCCGATATCCCTATTCTGAAGATCTACTATCCCACCAGATCTAGGTCAGTGATAAAAATAACTACGCGGTTTGCTTGTGGTGAATTAAAAATGAAGTACCGCGGGTTTGTGTCTCTCTTCATATCGTTCCTATTCTTTGACCTGTCCGACATAGGAGACCCTACCAATAGCTGCGCTGCCGTCGGCATAGCTCTTGGGGATATCTCTCCTACCACAGTAAGGTGGAGACACGACAGACAGGCCCCGTCCACTATAATCTTTGCATGCTCCGCAGAAACCACAAGGCGACTTAATTAATTATCGACTTGGTCAGGCCAGATGGAGAAGGCCGACCTGGGATTAGTCAGCATTTCTCCCTGTCGTGTGCTACACACTTGCTTGTGACACCAGCGGGTCAGTGTATACTGCTGACATACCTCCGTGCTGTGTCGGCTAGACATACATACGCCTTGTCGTGAGATCATGCGCTGTACCACTCTTTCTAGAATATTTCAGAATCTGTCTTATATTTCACGAGTCCAGTTTAGTCTAGATATGTACTAGACCAGTGGTTCTCAACCGGTGGGGAAATTCCTTCATAGGAGGGGGGGGGATTTTAGGGTTTCCGGGGGGGGGGGATGAAGATTATTTCAAGATCACGTTAATACATGAACCGATTACTTGATATTGTTTTTCCCTCCATACTTTACGGTTCTGTACTCCTCGCTCTTCTGATATTCGTCTTATAACGTAAGTAGACCCACAAATCACGTTTTATGCAGACGTCTAAACTTGTTCTAGTATGTGTTATTAAAGTTAGCTTCCATTTTTACGTATACTATGTAGGAGCAGGGTGGGGGGGGGGGATTTATGGGGAGGAAATATAACAGGGGAGGAATGACATTCTCAACATATGGTGAAGGGGGGCACGGGCCAAAAAAAGGTTGAGAACCACTGTACTAGACATTAGATGTGTACTAGACATTAGATATGTACTAGACATAGACACGTCTTGTCATGAAAAAATGCGCTGTACCACTTGTTCTAGAACTTTCTAGAATATGGCGAGGTAGCTGGTGCAACCCCTATTCGGATTAGCTGAACACAAAATGTCGACTCCTTGTCCTTGATTTGGGGACGGAAATTACAAGTATCTCAGAAGTCGAAGGGGGTTCGCCTGATGGCGAGGGACATTGGTAATAGGGAAAGCTAATCCGCATGCAAACATCAGTCCAATGCACCTCATAGTAGTAGCAACAAATAGTAGTAGTAGCACGTGTAAGGATTACGCTTGAGTTAAAAAAACAACAACAAACAAACGAAATTATTAATCCATTTAAGCAGAAGTAAATCTGTATATGAGAGGAGGATTCTAGAAAATAAACTTCAACCGTCGAAGTCGGAAAATGCATCGATCAACGTAACAAACGTTGATCGCAGAAGAAGGAGAATATATACATTGACGTGCCTTCCAGCAGGCATCAGCTACACGACTGTAGTGCTGTGTTCATCCAGGGGGCACCAACTACACGACACTCTATCAGTGCTGTGTTCATCCAGGGGGCACCAACTACACGTCTCTCTATCAGTGCTGTGTTCATCCAGGGGGCACTAACTACACGACTATATGAGTGCTGTGTTCATCCAGGGGGCACCAACTACACGACACTCTATCAGTGCTGTGTTCACCCAGGGGGCACTAACTACACGACTATATGAGTGCTGTGTTCATCCAGGGGGCACCAACTACACGACACTCTATCAGTGCTGTGTTCATCCGGGGGGCACCAACTACACGACACTCTATCAGTGCTGTGTTCATCCAGGGGGCACCAACTACACGACACTCTGTCAGTGCTGTGTTCATCCAGGGGGCACCAACTACACGACACTCTATCAGTGCTGTGTTCATCCAGGGGGCACCAACTACACGACACTCTATCAGTGCTGTGTTCATCCAGGGGGCACCAACTACACGACACTCTGTCAGTGCTGTGTTCATCCAGGGGGCACCAACTACACGACACTCTATCAGTGCTGTGTTCATACAGGGGGCACCAACTACACGGCACTCTATCAGTGCTGTGTTCATCCAGGGGGCACCAACTACACGACACTCTATCAGTGCTGTGTTCATCCAGGGGGCACCAACTACACGTCTCTCTATCAGTGCTGTGTTCATCCAGGGGGCACTAACTACACGACTCTCTGTCAGTGCGGTGTTCACCCAGGGGGCACTAACTACACGACTCTCTGTCAGTGCTGTGTTCATCCAGGGGGCACCAACTACACGACTCTATCAGTGCTGTGTTCATCCAGAGGGCACTAACTACACGTCTCTCTATCAGTGCTGTGTTCATCCAGGGGGGCACTAACTACACGACTCTCTATCAGTGCAGTGTTCATCCAGGGGGCACCAACTACACGACTCGATCAGTGCTGTCTTCATCCAGGGGGCACTAACTACACGACTCTCTGTCAGTGCTGTGTTCATCCAGGGGGCACCAACTACACGACTCTCTATCAGTGCTGTGTTCATCCAGGGGGCACCAACTACACGTCTCTCTATCAGCGCTGTGTTCATCCAGGGGGCACTAACTACACGACTCTCTGTCAGTGCTGTGTTCACCCAGGGGGCACTAACTACACGACTCTCTGTCAGTGCTGTGTTCATCCAGGGGGCACCAACTACACGACTCTCTGTCAGTGCTGTGTTCATCCAGGGGGCACTAACTACACGTCTCTCTGTCAGTGCTGTGTTCATCCAGGGGGCACTAACTACACGACTCTCTATCAGTGCTGTGTCCATGGGGCACTAACTACACGTCTCTCTGTCAGTGCTGTGTTCACCCAGGGGGCACTAACTACACGACTATATGAGTGCTGTGTTCACCCAGGGGGCACTAACTACACGACTCTCTGTCAGTGCTGTGTTCATCCAGGGGGCACCAACTACACGACTCTCTGTCAGTGCTGTGTTCATCCAGGGGGCACTAACTACACGACTCTATCAGTACTGTGTTCACCCAGGGGGCACCAACTACACGACTCTCTGTCAGTGCTGTGTCCATACAGGAGGCACCAAGTACGCGACGATATAGAGCTATAGAAGTACTGTGTTCAGTCTGAATATCGAATGACCAAAATCGTGTGCATTTCACAAGCGCGTCTTTATACTGTGGTACTGTTCTGGACGTGGGAAAATATTCTATCAGCAAGAGAGCAAACATTGCATGTCAGTGTGTCCATGATAACTGTGAGATAATAGTTAAAGTACAGTAAAGTAAAGTGCAGTGTGGTGAAGTGAAGTGAAATTAAGTAACGTAGATCGATGGAGGTCGGACAGACAGACAGACAGACAGACAGACCGGTAGATAGACAGACAGCTAGTGCTCTTACTGATCTATTTATTAGAACTCTTGTCTCTAATAATATGGGTGTGAAAAAATTAAGATACATAAACAACAATAGAATATGACAGTAAACCTTCACAAATACCCACAACAACAGAATGTGACAGTAACCCTCCACAAACACATAAACAACAATAGAATATGACAGTAACCCTTCACAAACACATAAGCAACAATAGAATATGACATTAACCCAACACAAACACATGAACAACAATAGAATATGACAGTAAACCTTCACAAATACCCATAACAACAGAATATGACAGTAACCCTTCACAAACACATAAACAACAATAGAATATGACGGTAACCCTTCACAAACACATAAAGAACAATAGAATATGACAGTAACCCTCCACAAACACATAAACAACAATAGAATATGACATTAACCCAACACAAACACATAAACAACAATAGAATATGACAGTAACCCTCCACAAACAGATAAACAACAATAGAATATGACATTAACCCAACACAAACACATAAACAACAATAGAATATGACAGTAACCCTCCACAAACACATAAACAACAATAGAATATGACAGTAACCCTTCACAAACACATAAACAACAATAGAATATGACATTAACCCAACACAAACACATAAACAACAATAGAATATGACAGTAACCCAACACAAACACATAAACAACAATAGAATATGACAGTAACTCTTCACAAACACATAAACAATAGAATATGACAGTAACCCAACACAAACACATAAACAACAATAGAATATGACAGTAACCCTCCACAAACACATAAACAACAATAGAATATGACAGTAACCCAACACAAACACATAAACAACAATAGAATATGACAGTAACCCTCCACAAACACATAAACAACAATAGAATATGACAGTAACCCTTCACAAACACATAAACAACAATAGAATATGACATTAACCCAACACAAACACATAAACAACAATAGAATATGACAGTAACCCAACACGAACACATAAACAACAATAGAATATGACAGTAACTCTTCACAAACACATAAACAACAATAGAATATGACAGTAACCCTTCACAAACACATAAACAATAATAGAATATGACAGTAACCCAACACAAACACATAAACAACAATAGAATATGACAGTAACCCAACACAAACAACAATAGAATATGACAGTAACCCAACACAAACACATAAACAACAATAGAATATGACAGTAACCCTTCACAAACACATAAACAACAATAGAATATGGCAGTAACCCTCCACAAACACATAAACAACAATAGAATATGACATTAACCCAACACAAACACATAAACAACAATAGAATATGACAGTAACCCTCCACAAACACATAAACAACAATAGAATATGACATTAACTCAACACAAACACACAAACAACAATAGAATATGACAGTAACCCTCCACAAACACATAAACAACAATAGAATATGACAGTAACCCTTCACAAACACATAAACAACAATAGAATATGACAGTAACCCTCCACAAACACATAAACAACAATAGAATATGACATTAACCCAACACAAACACATAAACAACAATAGAATATGACAGTAACCCTCCACAAACACATAAACAACAATAGAATATGACATTAACTCAACACAAACACACAAACAACAATAGAATATGACAGTAACCCTCCACAAACACATAAACAACAATAGAATATGACAGTAACCCTTCACAAACACATAAACAACAATAGAATATGACAGTAACCCTTCACAAACACATAAACAACAATAGAATATGACAGTAACCCAACACAAACACATAAACAACAGAATATGACAGTAACCCAACACAAACAACAATAGAATATGACAGTAACCCAACACAAACACATAAACAACAATAGAATATGACAGTAACCCAACACAAACACATACACAACAATAGAATATGACAGTAACTCTTCACAAACACATAAACAACAATAGAATATGACAGTAACCCTTCACAAACACATAAACAACAATAGAATATGACATTAACCCAACACAAACACCATCTGCACTGAGTAACATCAAATCTAAGAAATTAGACAACCATGACACCAGCTGCTAACCATAACATTTAAATAGGCTTCGTGTCCCAAGCATGGGATACTTCAATACTTTTTTTTGTTAAAGTTGCATATCCCTTACAGGACGTTGCAGTCAACACCAGCATTTTTCTAGCTGTTGTTGATGTTCTTGGCAAGATTACGCTCAGTAGTTTTCCGTTGCTTTCTGAGCGAACGGCTCACATACCAACGCGACGCTATCCGCTTGCTAAATGAATCTCGTGCAGCTGTATTCCTCACATGGATATACGGGATTACGGAGAAAATCGTTAACACCTTCGCCAGGGAGACCGCTGTACAACTAACGAAGGCTATCGCCAGTGAACATAAGCAAATTGATACGGTGTTGCTAAGCCACTCTATTTACACACAACATGGAATTTGATAACAACATACAACAGTTACAATAGGAGGGACAAGATATAGTGACCGGGCTGTCTATAGGGTTTTATACCCCTCATTGTTCAGTCATTCAAATCCGCATTGCACAAGGATTCCCCCGTCACCGGGTCCATGCTACAGCATGCAGACTGAGTCGCGGGACTTAGTACTCAAAATGTCGGGGTACTATCACGTGAGAATTGTCCAGTTATTCCGCTTACATAACAACACTGAGGCCAGAGCATTGCTAGGCATGTTATGACTTAAAAGAAGGTAGGCCTTTCTCCCCCCTCCCTCTCTCCCCTCCCTATCTTAAGAAATGGACACGCAGGCCCATCAAACATTTTACTAGTCCTGTCTCTCCTCACTCTCTCTCAAGAATTAGACACACAGGTCCTTCAAACATTCTACCCGTCCTCTCACTCCCCTCCCTCTCTCAAGAATTAGACACACAAGCACATCAAACATTTTATCTGCCCTCTCTCTCACCTTTCTCAGACTATTCTCACATTTCAAACCAGGCCAATGTTAAACGAGAGAGAGAGAGAGAGAGAGAGAGAGAGAGAGAGAGAGAGAGAGAGAGAGAGAGAGAGAGAGAGAGAATTGAGAGGGTGTGAAAGAGATAAGAGGGGGAATGGAAGAGATAGAGGCACGGGCAGAGAGAGAGAGAGAGAGAGAGAGAGAGAGAGAGAGAGAGAGAGAGAGAGAAGGGAAAGGAAGATAGATGAATAAAGAAAGGGTTTAAATAGTTGCTATCTCATTGGGATTGAGTGTATGGTGGGAAAAAACAGTGGAGAGAATGGTGCAGCAGGGAGTGACCTGAGGATCTGGCCGTAACCCAGAACTCCGAAGAAAGGCCAGACGGACACATAATCAGACCGCTTCTGGTACCATTAGTATTGGTACTCTTCGCTGGCTGTCCCGAGTGTTGTGATGTTGGTTCTTAACTTAACTCAACATATTTGTTATAGATCCACGCTTCTTAAATAGAAATAAACCGATATAGTATTAAACTAAGAGCATGTACATTTCACGTGGCGCCATACGGGTGTGAAACATAGATACTTAACAAATCAGCCGAAATGTAGACCAGAATAAATCATTATTCTGCGCCTAAGAACAGGACACACTAGATTACGCAACACTCATTCATCATGTGCCATACTGGTAAGCGTGGGCGGTCATGTTTCGCCATCTTACACGATCACTAGAGTCGTGGATCAGCTTCGTGTTCTTGTTCCGACCATGCCATGTGGTCAAGCCATCCAGATATTTACTTCTCTGCCTTCCTCTTGTTATCTTCCCCTCAATCTTGCCAGTTGTCACCAACTTCTCTAGTTTATTTCTTCTCATAAACAACATGTATACAACATTTAAGACTGGCGAATCACCCATGTGCACATTTGGTTTGACGCCGCAGACAGCAAAACAAATACTCCAAATACATTTCTAGACGAACCTTCTGGCCTCGAGAAACAACAGTGGAAGATAAACTCTATAGACCAGTCAGATGGTCTAGAGTGGAATATAAACTCTATGTATTGAGTGTACTGAAAACGACAGAGAAGTTCATACAAGAGACAACATCAACATTGTGTGGTCTATGATATCTATGTATCCTCCAAGTTCCAATGAATACTCATCAACAAATATCAACCGACAGATCTAACATTATCCACGAACCGCCACTTGTAATGCCTAGATGCACAGCATGACCCGGAGCACTGATTTCAAATGGTGCTAGACTGACCATATGCTCGCATCTACTCACCACTCAAGACCAGTCACCAGGTCCGCCACTCTGCCGTGGGGGAGCGTCTTCCTCGCGTGGCCAGTGTTGCCCGACTGGCATCTGTCCAGAGATGTATGGCTATGGGTGATGACCCAGCCTTCGATAGTTTGTACAGCATCATTTTCAAGAAAAGGCAGATGGTGGCGAAGGGAATTCTTGACCTCACTTGATTTTCCGTGACATAGTATACAATTGCTGGATCTTTTCAAGAGAGTTCCACAGTAGGGTGTAGGGTGTAGGGATATGATAAGACAAGCTATCACAAACTGTAGAGCAGATAGGAAAGACAGACAGGGGAATACTTGCAGGGGTACAATAGTAAAGACATACGGCTTGTCCAACCGGGAAGACTTGGTGGGTTACAATAGGGAAGACATTTAGGGGTCCAACTGGAGAAGACTTACAGGGTATGAACTGCGTAGCTCCAGCGACGACCCTCATGAGTCTCCGAGAAAATTGCACTCGTGAGTCAAATAGCGGAGTTCGGAATCAAACCCACAACATACGTATCGCATGACATACGGTATAACCACTTCACCACGGAGACTCCCTAGGCATTTCATTCCCAACATACTCCAACCCAAAGCTCAGAGAGGAAAGACTTCATTAACCTCTCAGCGTGACATCGTTGGAAAGACTTCATTACCCCCCCCCCCCCCCCCCCCCCCGGCGTGACTTTGTTGGGAAGACCTCATTAACCTCCCGGCGTGACACCATTAGGAAGACCTCATTAACCTCCCGGCGTGACATCATTAGGAAGACTTCATTAACCTCCCGGCGTGACATCGTTGGCAAGAGGAGCTGAACCGGCCAACGAAGAGACGAGCGACCATGATCATCCGTCGCGCTGAAACCTTCCAAGGATTGCACATTCTGCCCTTTGGAAAGCTGCAAGAGACACACAGCAGTTCTCCGCGAGGATGGTTGACCACGACCACCCGACTTGGAATCTCCGTGTGGTCTAGCCGCCTGCCACGCGCTTCCAAGGTTGTATGTTCGATTCCGGACTCAGCGCCATTCGGTTCACGAGTGCAATTCTTTGGGAGACACCTGAAGGTCGTCACTGGAGCTACGAAGTTCGTGCTTTATGCGACGCTTTCTGCCCCGAGGAAAGAGGCCCAGCCATTCGGAGTAAAAAACCGGTGCAACAAAGTCACTCTTACGTCTGTAAACTCTGTAAACCCAAGTCTCGCTAAACATAGTATAGAGAACTCGCGAACATGCTCGGAATAAATATGTTGCTAGACTGCTGGGAATGAATCCAGGCCGCGAATCTGCAAGTCGCATAAGAGCATAAGTCTAGATCGACGGGTTTTCAACATCATCATCATCAACCGTGCTAAATGGGTGATATAATTTTAACACTTTACTACAAAGTCTGACCGCAGTCACATTTTTTCCTTAACTAAAACCCGAGAAAGAGATCTCCTATAGCTGATACAAAGAGTGCAAGCACAAAGAGATCATGAAATTCTGGACATGGAAGCTAGGCCCATATTATCTTGACCAAGGATACTCGAAGGCTGAGGTTCATCATCATCATGTGCCACGCCGGTTAGCGTGGGAGGTCATGTTTTGCCATTTCACTTGATCACCAGAGTCGTGGATCAGCTCTGTGTTCTTGTCTCCACCATACCACGTGGCCAAGCCATTCAGGTATTTACTTCTCTGCCCTCCCCCTGTTCTCTTCCCCTCGATTTTGCCAGTTGTCACCAAGTTCTCCAATTTATTTCTTCTCATAACGTGACCAAAAAATGTTGATTGTCTGCGTCTAATTTCTCTAATCAGTTTACTGTTTTCATTTGTTTCTTGTGGGACTTGGTTATTTGTTTTTCTGTCTGTCCATTGTATTCTTTGCATTTTCATCAGAAACCACATTTTGCACAGCCACGAATGTTTTTTCCCGCTTTTCTGCTCATTGTCCACACTTCACATCCATACAAAAGCACAGGTTCTATGTAGCACTTCAAAATTCTTTGTCTCGTTGCAAATGACATCTTTTTATTAGTCAGTATGTTTTTCAACTTGCAAAAGGCTGCCTTCGCCATGGCGATTCTTGTTATAATCTCTTCAAGGCATCTCCCATCAGATGTTATGACTGTTCCGAGATATTTGTACCGATTCACTTGTTTAAGAATATTCCCTTTTACTTGTATATTACATTGTGGTATTTCCTTCTTCTTAGTGACGGCCATAATCTGTGACTTCTTACAATTTAATGCTAACCCTAGTTGTTCACTGTGTGCAACAACCGCATCTACTAGATGTTGCAGATCCTGCTCATTGTCTGCACTGGCTGATGTTACACATAGGTCATCTTACAATATGAGAGCTCCGTCTTGTTTTTGCCCCCCTCCCCCCCGGGCTCGATTTGAACTCAAGCTTAGTCCACACACGTGCTACTACTTCTAGTAGTCACCACTACTCGTAAGTGAACTGGATTGATATTTGCGTGTGGATTAACTTTCCCTGTTACCAGTATCCCTCGCCATCAGGCTAATCCCCTCCCGACTTCTGAAGTACTTGTAATTTACACCCCCAAGTCAACATTTCAGTCCAACTGACCGGTGGTGGGGTTGAACTCGCTACCTCAACATCAGCACACCGGAAGTTTAAAATTGAGCGCTCTTATGAATTCAGCCATGCTGACCTAGTCTCTGCCTTGTGACACCAACTCCTCCTCCTTGCGGTCACTGCCTCTGATGACTACATTCAGGCTGGTTCTCAGAATGAACCAGAAGTACCTCGTTAGTTTAATACAGCGTGGAGTTTTAATTATCAACTAGTGGGCCAGTGTATGTTACTGAACTCGCTGTATAGAGAACCATCCTACAGAACGTGTTCCAGCTTCTTTTCTTAGAGTGCACAGAGGTAACACGGGGAAGAAGCTTAAGCGTGTGCTTGTTTATTCGTGGATAAAGTATATGGGTCTGGATCGACCCCGAAGCTACGTGGTCACGAAATAAACCCATCTGGAATTACCCCTGGGTCAGCGGGAGAATGAATGCACTTACCATTAAACTATCATAACTTGCATTTATCACTAAACTATCATGTCTCGCACTTACCCCTAAACTATCATAGCTGGCACTTACCACTAAACTACCATATCCCCTTATAGCTAACATAACCACAAATACAACAACAGTAGCAGCAACACAAAGGACAAGAAACATACATGCACATACCTGTTTTCGCGAAAGTCACGTTCAGGTCTTGTCGGAGTGCAATAAAACAATTCAGCGAGTGTATAGATATTCAATAACAGATCATCTGCACCCCATTCTATTGCAAGCAAGTGGTCTGCCGATGAACAACAAACACAGGACATCTGCCACATTCTCGGCTTACTCTACCGCGATGGAACATGAAGAATGGACAAGAAACTGAACGAGTGACAGACACATAAAGATTAAAGCGAAAGTGTCGACATAAATCTACTCCAAAGAACAAATAACGGAGAACAAGAATATCGCAATTCTGTATTTATTGAAGTATTATTGTTTACGTTTTTTTTTGTTTGCCGACAAAGACTATATTCGAAACGATCTCTTTTATCTATGGTGTCTTACTTTTGTCAAACATATTTTACCCCCCTTCGTTTTTGGAATAGCTCGGTAGCAAATTTGCACTTCTTTACCAATAAATTCCCCATCACACATTCCCTAGAAACTACACACCTTTTAAGTTTATCTAATTAATGAACACCGCAAATGTTTTGGTGTGTCGTGAGTAGCCCATTAACGCTCGAATTTGCTTAGTAACGAATCAAGAACACATAAAATAAAACGGAACACACCGCGAAAAAAACAGAACCCCAAAAGTACCTTAATGTCATCATACACGTCAACACGCGTCTGTTAGACACAGGACCCCAAAACAATAGTCCCAACCAACACACACAGGCTTGATATGCCTCAGGCCGATCCATTCCCCAGGTCAAACGAGATAACAAAATAGGTCAATAGATTCATAACCCAACGAGGCTGTTCCCAAGCAGAAAATGTGCTCGGTGTAAAACCCGTGCCGATATGGCCTCAAGACTGTTCACAGGTTAGGTACTGTTGTAGTAACGGTTGTCAGAACGCCTGTTAACAGGTTAGTTTAGTTTAGTTTAGTTTAGTCGATGGATCAACATCACGGCACACGGGTGCAACCCATAAGTGCTCCGTTCTCCTCCCAACTCAAACCTGAGTCTGGAGAAACTCAACTCAGTGCACGAACTCCGTAGCACAGCCGAGGTTCCTGAAATTGCTTTGGGTAGATTTTTAACTCGAAATTTTTGCCCGGGCAGCGCCGTTAGGCTACTCTTTTTCGATTTTCAACTGCCAAGGGATATTTTTACGTGCGCAACAATACACACGGGCGTCCGATCTCACTACCCAGAGATCAGGGGAAATTTTATTACTAGAAGTCCACGAGAAAAAAATCGCGGTCCTCACCGGGGCTTGAACCCGGGACCTCCAGCACTCGAGACGGACACCATACCTCGAGACCACGCAGCCCCCTGCCCGTTAACAGTGCAGGCCAAAAGCAAAATGACAGTTATACATGGAAAGTCAGCGCTGTTGTGTCATCATCTCTTTCTGTCGTTCCTCGTTGACTTCACGAGAAATGGATACAAGGGTAATGGTTGCCACACATAAAAATGCACAAAAGAGAAGCAAAAATGTGTCGTGGTTTGTAAGGGATGGCTTCCATTGCACAGTTGCATATCTCTCTACCTGCTGCAGTCCAGCAGACAGCACCAGTATGCCAGCCTGCTCGATGGCGAGTCGGCCACGTTGTCCCCTAATGAAGTTGGCACTCTTACACATGAGACAATAAGTTAAAAATGTAAAGACTTTTTAGACCTCACAACCAATATTTTTTGACCCAGACCGCCACTGGATAATACAAAGAGCATCTCAGGACACTGCACGAACTCGATACAAGGGCTAAGACTCACATGTATGTAAGTAAAAGTTCCGTTGATACAGCCCAGACAGACTGGCCATATGAAGCTAGACCCATATTGTTATAGGCCAAACAGTGCTAAGTGGCTGATGTGCTCGGCAGCCTTTCCTTCCCAAGACAGTTCTTGGTACTCATGTTAGGCGGGGCAATCACTAGGGGCTTCAAATGACAACCTTACAAGTGTGATAGAAATTACAATAACCATGCCATTGTCTTGTAACCTGTCAATATTCTTGTTAAGGATGTCAAGAGTGACTACCACGTGGCATCACGGTGCAGACGAACACGCTGACGTCATAGGATAGTTTAAAGATGGCCGCCCCACTTCTGACATGCACCAAAGAGGAGCAGCGTTCTGTTATCCGTTATTTGATCAGTGAAGGGGTAAAACCTACAGAAATTTATCGGCGAATGGTGATGCATGTTTGTTAGTCCAGCAAGTGTATGGGTGGAGCAGGAAGTTTCAAAACTCCGTGACTTCTGTGACAGACTGTTCACGACCGGGTCAGACACACCGAGTAGTGACCAAAGCCATGTTTGTTTTAACAGAAATCCAAGCACTTTATCGGCGCTGGGGGACTTCACTGAACGCAGTGTTGAATACATTAAAAAAAATGATACATTTGCTTTGAACTTTTTCAGAATATATTCACACGAAAAAAAAAAAAGCTTTCAGGTTTTCAATTAAAGCCCCCTCGTAAAAAAAAGGAAAAAAAAAAAAAAAAAACCCATGAAACCGCAGCGCGATCGAACTCACGACCAAGGGTACAGCATGCCAGAGTCCAGCCGATACGCCCACAGCTCCTAAATGCACATATCATAAATACACGTTATTCATTTATTTGGAGGCGACTTTTCTTGTGTTGAGATTTTCCCTCGGCAGTGCAACACCTCCATATGGGACATTCTTCTCAGCTACTAGTTCGGCTCACCAAAGGAGGATCCACGACGGTCTCCGCTGTGATGAATCCTGCAACCCCGGGAAGGTTAACCCGGTCAACAAATGCCCGCAGAAGTCGGATGTGTCGGCCTAACGGCGCAAGAACGCAGCTCTGCTGTAAACAGGCACAACGCAATCACGTCCAGAAAAAAAACTCCGGATGAACGAAGAAGAAGAAGAAGAATCCTGCAAGTACTACATACTGCACGCGCGAGCTTGTAGGAGAGTCTCATAACTCTCCACGATGTGTGTCCCGTTAGCTCTCTTTAACCCAAGCGTAGTCAACGCTGGACCGAGTTTTTCATGTGGGATAGCTTTTCCTATTTCCCGTTTCCTTCGCCATCAGGCGAATCCACTCCGACTTCTGTGGTACTTGTAGTTTACGTTCCCAAGTCAAGGACGAGAAGTCAACATTATAGTCCAAATGACAAGCGTAAGGGTTGAACCCGCTACATCCATTCAGCACACCGACATTCTAAGATCGAACTTCTTATCCATTCGGCCATGCTGACCCGCTGTCCTCACGATGACGGTAGACAATTAACACCCCAGTCTTGCACCCACAGCTTGGAGACCAGTCTTTCTGTGAACTGTTTCTTCTTCTTCCTTTTCTTCCTTGCTCTTTCGAGGGGAGTGTGTCACACTTAGTTTGGAAGCAGATCGATTTGTGTTGATTTCGATGGTATGCAGCGTCGGTCGCTCAGACAGCAATATGGCCGATTTCAGCATGCATTCGTGTCAGGCTGGCTTCCGCTTGACAGATTCTATCCACCGTAACTTACTCTACCGTGGGTAGGTTTCTCGTTTGGGTGCTACATTCAGAGTTTTTCTATGTTGACTATTCTGTCCAATCTGTTACGGCCTTTCTATATTAACTATTCTGTCCAGCTGTTATTCATTCCTCCACTCATGGTCTTTCTATGCTGACTATTCTGTCCAGCTGTTTTTCATTTATACACTCATGGCCTTTCTATGCTAACTATTCTTTCCAGTTGTCTCGCATTCCTACACTCACGGTCTTTCTGTGCTAACTATTCTGTCCAGTCGTCTCTCATTCCTACACTCATCATGTCTACATTCACGTCTTTCTATAATGAATATTCTCCTTCTTTCTCCGTGCAACATTCATGGTCTGTCTAAGTTAATTAGTGTCTCCACGCGTGTTGGCTTCTATGGTTACTATATTCGGAGCCTTTCTATGTTGACTATTGTGTCCTGCTGTTTCTTGTTTCTACATTCAAGATCGTTCTATTTGACTATTGTGTAGAGCTATTTCTCGTTTCTACATTCAAGATCGTTCTATATTGACTATTGTGTCCAGCTGTTTTTCTGTTTCTACGTACAAGGTCGTTCTGTATTGACTATTGTGTCCGACTGTTTCTCGTTTATACATTCAAGGTCATTCTATGTTGACTATTGTGTCCGGCTGTTTCTCGTTACTACATTCAAGATTGTTCTATGTTGACTATTGTGTCCGGCTGTTTTTCGTTACTACATTCAAGGTCATTCTATGTTGACTATTGTGTCTAGCTGTTTCTCGTCACTACATTCAAGGTCATTCTATGTTGACTATTCTATCCATATGTCACGGTCTTTCTATGTTGACAACTGTCCAACTGTTTCTCGTCGTTACATTCACGGTCTTTCAATACTGAATATCCTCCTTTTTCTCGTTGCTACATTCAAGGTGACGTTGCTCTGAATTAGCAGTTTGGGTTTCCCCTGTTTTGTCCTAACAAGTGATAATTCTTCCTCGCGTTTCTCAGTTTGTCTGTCCAGTTAAACTATCCAGACACGAGACATTGAGCTACACACGTGTCAAGTCCATAACCAAGGAACAAATGAGCAGCCATTACATATATTTTCACATATGGTTTTATAAGTAGTTGTATCAGTGTATGTTTGTTGTGTGTGTGCTGACGACGGCTTCGGCCAGAACGTCCATTTCATCACTTGTGACAGAGTTCCAGTAAAGCTTACCCGATTCTCTTCTCGGTTTTGTTGATTCACTCATTGCAGTCATGCTAACAATTTCCCCCGACTCCCCACAGAATCGCTGGTGTAGCGACTTTCAGAATCCCCCGTACACATCTGTTCTATCATTCCCCAACTTTTTTTTTTGTTACCGCATATTGATTTCTTGGCAGTAGTGCTCAGCCAGATCTGCGAACTGTCCCAAATGTGCCTTCTAATTATTCCCGCGTGGCGGACCTTTTGTTCTGGTGGCAAATGTCCAATGTAAGCAACAACAAAAAATAGTCAAGGAGCCTTTTTCGCGCCTTTGACGTGTTGGGGACATAGTCCTAGATCTATATTTGTATTGACCAATCAGCACTCAATATGTGGTGTGGTTAATTACGCGCCGGCCGCCTTTATTTTCCAGAAGATTCCGGGTGCTCATATGTTGAGTAGTAGTTGTTTCTTGCTGTTGCACTCGTGGTCTTTCTATGTTAACTATTCTGTCTAGCTGTTTCTGGTTGTTACATTCAGTCTTTCTATGTTAACTATTATGTCTAGCTGTTTCTTGTTGTTACATTCATAGTATTTCCATGTTAACTATTCTGTCTAGCTGTTTCTTGTTGTTACATTCATAGTATTTCCATGTGAACTATTCTGTCTAGCTGTTTCGTGCTGTTACATTCGTGGTCTTTCTATTTTAACTATTCTGTCTAGTCGTTACTCGTCATCATCACCACGCGCCTTGCCATCTAGCATAAGCGTTCATGTCTCTGCAGAGATCTCCGTTCATGATGTTCTGGATCAACTCTGCCGATAATATTCCTTCATGCCACACTCTTAGTCCACCCAGGCGGCAGAAATCCGTGAAATCCTATGAAGATAATGTGGTGGCTTCCCCTTGAATTCCACATCCACACAGAGGTATTTTACACCTGCATGTGACAGCAATTTCCAAAATCTCAGAACAAGTGAATGCCCTGCTTTGCTCACCTGCAGAGTTGTTCACTTATCCGGTGGATACTTGGTCCCTAAGACTACGTTTGCCAGATAGCGGGGTGTTTCCGATTCTCTACTGGAGACGCAGTTATGGTTGTCTCTGCCTCGCATTATGTGACCATATTCCCTATATATATATATATATATATATATATATATATATATATATATATATATATATATATATATATATATATATAGTGGTTCTCAACCGGTGGGGAATTCCCCCTTCTAGGGGGGGGGGGGAGAAAGGAATTTTAGGGTTTCCAGGGGGGGGGGGGGATTAAGATTATTTCAAGATCGCATTAATATAAGAACCAGTTACTTGATATTGTTTTTCCCTCTAAATTTTACGGTTCTGTACTTCTCACCCTAATGAAATTCGTTTTACAACGTAAGTAGAGATGGAAATCACGTTTTATGTAGATGTATAGACTTGTTCTAGTGTTATTAAATTTAGCTTCCATTTTTATGTATACTGTGTAAGGGTGGGGGGGGGGATTTATAGGGAGGAAATTCGAAAAAGGGGGGGGGGGAATGACGTTCTGAACATATGGTAAAGGGAAGCATGGGCCAAAAAAGGTTGAGAACCACTGTTCTAGGATGTTCATATCTTCTAGGATGGTCATGTATTTTAGGATATTCATATCATCTAGGATATTTTATCTTCTAGGATGGTCATATCTTCTAGGATGCCAGCATTTTTTCTTCTTCACGATTATCCTAACTTTCTGCATAAACAACAAAGAAGGAAAATTGCTCAACCAAGTTATAGTACATCCAAATACCCACGGGCAGTTATAACTTCAGATGGAAGCTTTGTGATATAGATCTAGATAGTTCGATAGCAGAACAAGGCAAGCAAAAGCTACATTTCAGACAGGTATCTTATACACTAAGTCACTATCATCGCATATCACAAAGAGGGTACTGAAATGCTACGAGAGGGCTTCAAATGAAAACCTTAAATGTTTTTTTTTTAAATTTTATGTTTTATTCTGACAAAGTAAAGAACAAATGTATCATTTTCCGATGTAGTCACCACTGCGTTAAATGCAAGCCATCCAGCGCCGATAATATACACTGTACTTAGATTTTTGTATTAAAACATTATGTTGGTTGCGTGTGTAAACCACTCATGAACCACCTGCTGTACCACATCATCTTACCGAAAAGTCTTTCCTCCCACTGACTCTCTGAGTTGTCCAAACAGGTGGAAATCACTTGGGGTTAGGTCTCGCAAGTACGGGGGATGTGGTACACAATGAAAGTGGAGATCTTCGATGGTTTCAACCGTTGCAAGAGCAGTATGTGGTCGAGCATTGCCATGTTGCAAAAGGAAACCTTAACCTTTACTCAAAAGTCCACGTCGTTTGGGTTTAATTGCAGGTCGAAGCAGATTCCTGAGAAGATATACGCATCACTGGTAACACTAACAGTCAGTACTCTAGACAAGGCCAGACGGACGCATACTCAGACTGCAAATGGTATCGTAAGTATTGTGACTCTTCTCTGGCTGTTGAAGATGAGGAGGGAATATACATGGCAATGTCCCGAGTGTTGTGATATCGGTTCTTAACCCAACAGCAGTCTTGAATACACAGAGTATTTGACGAGCCTCAAATTTTACTTGCTCTGATATATGTTGGTAGAGAAGTCCATCTTTCCTGTTGTTGATTGTGCCTTAGCCATTTCGATTCTTGTACTTTCCATGTTTCGTGTTGTTGATTGTGCCCTTGGCCATATTAATTCTTGTACTTTCCATGTTGTTGATTGTACCTTTAGCAACTTCCATTCTTGTAATTTCCATGTTTCGTGTTGTTGATTGTACCTTTAGCCATTTCGATTCCTGTACTTTCCATGTTGTTGATTGTGCCTTTAGCCATTTCGATTCCTGTACTTTCCATGTTGTTGATTGTGCCCTTAGCCGTTTCCATTTTTGAACTGTCCACGTTGTTTATTGTACCTGTAGCCATTTCGATTCCTGTACTTTCCATATTTCATGTCGTTGATTGTTCCCTTAGCCATTTAGATTCTTGTACTTTTCTTCTGTCATTGTTTGGCTAAGATAAGTTTAGCTTGATCGCTGCTCAATTATTTCATTACGTATATGAATGACAATTTTCTAGATGACATTATGTATATAAAAGTCATCTTTCTTGTTGACATTATGTATACGAATGTCAACTTTCCTGACAATCTTTACTGTTAACGACTTCCTGGCGAAGTGGGCAAGCCGTCTGCCTCGCGCTCCGAAGAATGTGGGTTCGGTTCCGGGCTACGTCTTTCGGTTCACGGGTGCATTTTCCTCGGTGACCGCACTGGGGGATATCGCTGGAGCTACGGAGTTCGTGCTTTGTGCGACGCTTTCGGTAGGCCGCCCTGCGGAAAGAGACCGAGCCGTATGGGATAAAACCCGGTCTAATGAAGTCGATCCTCTCGACTTTTAAGGATTTATCGTTTTTACTCCTGTAGTCTTTTTACTGTACATGTCTAGACCGCCTTTTGCCTTTGTATTTTTACCATATCAATCGGAATCTGCAGATGTTGTGGGTTCTTAATTTAATTGTTGGTTATTAAGTAACCCCACTTCCCCGCCTGATATTTCCCTGTCCCCACACACCTCTCTCACCGGGTCCTTCCGCACAATTCTGTCATGTTTTCCCGCGTATCTGTCACTTCAGGCGGAAGTCTTGACATAATGAAATATCACTCAATAAAAAATTCTGCATCTGCAATATTACATTACGCTAATTTATGATTTCTGCCACGACAGAAGATTCTGTTCACCTCTCTCTCTCTCTCTCTCTCTCTCTCTCTCTCTCTCTCTCTCTCTCTCTCTCTCTCTGCGGGCTTGCGTGCCCAATTCTTAACCCTTTGAAAATAAAGTTTTTTCGTTCGTTCGTTCGTTCTCTCTCTCTCTCTCTCTCTCTCTCTCTCTCTCTCTCTCTCTCTCTCTCTCATTCTCGCTATCTTACTTTTTCGCTCGCTTTCTCTCTCTCTCTCTCTCTCTCTCTCTCTCTCTTTCTCGCCATCTCTCTCTCTTGCTCGCTATCTCTCTCTCTCTCTCTCTTGAACGCGCGCTCTAACTTTCTCTCTCTCTCTCTCTCTCTAGATCTGAACGCTCTCTCTCTCTCTATAAATCGCTATCTCTCTCTCTCGCTCTCTCTCTCTCGCTCTCTCTCTCTCTCTCTTGATCTCTCTCTCTTGGTTGCTATCTCTTTTTCGCTATCTCTCCCCCACCTCTCTCTCTCTCTCTCGCTATCTCTCCCCCACCTCTCTCTCGCACGCTTCTCATTACACCCTGCTTCCTCTGTTAACGGTCGGGTAATAAAAAAAGTGTTTCTCTCCCCCCTCTTTACCGACAATCAATCAATAAAACCGCGTCTCTGGATCTCTTCCATGGACTCATTTCGTTCTTCTGTTCTTTCGACCTCCATTCTCCCACGGCCGGCTAGAAGCAACAAACGGCCGGCGGGGAATAACCCAGAGCATATGGAACACACACGCAATGAATCGCATAGAAACAAAACAAAAACAAGCCCAAAATAGATTACCAATTCCAGGAGAAAACATCGGACACCATGTTTAAAGAAGGAGATAAGAGCTGCTGGTAACAAATGGCAAGATTCCTGATCGAGAAAGATTCTGTGGTTCCTTTTTGTTTTTGTTTTTTGTTTTTGTACAACTTCGTTTTTCCAAGAGGGTTCATGGACTGGCGATAACGCGGTTTCATCTCGAGATGCAACAATACACATTTATTCCGAGAATGCTGGTGACTTCATCAAGCTGTGAGTGAAAGACGTAGGAGGTGACTATCTACCATCACCGTGGGGTTTTGCTGTGGTTCTCTTGATGTTTCGCTGCCAGCAAAATTTCAGTCCACAGCATTCTTCTTTAAAGCGGAGAATATGGTCGATCATCCTGTCGTAAGCCAGATTGCTCCAATATGAATCCCGATCCTTGAACGCCAGCCAGAGCTTCTGCACCCAGGAGAACAAGGACAGAACAGATATCAAATAGAGACCTAGCAATGTGTAAAATGGAGCCTCAATACCAGCATAGACAGATAGTTCAACCGAGTATACAGTTCCACAGTTTTGCAGATTCTTGATATACAGTACTACTGATTCCAGTTGTATAGTTCTGAAACTCCTATTTATACAGTACTAATGATTCTTCATCTACACTCGACATATTCTTCATCTACAATCTACAAATTCTTCACTTACAATCTACAGATTCTAGTTCTACAGATTTTAGTTCCCTGTAGTTATACATATTTTAGTTCCCTGTAGTTTACAGATTTTAGTTCCCTGTAGTTCTACAGATTCATGTTCTACAGATTTTAGTTCCCTGTAGTTCTACAGATTTTAGTTCCCTGTAGTTCTACAGATTTTAGTTCCCTGTGGTTCTACAGATTTTAGTTCCCTGTAGTTCTACAGATTTTAGTTCCCTGTAGTTCTACAGATTTTAGTTCCCTGTAGTTCTACAGATTTTAGTTCCCTGTAGTTCTACAGATTTTAGTTCCCTGTAGTTCTACAGATTTTAGTTCCCTGTAGTTCTACAGATTTTAGTTCCCTGTAGTTCTACAGATTTTAGTTCCCTGTAGTTCTACAGATTTTAGTTCCCTGTAGTTCTACAGATTTTAGTTCCCTGTAGTTCAACAGATTCATGTTCTACATTTCTACAGATTTAGTTCCCTGCAGTTCTACAGATTCATGTTCTACAGTTCAAACGAACTCTTGTTCTATAGTGTAACAAATTCTAGTTCAACAGTTTTACATATTCTTGACCTACAATTTTACAGATTCTTGATCTACAAGAAGTTCAGATTCTTGACCTACAAGATGTACAGATTTTTGACCTACAAGATGTACAGATTCTTGACCTACAAGATGTACAGATTCTTGACCTACAAGATGTACAGATTCTTGATCTACAAGATGTACAAATTCTTGATCTATAAAATCTACAGATTCCTAATTTACAATTCTACATATTCTTGATCTACAATTCTAAAAATTCTAGTTCTCCCAAATCCTAGTTCTTCATTTCTACAGATTCTAGTTCTACACATTCTTCTTCACAATTCAATGGATACTAGTTTTGCAATTCTACAGATCTCAGTTCCTTAGACTAAGAGATTCATGTTCTACAAATTCTTGTTCTACAGTCACACAGATTCAAGATCTACAATTCTACACGCTCCAGTTCTACAGATTCTAATTCTAGACTTCTACAGACTATTCATCGAAAATCTAAACATTCGACTTCTACAACTCTTCAGATTCTAGTTTTGTCAGCGTCTAGTTCTACCTACACATTCTAATTCTGCAGTTCAATGTTCTATAGATTCTTATTTTACATATTCTATATATGTAGTTCTAGAGATTCTGGTTCTAAAATTCTAAGGATTAAAGCCCTACAGGCCTACATATTCTATTTCTACAGAACTATAAATTCTATGTAGTTCTACAGTTTTACAGATTCTACTTCTACAGTACTATTGATTCTATTTAGTTATACAGTTTTACGTTCTACAGTATAACATCTGATGGGAAATGCCTTGAAAAGATTAGAACAAGAATCGCCATGGCGAAGCTAGTCTTTTGAAAGATGAAAAACATATTGACCAATAAAAAGATGTCAATTGCAACGAGAAAAAGAGTGTTGAGGTACTTTTGTATGGATGTGAAGCATGGATAATGACGCTGAAAAACATCTGATGGCTGTGGAAATGTAGTTTCTTAGGAAAATGCAAAGAATGCCATGGACAGACAGAAAAACTAATGAACAAGTCCTTCAAGAAACAAATGAAGATCGTAAACTGATTAGAGATATTAGACGTAGACAGTCAAAATTTTGTGGGCATGTTATGAAAAGAAATGAATTGGGGAACTTGGTGACAACTGACAAGGTTGAGGGGAAGAGAACAAGGGGAAGACAGAGAAGTAAATACCTGGATGGCTTGGCTGCCTGGCATGGTTGAGACAGGAATACGGAACTGATACACGACTCTGGTGATCGAGGGAGATGGCGAAACATGACCGCCCACGCTTATCGGCATGGCACATGATGGATGGATGGGGTTCTACTGACTTTAGCTCTACAATTCTATAGACTCTAGTTTTGCAGTTCTATAGACTCCAAGTCTACAGTTTGACAGATTCCACTTCTACAGATCTGCAGATTCCAGTGGACATGTATAGTGTTCACTTACAACATGTAGCATTAATTATAAAGAGGCAGGCGTGGAGTAGAAGACACGTGGATGAACGGAGGGAGAGAAGACAAGTGAGACAAAAAGGAGAATATGGGAACAAACATGGGATAGGAAAGGTCACAGAGAAGGGGGAAATGGGAAGTGGGAAATTAGGGTAAGCTAGGAGAAGTAAAAGAAGAAAGACGAGGAAAAAAGAGAAGAATTGAGAAAAAGGGAAGACCACGAGTAATGTGAGCAAGGAAAGCACTGTAAAAGAAGGTGATAGAGGAGGGGAAATAGATCAACAAAGATGAAGAGGAGGTGACGGAGTGTCGAGGAGGATGAAGCAGGAGTAAGGACAATGAAGACAATGTACGACAATGTATTGCACTGGGCTCTCAGCTCGACCTAGCCTTAAACTAGGTACCAAGAAATGTCTTGGGAAGCGAAGGCGGCCTGTGTGATACTGACCAAATCAGCCACCGAGTGTCGACTGGTCTAAACAAATATGGACCTAGCACTATATACCCATCTGACTTCATGTGTGTACAAGAGTTCTCTACTAACTTTCAGTTATTCATCGGGTGTCAATGTCCAAGCGCTGACTCATTTTCAGGTGAATAAGGCCGAAGATTGGTGTCGACGCCACCAGACCATGTCCCTGCACTGTCTCATATCCTCAACATGTCTCTTCAGCTCAACATCAGTCTGTGCCCCAACATCCTTGCATGCTTGTGTGGTGTGATGTGTCCTAGAACGCGGCATTTTTCTCTTGTCCCGGATCCTGCCTTCCAGTGTATTCTGGGATAGACCGCCATGTTTCTTATGCGACCGAACCAAAAATAACTGGTTTTATATGTTGCCGTTAGTGCTGCGGGGGACAAACGCATAAAGATGGATGATTAACTGCACGACAGCAAGACAAATCACATAAAGATGGATGATTAACTGCACGACAGCAAGACAAATCGCCGTTTTTTATTTGGGGTCATGATATGGGATTGGAGAATTTGGTGACAACTGGTAAGATCGAGGGGAACAGACCAAGGGGAAGACCTAGAAGCAAGTACCTGGATGGCTTGGCCTTGTGGCATAGTCGAGACAGAAACACGGAGCTGATCCACGACTCTGGTGATCGGGTGAGATGGCAGAACATGACCGCCCACGCTTACCGGCATGGCACATGATGGATGGATGGATGGATATGGGAAATTGGAGATGAATGGTGTGTCCGTAGAACTGTGACAACTGAGAAGGTTGAGGTTACTACATACAGAAACAGAGAGAGAGAGAGAGAGAGAGAGAGAGAGAGAGAGAGAGAGAGAGAGAGAGAGAGAGGCGAGAGAGAGGATGGAGAGAGGGAGAGAAAGGGAGTAGGAGAGAGAGGGGAAGGGGAGAGGAAGGAAGAGAGGGGTGGGAGAGAGAGGGGTAGGAGAGAGGGAGGAAGCGATTGGGTGGGGAAGGTAGAGGAAGAGGGATGGAAGGGATGGAAGGGAGAGGGAGGAAGAGGACGGAAGTGGAGAGATGGGGGAAGAGAGGGAGGGAGAGGGGATGGAGTGTGAGAGGGAGGAAGAGAGGGGGTTGAGGAAAAGAGATGGAGTGGGGAGAGGGGGGAGGGGGAGAGAGAACACGGTTAAAAGCACCGAAAATTAACAGAGACGAAAATCGAACACACACACACAAAAACAAAAACAAAAAAAAACTGGAAAATGGGTACAGAACAGAAAGCAAATAGAAGCGAAGACGACGGAAAATAAACACATACAAAAAGCTAACACATACGAGCAGACAGCACTGATGAAAAGCTATCACGGACTTAAAGAGAAGCGATGAAATGCGTAATTTCCTGAACTTTATTTACATTCTAGAAACCGTTTGCTCACACGAGAAAGTTGCACTAAACACTGACACAATACCGCGATAGGTTGAAATAGATTACCGTGAGTCACACTTCTCGTCTGGTTACGGCAACAACAACAAAAATCAATAAAAACAGTATTAATTCCTCCTTGTACAACAAGTTCACCAGATCAAATCCTTGTTTCTTATTTGTCCTTCTGCTCGAGCGAATATTTGTAAACGAAGTGGAAGGGGTGGGGTGGGTTGGGGAAGGGGGAAATTCCCACCGGTTGAGAACCACTGTCCTAATGTATTCAAGTTTCTGAGGGCCGAATGCAATCTTGTCACAGGCCAAATATGGCCAGCAGGCCGTAGTTTGAAAACCCCTAAGCCTGCAAGATTGCGTTAAGTAACAATTAGTTAGTTAGTTAGTTAGTTAGTTAGTTAGTTAGTTAGTTAGTTAGTTAGACGCAGTTCCAACTTCACAGCAACGGGTCGTCCCCATTATGCTCCGTTCCTGTGCCAGTGAATATCACACAAAATGCTCCCCACTGCCCAATGTGAAAAGTGGAAAAGGAGTCTCGACAAACAACAGCCTGCACAGATACACTGTGCATAATGCCGCCGCCAGAATGTCAACACACCAGTCCCCCACGAAACACCCAGTTCATCTCTGATGGACTCGGCAATAATTTTTCTATCTGGATGTTTCCTAGATGTTCACCCACACAGTCCACGAAAATACAGTTCATCGCCGATGGCAGTGGCAGTCAACCAGAAGCCCAGCAGCCACGCATTTCTGCATAAGGCAAAAACCGGTCAACTCTGGGACATAGCCACCTGCCATCACCCCGAACATGCAGTCACGTTCCAAAAAACCTCAGGCAGATTCAAAAGCATTTCACACGAAACCCACAGCTCCCAGTGTCGCGCCACACACTCACTCAGTAGCAGGGCGACGGAACCATCAAGCCTCCTTAGTCGCCTCTTACGACATGCGTGGTAGGCTACAGTGTTGCTATTCTTTGTTTCCCTTATGGGCCCCGGCAACACACGTAACAGTAATGCAAAGTAGTGATTTGCATACATTACTTGGCTTACAATCATCATCATCATCACATTGTATGCCTAAGCATAGGCGGTCTTGGTTGACCACCTTACACGATAACCAGAGCCTTGGATCGGCTCTGGTGTTCTTGTCATGATAAGCCATACAGATATTAATCTCTGCCTCCCCATTTGCTCTTTTCCCATCAACCTTACCAGTTGTCACAAAGTTTTACAGTTTGTTTTTCCCCAAATTGTGCCCACAACATCTTGACCTTCTACGTCGAATTTCTCGAACCCATTTACGGGTTTCATGGGTTTCCGGTAGGACTTGCTCATTGGCTGCTCTGTCCGTCCATGATACTCTGCATGTTCCTGAGAAACCACATCTCCACGGCTTGCAATACCATCCATCCATCATGTGCCATGTCGATAAGCGTGGGCGGTCATGTTCTGCCATCTCACTCGATCACCAGAGTCGTGGATCAGCCTCGTGTTCCTGTCTCGACCATGCCCCGTGGCCAAGCCATCCAGGTATTTACTTCTCGGTCTTCCCCTTGGTCGCTTCCCTTCGATCTTGCCAGTCGTCACCAAGTTCTCCAATTCATTTCTTCTCATAACATGCCCAAAAAATTTTGACTGTCTACGTCTAATGACTCTAATCAGTGTACGATCTTCATTTGTTACTTGAAGGACTTGTTCATTGGTTTTTCTGTCTTTCCATGGTATTCTTTATATTGTCCTCAGAAACCACATTTCCACAGCCATCAGCTGTTTTTTCAGCTTGTCTGCACATTGTCCACGCTTCACATCCATACAAAAGTACAGGTTCTATGTATCCCCACAACACTCTTTTTCTCGTTTCAACTGATATCTTTTATTTTGTTGGTGCAATACAAGTTTACATAAATTAAAGGATCCTTTCACACGCCTTAAGCCTCAACGGACATATGGCGCTAGTCCCATATTTTTATAAACCAACCGGGACTCCGTGGGTATTGTAGTCAGTACCCCGCCGGTCGTCTTTACTTCCCAACACATTCTTGGTACCCATATTAAGCTGGGTTGATTTGGAAGTCAATGTCAATTTAAAAATGGAGGGGGGGGGGAAGAGTGTGTGTGTGTGTGTGTGTGTGTGTGTGTGTGTGTGTGTGTGTGTGTGTGTGTGTGTACTCGCACAAACCACGAACTCTGTAGCTCCAGCGACGACCCCCAGGAGTCTTCGAGAAAAATGCACTCGTGAACCGAATGACTTAGTCCGGAATCTAACCCACAACCTTCGGAGCGCGAGGCAGACGGTTTGACCACTTCGCCACAGAGACTACCACAGACGCTCACTAGTAGTAACTACTACTTGTATAAGTATGACGTGTACGAACGACGCTCGAGTTGAAAGCCAGAGGACGTTTAAAAAAATTAAGTGAAACCAAATGCACCCAAGAACACATTGTCGTAACTGGTAAAGAAAGACAATAGACCACCAAAGATACTACCTGATAGCCCAGCACAACTATGCACTTAATTAGCACACCAACATAAATATAAAACAAAACTATTGGCACAAGGATCGGGACAAGGACACACACACACAGAGACTACACAGCATTTCTGCAGATCGATACTGCCCGGTACAGAAACGTCCGCAGTCGATAAACCCACGCCATCGCGCTCGCTCACTCACTCACTCACTCACTCACTCACCCACCCACCCACCCACCCACCCACACACACACATCTATTTGATATTAAGACAGCGAAACCGAACACAAGCCGCCCTATACAATTGTCCAACGGCACAGTCGATTACGGCATATTTACTATCCGGCATTGCCTACGTGTATTTGACGAAGTTCTTATGGAGACCATATTGAGGACATCGCCCGTAGGGCAAACAGACAACTCTAACAGCTAGTCGATAGCGTTGTGTACTGCGTGTCCACAGCAGATCAGATGATTCCAGTTTGTTTGCTTGTATCGCCTTCCCTCCAAAAATACACCAGAACATTCTTATTTGGTCTGCCCAACAGTTCACGAATATCTTTAAATATGTTGCTGTCCATCAAAATATACTCAAGAATATTGCTATTTCGTCTGCCCAATAACTCAACAACATCCTGGTCTGTCATGCCCGTGCATCTAATCATGCTCAAAGAACATTCTTATCTACGATGCCATCTATCCAATAACTCAACAACATTCTTATGTATACTACCATCTATCCAATAACTCAAGAACATCCCTATCTATACCACAATTTATCCAACATCTGACTAACATTTTTTTTTCATACTACCATCTATCAAACAACTCACTAATATTCTAATCCCATACTACCATCTATTCAACAACTCACTAATATTTTAATCCATACTACCATCCCGACTTTGTGAAGACACATGAAGGGTGTAGCATAGGTGGGATCGCAAGCGTAATTGAAATACCACTACTTTTATCGTTTCTTTAGTCATTCACGCTCGTCGCGAGATCCGCACAGTGGAAGGACTGGAGATTTGCTCGCAACAGACGAGCAAAATCTCCGGCGATATCTCTGGCGGGCCTATTCCCGGTGGTCGCGGGATCCGCAAAAGTCAGGCGAGGAGTCTGACGATAGTGCACGCTTTACACAGGTCAGGACACTTGTGGTTGACAGATGTGCGCGACCCTACGGTTTAGGCGCGTACGAGGCCCTCGCCTATGGGACTTGGCTGAACGCCTCTAAGTCACGTCCTTGGGTTCCAGGGTGTGGCCACCACTCGCATCCTGCTCGTGGAGGTGAGGTCTCGGAGGGTTGACGCTGAGCCGCCAGCGTCTGCAGCCTACCTTGTGCCAGACGTATTGGATACCCATTCCTTTGGAATACAAAGGGCGAGGCCGAGAGAGGGAACATGTCGTTTGGGCACCACATGTTTCTCTTAAGGTTTGCCCAGGCATTGTGATGGAATTTTGGCCACATTCCAACTCACATACTTTGGTCTGTCAAGACTGCAAGGTGCCACTCACTCACTACCATCTATTCAACAACTCACTAATATTCTAATCCATACTACCATCTATTCAACAACTCACTAACATTCTAATCCATACAACTATCTATTCAACAACTCACTACTATTCTAATCCATACTACCATCTATTCAACAACTCACTACTATTCTAATCCATACTACCATCTATTCAACAACTCACTACTATTCTAATCCATACTACCATCTATTCAACAACTCACTACTATTCTAATCCATACTACCATCTATTCAACAACTCACTAATATTCTAATCCACACTACCATCTATTCAACAACTCACTAATATTCTAATCCATACTACCATCTATTCAAAAACTTACTATGGGGGAACTTAGCCAGGCTGTTGAGTTTGGGCTAAGTCAGGGAGACTGAGCCAGGAGTCTTTTTGGGGAGTCAATTCAGCTGGTGGGCAAGTTAGAGAAACGGATCCCAAAATATCGACTCCATGTAGTTGGTTACGCCGGCTCCATGGCCGAGGGGTTAGCAGCTTTCTCCGCTAACCCCGAATACTCTCGTCGCGTCACGTGACGAGAATTAGCAGTGGTTCGAATTGCAAAAGTGACTTATGAGAGTATGGAGCCGGTCGATCAGAAAGTCGTGGCGTGCTGATGAGCGTAATCTAGCCTAGGAATCAACATACAGCTGAAAGATGCTGGTGTTGACCGCAATATCCTGAAACAGGATGGAAACGCGGTGGGGGGGGGGGGGGGGAATGTAGTTGGTTACGTTCAAGCACGGAGAAGGGTATTTTATAAGGCCGGTAGCCGGCCATATTGTGCTCACCTGAAAACTAATGTGTCGAATTATACTCTGATTGTTTCTGGAAATGTGCATATGCAGCATATATAATCATCCGTAATAAAGATTTGTATGTGCGCAAACCGGTGTTCTATATTGACTCATCGTTGTTGATAAGTCGTCCGGCTCAATATTCACACTGACTTACACTAGACACAACCGCAGAAAATTCAATCTGTCAACAGTAATGTGACACTACCATCTATCCAAGAACTCAAGAACACCCCTAATTATACTACCATCTATCCAACAACTCAAGAACATCCCTAACTATACTACCATCTATCCAACAACTCAATGAACACCCATAGCTAGACTACCATATATCCAACAACTCAAGAACACCCCTAACTATCTACCATCTATCCAACAACTCAAGAATACACCTAACTATACTACCATCTATCCAACAACTCAAGAACACCCCTAACTATACTACCATCTATCCAACAACTCAAGAACACCCCCTTCCTATACTACCATCTATCCAACAACTCAAGAACACCCCCTTCCTATACTACCATCTATCCAACAACTCAAGAACACCTCTAACTATACTACCATCTATCCAACAACTCAAGAACATCCCTAACTATACTACCATCTATCCAACAACTCAAGAACACCCCTAACTATACTACCATCTATCCAACAACTCAAGAACACCCCTAACTATACTACCATCTATTCAACAACTCAAGAACACCCATATCTATACTACCATCTTCCCAACAATTCAACAACACCCTCTTCCTATACTACCATCTATCCAACAACTCAAGAACACCCCCTAACTATACTACCATCTATCCAACAACTCAAGAACACCCCCTTCCTATAATACCATCTATCCAACAACTCAAAAACACCCCCTTCCTATAATATCATCTATCCTACAACTCAAGAACACCCCCTTCCTATAATACCATCTATCCAACAACTCAAGAACACCCCCTTCCTATAATACCATCTATCAAACAACTCAAGAACACCCCCTTCCTATAATACCATCTATCCAACAACTCAAGAACACCCATATCTATACTACCATCTTCCCAACAATTCAACAACACCCTCTTCCTATACTACCATCTTCCCAACAACTCAAGAACACCCCCTTCCTATACTACCATCTATCCAACAACTCAAGAACACCCCCTAACTATAATACCATCTATCCAACAACTCAAGAACACCCCCTTCCTATAATACCATCTATCCAACAACTCAAGAACACCCCCTTCCTATAATACCATCTATCCAACAACTCAAGAACACCCCCTTCCTATACTACCATCTATCCAACAACTCAAGAACACCCCCTTCCTATACTACCATCTTCCCAACAACTCAAGAACAATACTATATACCATATACGCAACAGTGTAACACTATTCTTATCACTGCTGCCGTCTATTCAAAAAGACCAGAACATTCTTATATTATATATATGTTGCCGCATATCTAATATCCCAAGAACATTCTTATCCGTGCTGCGCTTAACTAAAAATACACATTCCTATCCTAGCTGCTGTCTGTCCAACAACTCAACACTATTCCTATGTTTAGTTTCGTCTACACAGTAATTCAAGAACATTCTTGTCCGTGCTGCTGTCTGTCCAACAACTCAACACTATTCCTAAATGTAATGTCGTCTATACAACAATTCAAGGGCATTTTTATCCGTGCGCCGTCCACCCAGAATTATCAAGAACATTCTATGCTACCGTCTCTCCAACAACTCTTAGCATCACACATCCAAAAGGCCTCCTAGCGTGGAAAATAGTTCTTTACTTTGACTCCTATATTAGAAAAACCTGGCTTACTCAAACACTGCATGTTAACTTTGACGTCGACTGCTCACATGTGGGGCTTCAGAAGTCTTGAGTAGAAATGTCTAGAACAACTCAATACAAAACGAACGTTGCTGGAGGAAATAACAATGACTTCAAACGACATGACAAACTACTTAAAACTACAATGGAGGACAAGTCCAGGCCAAAAGAGCTAGAGGTATTCACACGTGCAAATGAACAGACAGCATTATTTGTGGTCAGGGTACAACCGAGGAGATTGTTAGACCAAGGATCCAGAGAAATACTGCTGGGGGTTCATTACCACCAACCTTCCCTGGAAATGATTATGATGTTGGTGATGATGATGATGATGATGATGATGATGTTATTAGTTATTCTTCTTCTTTCGTTCGCCTGAAATATGTTTATAATTGCAATGTTGTCTCTTGTATGAAACTAAGTCTTTTTTTAGTTCACTCAGTTGTCCATAGAGTTTATCTTATTGGTTATGATAATGATGATGATGTCATTGGTTATGATGATGATGATGATGATGTTATTGGTTATGATGATGATGATTATGATGATGCTCTTAGTGATGATGCTGTTGGTGATGATGATACTGATGATATTGATAATGATGATGTTGTTGTTGATGATGATTATGATGTTGGGTTGAAGATAGTGATGATGTTGGTGTTGATATTGATGATGTTGATGATGATGATGATGTTGGTGATGATGTTGATATTGATGATGTTGGTGATGATGATGTTGGTGATTATATTGATGATGATGATGATGATGATGATGATGTTGGTGATGATTATGTTGGAGATGATGATAACGATACTGGTGATGATGATGATGATGATGATGATGATGATGATGATAATGATGATGTTGGTGATGCTAATGATGATGTTGGTGATGATGCTGGCGATGATGATGATGGTGATGATCATAATTGTGATGTTGTTGATGATGATGATGATGATACTGGCGATGATGATGATGATGATGATGATGATGATGATGATACTGGTGATGATGATATGTTGGTGGTGATAATGATAATGTTCGTGATAATGATGATGACGATGATGATGTTGGAGGTGGTGATGATAATGTTGATGATTGTGACGAAACGCGTTTATCTGTCTTGGGTCGTAAAGATCCCGCACTATTTTGGCGCGTCATCAGGGGACTTTCCCAGCTATAAATAGACTGGGGAAAGCCGATAGAGGAATTACTATCTAGAATCTTCTCGAAACACCGGAATTTGAGTGACCCGTGAGACTGGGTTTCGCACAAAATTCTCGTGCAGAGAGATCTAGAAAGTCTAGGCGGGGAATGACGGTTTCCCGAGAAAGTGTCTTTTCTCAAGAAGCACTATCTTCTCGTGCGCATTGAGTTGGCACGAGTGGGGAAATTGGCTAAACCTTTCATTCACTTCCATTTTGCTCGGAGAGAGCAGACGCAGGCCTTGTGAGCCAATTTTGTGTGGCGTCTCACCTCAACCATGATTCGGCTGACTGTTATGGAAAGGAAGCTGAGAAGCCCTTGAACAGTTCTGAAGCTGACTGGAAATCTGGTTCTTAACATTCAGGTACATATTTGTTTAAATCATTTAACTTTGTAAGTGTGTACCACACGCCATTGTTCTAACCTCATTACCTATGCGGATGTCCTTGCATACTAATTAGCAAACCGATCGATAACGCGGTTGATGGCTAATCGTGTGTTTGTTTACTGCGTGTTCGCGAATCAGCTGTTGGGAACGCAGGAAGGCGATGGGGCTATATGGATGTAAATTATATTTACCATATATTGTAAAGCGTTGCATCTATTAGGTTGCTGTGTTAGAATAAAACCTAGTTACTTGTGCCTGATAGAAACTTAGATTTATGTCAGTCAGTTGCTGAAGCCAGAAGAACGGTTAGAAAACCAGGTAAGTTGGTAGGTGGAGATTCAGACAAAATTGTGCTTAGTTACTAAGTAATGGAAGAACGTAGTTCTGTGCCACCAGGAATGATGTAACTATTGTGTAGTAACTTAATAGTGAATTCATTGTGTGGAACACCGGATTTCTGTGGTAAGGTAAGTCTGCTTTGGTGATATATATATATGATGTGACATTGTGTATATATATTAGGTCATGGCAAATGATACTTCCTGGAGTAATTCCGAACGCCGAATAGGTCGACGCGTGATAACAATGCGTGCCGTCGCGATATAAACATGCGTTCTGATTTCTTGTCTAAGCTATCCTGTTTCTTTCATACTGGCGCTAGTGCGAGTGAATGCTAAGGTGCTGGAAGTATGGAGGGATGCAAGGAGGCTGTATGAGACTGGGGACATATAGGATATGGGGGATGTGAAAGCAAGTTATGAAAGTATAGGTTGGTAAACCAGACCAACGATGAAGTTCAGTCCGACCAAGGCTAACCCACTTGAGAGGGCAGAACTGGAACATTACCCTTGGAACATGTGGGGAACATGTATTTTCAAGAAGGCTTCTTGACTCTAAGGAGGAGTCTGATAAGAAGAGTTGGCTATGGCGTGGGCAGGTGGTCCCACCAGCAAACAGGCTTGTGTACATATTGGATGTGATCATGTACTATTCCTATATCCCGAGGGATGGTATATTGATCAATATTATGTTTCTTAATGAACATTGATGATGTTAGGAACGAGTCCAGGGACTCTTTACCTTATTGTTTAGTTCGATTAAATTAGAACTATGATAACAGACTACTATCACTACTGACGTTAGCGACGACTGGTAGATGACTAGGGATAGGTGAGACCTACGATCAGACTCGTCATTCTGATTTATTGCTCTGTTTGACGGGCTGTTCTGTGAGGCCAGCTGACATTCCTGAACCCATGCTTTACTACTCTCCATATAGAGATAATGCTTTGGTTATATGCATAACTAAGTAGCATGACTGAGGGTTGAGTAGTCATTGGTAGGATGCATGTGGACTAATGTTTGGGCCAGTATACTCTCACCGGTCGCTCTTCCTTTTCAGGAGTTTGCCTGTTGAGGAACCAGTCAACTATAATTGTCGTTGGCAGGAAACCACTTCGTGTGACACAGCGAAGGGTTCAATTCTTTACTTATCACGCCAGACTCCACCACACCATGTACCCAATGTGATTCACCATGCGTGAAGGTTTGCATCAAGTAATCCAGGTGCCCTGAATGTGCACGTGTGGGACGTGATGGTTTGTGATGTTTTTCTACGTTAGACGATATTCTATTTCAGCCAGGAACATTTCAGCATTTTGAGCAAGCATGCTCAAAGAAAGGAAACACCTGACCGTATATTATTACGGTGGTTCTGCCTAAACGCGGAAATAAATGCAAGTTACCAGGTGGAAGGGACAATTGATTATAGTCCAACCTGAATTGTTTTCCGTGAAATAGATGTCTGATTCTAATAATGTACTTTCCCAGAGGGAAGATTATGAACTGTGTTCGAGTAGGACTCAGTGACATTCCGTTGCCATATCTGATGCTTCAAGCAGTGTTACTGTGAGGGACCATTGAATTGGTCATTGACATTCTTCAATCAGTGTTACTGTGATGTGAGGAAGGGACCATTGAATTGGTCATTGACATATTCTTCAATCAGTGTTACTGTGATGTGAAGAAGGGACCATTGAATTGGTCATTGACATATTCTTTAAGCAGTGTGACTGTGCTATGCTTGATGGACCATTTGATTGGTCAGTGACTACTTAGGTTCATCGAAGTCACGAATACTTGGAGTCAAGTCCAGGAGGATTGTCTCCCAACCAGTGGTGTTAGAGAACTGTGTATTAACAGTGACTCCGGGAGAGTGATACAGATGCAGTTGGTCCAGTGAGTGAGATCCAGCAGTGATTCTATTGTTGGGGAGCCACGCTTTGGGGACGGAGTGGTCTCCAAGGTTCTAGTCATCTCACTGGAAGGAAGCCGGGTGAGTGGCGGACCGACTGGACAGGACATCTGCATCCAATCTACTTCTCAACTCCATGATGACAATATTATCTCTGATTCTGTCTCTACTCTACGGTCTGTTTGTGTAAATAGATTATTCTATCAGGATGTTCATTTCAGTTCTATATTCTCAAGGGTAGAATAAACTTTATGTACGTTGACTTGCTCTTTGTATAATGATTGAGTGTGGTCTCGGACGATGCCTAAATGTTCATTGTTCCACAGGAGTAGGTAGGTAGTGGGGGTCTAGAATCTGGAGGGGCGTGTAGACATAATTAACTAATATGAGATCAACCACAGAGTAAAAATGTGTATCTGCCTGTCCAACGCCTGGGGTTAGAATACATGGGAGTGCCAGGGACACCTCGGGTGTGGTTCACTCTCACTACCCAAGGTGAACTCGTTACACTAAAGAATACAGTGTGGGGGCTCGTCCGGGATTATTCCAAGATCTGTGTGTGTTGTAGACCTCTCACATAGGGATAGGGACTTAGTCTATATCCTCTACTTCAGTCTACATAAGATTCTACTACTTCTACCTATCTCATAACTGTCTGACGGACATTTGTGTTGTGGTGATTAGTTAGTACTATTGATTATTGATTCATTGTATTGCTTCACCCACACATACTTGAGTACCCACATCTCATAGTCAACATGTCTACCCAAGAGATAGACTTAGACAAAGTTCAGGAAACTGGGCGTAAGTCAGGTCTAGAGGGAGAGGCTTTGAAATCCTATGTGCAAGAGGTGGAAAGAAATTTTCGCCAAGAGGAAAGAGAGAGGAGGAGAGCAGAACGAGAACTGGAAGCCAGTAAAGTGGCCCTTGAGGAAAAGAGGATAGCGGCTGATACTGAAATGAAACGGCTTGAGTTGGAAGCCGAGAGAGAAAAACGTGACCATAAGTATCGAATGAAGCTACTTGAGGCACAAGTGCCTGCTACAGGTGTAACTGATGGAGCTATGGGAGGTGGTGTACCTCCTGGCTCAGAGTCAACCAGTAGACGTGACTACCAGGCTATGAAATGGCCTTTACAGCCGTTCGAACCCGAGAAGGAACGGATAGACCAGTACTTAGAGAAGTATGAAGCCATGTCTATTGCAATGGGGCTAGACAAACAGAAATGGTGTTTGAAACTCTCCCAGGGACTCAGAGGCGCCGGTTATGAAGTGTACGCACGCTTGCCACCGGGTTTACAGAATGATTACCCGGCACTGAAAGCTGCTCTCTTGAAGAGATTCGAGATCACAGCACACTCATACCGAAGGAAGTTTCGGACTTCTAAGCGAGAGCCTGGCGAACTGTTTTCAGCATACAGTGTGAGATTGAACTCATACCTTCTTAAATGGATGGCCTTGGCCGGATTTAATGAGGAGTATGAAAGTTTGCGTGAGTTGATGGTTGTAGATCAGATGCGAATGCAAATGTCTAAACCCTTGCGAAACTTCTTAGGTGAGAATGGGGCTGAGAGATTGGATATAGTCACCAAGTTAGCCGAAAGATACGTGGAAGTCTATGGCGAGACTGGGGATACCAGTCCAACAGATCCGAGATCGAAATATACGGATCCAGGTAAGTCAAAGAAGACGACAAAGAAGACCAATGGTTCGGGAGAACCAAGTAAACAGGTAAATTCTTTAGAGAAGAACTCTAACGTCAACCAAGGTAAGAATAGCCCACCTAGTTCTCCAAAGAGGAAGTGGAGTGAACGATGGTGCAAATTCTGCAAGTTCAGCACTCACAACACGAGTGAGTGCAAGAGTAAGCCCAAGGACTTTCACTTTGCTTGTCTTGCAGAGGTTAGGGATAGACCATGCAGGAAAGTGAAGTCGGTTGATGGGAATGTAGAACCTAGACGACCTCCAGTGGTTGAGAGAGTAGAAGTGAACGGGCAACAGGTGATGTGCCTCTACGACACAGGATTGCAATTTCCTGCTGTAATTGCATCCCACCTGACAGGCCCAGAGCAACTCACTGGGGAGATAACGGAGATACAGCCAGCCAGTAGGAGTGCTGTAGCGTTACGTTGCCCGATTGCCAATGTGGAGATTCGGAGCAAGTACGTTACTGGACGCATTCAGGCGGCAGTAGTACCGGATCCTCTCTATCCCCTAATTCTTGGCCGGAAGTACGTGTTTCTGGGCGAACCAGAACACCCTAGCATCCATAAGTCTAGGCAGGTCGGATATACAGAGGAAGAGGGTCTCAAAAAGGTAAGTCTCCGGAAAACTCACCCGGATGTGATGAGTAGTGCTCGGAGCAAGGATGCATCGGAGTGTCCTTGTTCAGAAAGGTTGCCCAACAATGAAAACCCGTTAACTCAGGGTAAGTTCGAATCTGACAACCGGTCACCGTTAATTCAGACCGGATCAGAGAAGCGGCAGAAGGAACGTAAGTTGGTTCCTGAGAGCTTCAGAGCTAATCTGCTGCGAACGGTACATGTCAGGTCACCAACCGGACATCTGACTGTAGGGACAACCAGTAAGTGTCTATCCCGGTACTATTGGTGGCCGGGAAGGACAGGCGACGTGCGCAGGTATATTAGGTCTTGTCCGGAGTGCCGTAAATGCTCACTTGAGAAACGGACGAAGACGAAGATATCCTTAGCGGTTGGAGACCGAGTTCTAGTACTCCTCCCAATCGAGGGGAACGAATTCGAAATCGGGTGGCAGGGCCCATTCCTAGTGGATAAAGTGGGGCTCCACAAGCACTATGGAGTGGTGATCCTGGGAAAGTCTTCTACTTTCTATTCCAGTCTCCTCATGCGCTATGAGAGGAAGCCCGATGATAAGTCCACCAGCCCAAGGGCGCAGAGATTCGCTGAGAGAACGGTTCGGGGTTCAGGCCAGGTAGCGGAAAGCCTGTCACACCATAGGAAGTCCTATATGTATGTGCAGGTACCTTCTTCGGTTCAGCCCGGTGCTCTGGGGAACATGACCAGCCAAAGGAACACCCGCAGTGCTAGTTACACTGAGAACCGTGGTCGGAAGAGGTGGGTTGTGTCGGAACGGACGACCCCTGGTTCCTCAACCCGACCGACTGCAGTCCAGCTGGGTCCTCGAAAGGGGAAGCTGGAGTTGCAGAAGTCCAGTAAACTCTGGCAGGAACGATCGTTAAATCAGATCGAGACGGGAGCTCTGGTCCGCAAGACACTGCGAGATGCCCGATCGCAGTAGCGGAGTAGGCGTTGATCACCCGTGATACTGAATAGCTTGTCACCCCACCAGAGGTGGTAAAAGTATCCTATGAAATATTGACGGGTTAGACTTCCTCACCCGCCATCCGGTCTCTAAGCAGGAAGAAAGAACGACATAGACAGCTTCTGCGTAGAAGTGGAACGACGGGGTCGATCCTCTTAAAGTGGGGGACTATGTGACGAAACGCGTTTATCTGTCTTGGGTCGTAAAGATCCCGCACTATTTTGGCGCGTCATCAGGGGACTTTCCCAGCTATAAATAGACTGGGGAAAGCCGATAGAGGAATTACTATCTAGAATCTTCTCGAAACACCGGAATTTGAGTGACCCGTGAGACTGGGTTTCGCACAAAATTCTCGTGCAGAGAGATCTAGAAAGCCTAGGCGGGAATGACGGTTTCCCGAGAAAGTGTCTTTTCTCAAGAAGCACTATCTTCTCGTGCGCATTGAGTTGGCACGAGTGGGGAAATTGGCTAAACCTTTCATTCACTTCCATTTTGCTCGGAGAGAGCAGACGCAGGCCTTGTGAGCCAATTTTGTGTGGCGTCTCACCTCAACCATGATTCGGCTGACTGTTATGGAAAGGAAGCTGAGAAGCCCTTGAACAGTTCTGAAGCTGACTGGAAATCTGGTTCTTAACATTCAGGTACATATTTGTTTAAATCATTTAACTTTGTAAGTGTGTACCACACGCCATTGTTCTAACCTCATTACCTATGCGGATGTCCTTGCATACTAATTAGCAAACCGATAGATAACGCGGTTGATGGCTAATCGTGTGTTTGTTTACTGCGTGTTCGCGAATCAGCTGTTGGGAACGCAGGAAGGCGATGGGGCTATATGGATGTAAATTATATTTACCATATATTGTAAAGCGTTGCATCTATTAGGTTGCTGTGTTAGAATAAAACCTAGTTACTTGTGCCTGATAGAAACTTAGATTTATGTCAGTCAGTTGCTGAAGCCAGAAGAACGGTTAGAAAACCAGGTAAGTTGGTAGGTGGAGATTCAGACAAAATTGTGCTTAGTTACTAAGTAATGGAAGAACGTAGTTCTGTGCCACCAGAAATGATGTAACTATTGTGTAGTAACTTAATAGTGAATTCATTGTGTGGAACACCGGATTTCTGTGGTAAGGTAAGTCTGCTTTGGTGATATATATATATATATATATATATATATATATATATATATATATATATATATATGATGTGACATTGTGTATATATATTAGGTCATGGCAAATGATACTTCCTGGAGTAATTCCAAACGCCGAATAGGTCGACGCGTGATAACAATGCGTGCCGTCGCGATATAAACATGCGTTCTGATTTCTTGTCTAAGCTATCCTGTTTCTTTCATACTGGCGCTAGTGCGAGTGAATGCTAAGGTGCTGGAAGTATGGAGAGATGCAAGGAGGCTGTATGAGACTGGGGACATATAGGATATGGGGGATGTGAAAGCAAGTTATGAAAGTATAGGTTGGAAAACCAGACCAACGATGAAGTTCGGTCCGACCAAGGCTAACCCACTTGAGAGGGCGGAACTGGAACATTACCCTTGGAATATGTGGGGAACATGTATTTTCAAGAAGGCTTCTTGACTCTAAGGAGGAGTCTGATAAGAAGAGTTGGCTATGGCGTGGGCAGGTGGTCCCACCAGCAAACAGGCTTGTGTACATATTGGATGTGATCATGTACTATTCCTATATCCCGAGGAATGGTATATTGATCAATATTATGTTTCTTAATGAACATTGATGATGTTAGGAACGAGTCCAGGGACTCTTTACCTTATTGTTTAGTTCGATTAAATTAGAACTATGATAACAGACTACTATCACTACTGACGTTAGCGACGACTGGTAGATGACTAGGGATAGGTGAGACCTACGATCAGACTCGTCATTCTGATTTATTGCTCTGTTTGACGGGCTGTTCTGTGAGGCCAGCTGACATTCCTGAACCCATGCTTTACTACTCTCCATATAGAGATAATGCTTTGGTTATATGCATAACTAAGTAGCATGACTGAGGGTTGAGTAGTCATTGGTAGGATGCATGTGGACTAATGTTTGGGCCAGTATACTCTCACCGGTCGCTCTTCCTTTTCAGGAGTTTGCCTGTTGAGGAACCAGTCAACTATAATTGTCGTTGGCAGGAAACCACTTCGTGTGACACAGCGAAGGGTTCAATTCTTTACTTATCACGCCAGACTCCACCACACCATGTACCCAATGTGATTCACCATGCGTGAAGGTTTGCATCAAGTAATCCAGGTGCCCTGAATGTGCACGTGTGGGACGTGATGGTTTGTGATGTTTTTCTACGTTAGACGATATTCTATTTCAGCCAGGAACATTTCAGCATTTTGAGCAAGCATGCTCAAAGAAAGGAAACACCTGACCGTATATTATTACGGTGGTTCTGCCTAAACGCGGAAATAAATGCAAGTTACCAGGTGGAAGGGACAATTGATTATAGTCCAACCTGAATTGTTTTCCGTGAAATAGATGTCTGATTCTAATAATGTACTTTCCCAGAGGGGAGATTATGAACTGTGTTCGAGTAGGACTCAGTGACATTCCGTTGCCATATCTGATGCTTCAAGCAGTGTTACTGTGAGGGAATTGAATTGGTCATTGACATTCTTCAATCAGTGTTACTGTGATGTGAGGAAGGGACCATTGAATTGGTCATTGACATATTCTTCAATCAGTGTTACTGTGATGTGAAGAAGGGACCATTGAATTGGTCATTGACATATTCTTTAAGCAGTGTGACTGTGCTATGCTTGATGGACCATTTGATTGGTCAGTGACTACTTAGGTTCATCGAAGTCACGAATACTTGGAGTCAAGTCCAGGAGGATTGTCTCCCAACCAGTGGTGTTAGAGAACTGTGTATTAACAGTGACTCCGGGAGAGTGATACAGATGCAGTTGGTCCAGTGAGTGAGATCCAGCAGTGATTCTATTGTTGGGGAGCCACGCTTTGGGGACGGAGTGGTCTCCAAGGTTCTAGTCATCTCACTGGAAGGAAGCCGGGTGAGTGGCGGACCGACTGGACAGGACATCTGCATCCAATCTACTTCTCAACTCCATGATGACAATATTATCTCTGATTCTGCCTCTACTCTACCGTCTGTTTGTGTAAATAGATTATTCTATCAGGATGTTCATTTCAGTTCTATATTCTCAAGGGTAGAATAAACTTTATGTACGTTGACTTGCTCTTTGTATAATGATTGAGTGTGGTCTCGGACGATGCCTAAGTGTTCATTGTTCCACAGGAGTAGGTAGGTAGTGGGGGTCTAGAATCTGGAGGGGCGTGTAGACATAATTAACTAATATGAGATCAACCACAGAGTAAAAATGTGTATCTGCCTGTCCAACCCCTGGGGTTAGAATACACGGGAGTGCCAGGGACACCTCGGGTGTGGTTCACTCTCACTACCCAAGGTGAACTCGTTACAATGATGCTGGTGAGAACGATGATGATGATGATTATTAGTCTACCGTTAACAAGAAAAGTCAGCTGCATGTCCTTTGCAGTACATCGCATTCAACTCAACATTTATTGTCTGTTTGTGATTTACTAAGCAGCGTTCAGTAGTCTACAACTAGTTTCAGAACGGCCAACGCCTATACCATTGTGAAAAACAACACAACGCGGTCTACTCTCAACCCTGATAGGTCAGGGTTGTGAAACTGTTGGCCACATCTATGCCACTGAAGCTTACATTCACGTTTACTCATTTCTGTCTTCTATTCTTCTACACACGGAGGAAAGTCAACTTTTTTTACACACTGAGAAAAGTCAACTTCTTCTACACAATGAGGAAAGTCAACTTCTACTACACATTGAAGAAAGTCAACTTTTGCGGCCCTTGATTATCTGTCACGAATATGCCGCCATGATTTTCTTTTCACGGGACAACATGACGCCACACGTGAGAATCGATCCCCCGACACACACGACTGCAGTGGGACGACATGCTTTTGCTCTTCTCCGGAGATCACCCCTATGTATATAAAAGCACAGGTAATTCCAAGTCAATTACAGCCGTAGGGCTGTGGCGTGTCAGGCTATGACATATACCGGGTAACGGGACGCGAGATGTGGGTCACCGGGTAACGGGACGCGAGATGTGGGTCACCAGCTCCCATTATCCGCCTGCACCCCTCTCACAGATTCTTTTCCAAAAAAAATTCTGAAAATTATCCAACACCAACATTATGAGAATTCGTGATACCAGAACCATACTCATAGACGGTAAAAATAAATAAATAAATAAAACTCTGGATAACTGGCGTGTGAAGCGGGTGTGTAACCACTAGACCACGCGGCACATGCTGGACACGGCCAAATTATCACAACAGAATATTACAACGTCACCCATCGTAGGCTGTAGCTCAAGATTTGCCCAATCGCCGCGACTGACGTCCGTCAATCGATGTGGACCCGAACGATCAGGTCTTCTCACTGGCAAGGCACACCAGGCCGCCTAAAGTCCAGCAAGCAATAATCATATTGATTTATTTGGTTGTTTCGTGATTTGAGATTTAAATATTGAGCACAACCCACTACTGGCAACGCTGATGGTATTCTGGTATGAACCTTAGGCATATCCACGTCAATGTGGAAGCACTAGACTCGAGTTTCGCTCTCGTTTTAGCTCATCAGTAGTGCATATCCTTGACCGGACCCGGAAACAAACACCGGATCACTGGCGTGTGAAGCGGGTGTGTAACCACTAGACCACACGACACACGCTGGACACGGCCAAATTATCACAACAGAATATTACAACGTCACCCATCGTAGGCTGTAGTTCAAGAAGGGTTGTGCTCAATATTTAAATCTCAAATCCCGAAACAACCAAATAAATCAATTTGATTATTGCTTGCTGGACTTTAGGTGGCCTGGTGTGCCTTGTCAGTGAGAAGCGTGATCGTTCGGGTCCACATCGATTGACGGACGTCAGTCGCGGCGATCGGGCAAATCTTGAGCTCTAGCCTACGACGGGTGACGTTGTAATATTCTGTTGTGATAATTTGGCCGTGTCCAGCGTGTGCCGCGTGGTTTAGTGGTTACATACCCGCTTCACACGCCAATGATTCGGGGTTTGTTTCCGGGTCCGGTCAAGGATATGCACTACTGATGAGCTAAAACGAGAGCGAAGCTCGAGTCTAGTGCTTCCATATTGACATGGATACACCTTAGGTTCATACCAGAATACGATCAGCGTTGCCAATAGTGGGTTGTGCTCGATATTTAAATCTCAAATCCCGGGAAGGTTAACCCGGTCAACAAATGCCCGCAGAAGTCGGATGTGTCGGCCTAACGGCGCAAGAACGCAGCTCTGCTGTAAACAGGCACAACGCAATCACATCCGAAAAAAAAAAAACCTCCGGATGAACGAAGAAGAAGAAGAATTTTATTTTCAGGATTTAAATGTATGTGTGTGTGTGTGTGTGTGTGTGTGTGTGTGTGTGTGTGTGTGTGTGTGTGTGGAAGGGGGGGGGAGAGAGATACAGAGACAGACAGACAGACAGAGATTGAGAGAGATACAGACAGACAGAGAGGGACAGACAGAGAGAGACAGAACGAGAGAGAGAGAGGGAGAGAGAAAGCGAGGCAGAACAGGAATAAACATAAATCATAATACACAGTATATAAACCAATTAAAACCTAGACACGTTTCACGGTATTTAAATATTTAAATGTGTGTATGCGTGTGAGTTGGAGTGGTGGTGGGAGCGGAGGGAAGAGAGCGAGAGAGAGAGAGAGAGAGAGAGAGAGAGAGAGAGAGACAGAGACAGAGACAGAGATTGAGAGAGATACAGACAGACAGAGAGGGACAGACAGAGAGAGACAGAACGAGAGAGAGAGGGAGAGAGAGAGACAGAGAGAAAGCGAGGCAGAACAGTAATAAACATAAATCATAATACACAGTATATAAACCAATTAAAACCTAGACACGTTTCACGGTATTTAAATATTTAAATGTGTGTATGCGTGTGAGTTGGAGTGGTGGTGGGAGCGGAGGGAAGAGAGCGAGAGAGAGAGAGAGAGAGAGAGAGAGAGAGAGAGAGAGAGAGAGAGAGAGAGTGAACGAAAGAACGAACTTTCTTTTCTAAGGATCATAAATTGGGCACGCAGGCCCGTCTCACATTCGGCCCACCCAATCACCCATCTTTCGTTCATCAATTGTGCATGTTACATTCACATAGGAAAACAAAAACCGTGTCAAATGAATGTTGCAAACATAAACAATGTATATTACCATGTTTTGAGACAGGCAGTCAGGCAGACACACGTGCATTCATAAACACATACATACGTACCTGCATACATACGTACCTGCATACACACATACCTGCATACATACTTACATCGTTTACACAAACTC